>VZTN01025096.1:0-15482 GCA_013400515.1 Erpornis zantholeuca
AAAAAAAATGGGGGAAAACTACTGTTTCCAAGATTTCACTAGAAAAGTTTGAAGAGAATAATTACCACCTTTACAAGGTACTGTTCAAAATTTATTTATTCTTTCAAATGTTAGCATAGCAGAATGGCACTGAAACAGGAACAAATAATCTTATTGTATATTTACAGTGGCCAATAGCTCTGTGTGAATTAAAAAAAAAACAAAAACAATAAAACAGGAAAAGCACTAGACTTCTTGATGGTAAAGAATTCCACCAGAGCAAAATTCAAGTCACATATGTATTAAGAGAAAAAGCTAAAGAATCTTTTCTGGCTAACTGCATGGAGATTCCCTTTAGTTTTTCAAAGCACTACAAATGTGGAAGTGTTTTGCCTGCAAAGCATCCCTATTTCTTTTGCAACAAAGGACTATAAAAGTTCCCAATCAATACATTAAGTACTGCAACTCGAAGCCTAATTACTACTTATTTTTCCCTCACACACTCAGTCTGCTCAACTCTCTAAACCTGGTGAGTCTGCAGAGAACTGGTAGTCTTCAAACGTTCTTGTCAGGTAAGGAGACCTCAGAGTCAGGACAAAAACATTTCAACAGCATCAAGCCTTACCCCTCCTCACAAACCACATTCATGCACAAACTTCATCCTCTTGAAGCAGAGAAGAAAGAGGAAAGAGTTAAACCATTCATCCCAGACCACCTGAGACCTAGGATAGTTACATTCCTGGAAACTATTAAGGGACAACAGCTACAATTAACTCTACTAGAAAAAGCGCTATACTATAAAGCACACCTGAAAAACTAAGATAGTATTTTTTACAAATTATTTTCTGAGAAAAAGAAACCAGTCACATAGAGAAGCTAAAAAATTTAAAGATGAGATCTCAAAAGAAAAGTAGAAATTATTTCTATTACCGAACAATTCCTAATAAAATGAAACAGCAACCATAAAAGAAACAATAGCTTTATATAACCTCCTCTAATAAAACTGAAAAAAGGAACATCAATTGCCTGTTGCAAAAATGCAGGATGAAGCCTATTTTACTAAAAACCAACATGACAGACTGGTACACGTATTCCAGTCAAATATCAAGAAAATTAGTACATTGAATGGCATTTATTAGTAGTCATTAAAAAAAAAAAAAAGATAATCAAGGATCTAATATATCAAATATTAGTGAGCAGCACTGATCTACTAAGATACTTTAGACTACAAAATATGTTTAAAAGTTCTTCTTAGGAGCTGAAAATTATATATTTATAGCAGTTTAGGATCACTTCTACAGAATGCACTGATCATCTTTACAGATTCTCCATTCAAACACTAACACAACACTAAGTATTCACAATTGAGTTTAATTTCATCAGAGGTGAACTTTCCCCAAATTAACCACAGTTGTATAATTTACAGATATTGTCTGTATTATAGCAAATAAAGACAGGTAGAGAATCCTCTGTATTCTGAAACTTTTAGGTTGGTATTTTTGTAGAATGAACTATGTGGATAAAGCTTTCAAACTATGCTTTTACATATTTTACCTGTATTGTAATCAAAGTCTGCTTAATTCAAGTTTGACAATAAATATAATTTCAGAAATATTTTGCAAGGATAGTCTCTCTGTATGAGCTTTTCTACAACAAGTGAGATTATACTCCTATTAATGCCAGTCTGTTATTCTGCAGATTAAAATCTTCTTTGTCCAATAGGTTACAATTACTCTGGTAGCACACTGTGACCACTGAAGTAGCACAGAGTAGCACTTCTCCTTCAAAACTTACTCAAGGGCATTGTTTTCTGAACTCATCCAGCACGCTGCTCACATTGCAACACTAACTTCCGCTGCAGCCAAAAAAGTGAAGGCAGAGAACATTATCAGATGGCAGCGCAAGCATCACACTCCTGTTTGCACAACAGCTTCCTTGATAAACTCACCACTACACCACTTCAGCAGTTGTAGCATTTTACTTTTTACCATGCCATAAATACATTTTTATCAACTGTTCAGTCATCTCAATTTTTGCTTTAGTAGCAAAGATGTTTCCTTGCTAACAAACTAGAAAAGCTAAGAAAATTATAAACTGTGTCCAAAAAATAACAATATGAAGTACTAAGCTGAAATGAAGAAGTGCTTCTGGTTATATGCTATGATATAAAACTGCAGTTTTTAAATATTTTGAAACCAAACATCACTGTTAGCATTATCTGATGTGCTGCTTCTCTCACTGGGAATTGCTAGCAGAAAGAACAGATCAAAGTCAATAAAGTTAATTCAGAAAATTCCACTTCCTCCCTACTTTTTTTTTTTTTTTTTAATAACCCAAACAGCATTTATTTGATCTGGAAATTATTGGCAGAGTATTCATACGGAAAAAAAAATTCTTTAAAATTGCCAGAGTTCAAAAGTAGTTTTTGTCCTTTGCTACTCAGGTAAGAAAAGAAACAGTATTATAAAAGATAACTGCTGCTGCCTCTCCTCTATGTGCTTTTAAGATGTAGGCTACCTGACATCTCTCTTTCCAGGTTAGTAACTCACCAGGATTTCTTTCTAAAATTTTATATTTCCCATCTTATTATTTTAAAGAATGAGGTAGATATTCACCATGCCAGCTATTTTTCTTTTCATGAGTTTCCTTTTTATCTGACATTTAGGGGTGGCTGTGGAGGTAATCCTACTGCATCAGCTTACTATACAGGTTTGGAACACATATAAAAGGGAATGCCAGGCAAGTTATTGTTTTGCAGCCCATTCTCCATATTAATAAGCATCACTAAAGCTTAGTAACTGTACCTCTAACATCAACATTAGGAAGTCCAGTTAATAATGTTTTTCAACTGAGAAAATGAACATCTGCTCTGCTTAACAAGGTAGTATGACTGGATAGAGCATATGCTAAAAAACTAAGGCATGCTAATACTATCAATTGAACATTAAGTGATCACAAAAAAATTACTGGTCTTTTTCCGTAATGAGCAAGTTGGAAAATGCAAACAGGTTTTGTCCATCTGCTGCCACTGACTACAAATCATTGTTACTAGTCGGGAATGAGGGAGAGCCTATAGTAGAAACTGTTATCAAAAACATTGGACACCAGCTGGATTACCTCTTTAGTTGGCTACTCTTGAAGTGTTAAATTTATCATCATTATGTGAACCAAAAATCTAATAATGTTAATTGTACGCACACAAGGTACAAGCTGGGCACCAGCTTCAAGAAGCTACACAATACAAAGCCCTGCTTGAAATCATATGAATCACACAAAATAAAATAATAGCTCACTAAGCAGAAGTACAAAGGTCTTGCTTCCTTTGGATCGGCATCCTTTTTTAGTTCCTTGGCTTATAAAGTTCCCAAAGTTAAACTCCTGTGGAGTTTAGGCAAGAATATAGAAGCAAGAAATGACAATTAATTCTTGGAGAATCTGAGAGATACTTCACAAAAGGGTGAGTTTGATCTGCAGCCTTCTTGGTGGAGAACCTAAGCTCTTCTCTCCACCAGCACTGCTTGTAAGAGCACTGTGTAGTTTGGGTGGGATGGGCTAAGACTTACTGTGAACATGGAAGCAGTGGCCACTGCTATTATACTATGTCAATCCTAGAAGAAAATTAAGCTTCACGTTTCCCAAACATAAATCAGGTTTTGTTACTATCTTTTAAGGTGTTTATGACACAGAATCCCAGACATTTAGCAAAATGGGCAAATAAAGTAGCCTTGAGTTGTTTCTATCAAACTATGAACTTCTCTCTGTACAACAGCAATCAAATAATTGATTTGGCAAGCTGCAACACTTCGGATTGCCCTTTTTCAAGATCTTCATCATTGTTTTTACAAAAAACTTCTGGTTTTATGTTTTAACAAAGCCATCTGGACACAATCCTGAGCCACATGCTCTAGCAGAGCCTGCTTGAGCAGGGGGGATGCATTAGATGACCTCCAGTGGTCACATCCAACTCTACCCATCCTCTGATTCTGTGAACCTAGCATTCCTTAAATGCACTTTGTTTTCTATACTAGCAGACACACATTTCAAGTTTCACTGACAGTCACTGTTCTTGACACTCAAAATAGAATTCAAAGCAAAGAAAAATATCTAAGTAATTGAAAGCAAATAAAAATCTCAAATCTCTCAAGTAAAAATCTGTAAGCTTAGAACTACTGTGGACAAAAGGCTATGCAGGACCCACTCCTGAAATAAATATCCAATGATATTCAATAAAAAACTTTTACTAATACAGTATTAAAATCAATCATAATTCAGCAATTGATATAGTTGCCTCAATACAAGCACTATCAATAACTAGATTTTCTGTTTAAGCAAAGCTTAGGGATTCAATATACACTGAATCATTGCACAAAGTGATTAAGTTAAAATAAGTAATACATAGACCAAGGACATTATCAAGTTGTGTACATCCCGACACAAAGCCAGTTTTAGAATCTCTTAAAAGGAGAGATTTTTAAATGGAAGACAAAATGGCTCTCATTTGTCTCAGTCTTAAACTGAATATCAGTGTGCCAGAACTAAACAACAGCCACAGAAAATGCAATTTCATAAACGCATTACAAAAATCACAAGGAATCAGGATTCAGTATGAGTCCCCAGAGGCTGACAGAATTGCTACATATTTTAGAAATTTACTAAATAAGGCATAATACCACTCTACCAGTCCTCTCTTCTGAAATATTTCTGTTTCAGCTGTTTCCAAGACCTTCATTATTTTACTGTGTCTAAACCCAGTGATACAAACATCACTGACAGAGATTTAAATACTGTCACTAGACCTTCACTTGTATTTGCACTGAGAGTAAACAGTGGTAGTGACTTAGTGCTTCCTTTGATAAACATGTAAACTGTACAATGATCAAGTGCCTATGATGGAAGCATTGACACGAATAGGGTCACTAAGTTATCATGAATACTACGAGGCTACACTTGACTGGCATTCAAGTGCCAATTACAATGCCACAATTGAAACTCCTGGGTCAGCAATAAAAGGTAACTCCAAAAGCTGCTGGCAGACAGCACGCTAGCAGCAGGTAAGCAATGCGGTTTTGCTTCAAAAGTAACACAAACCTATTCCCCAGGCTGGCAAACAAATAAATCACTACAGGTCAAAGAATTAGATCTCTGGGAAAGCAGAGTCTTGTCTACTTAATGAGATGTACTTTGCAGGACTAAGAATCTGCATTTTTCAGAAAAATTATTGTCAGTTCAATGGTACATTTCAAAATAGGCACATTGAGAGAAGCAAGAGCAAAAGGGAAGGCCCAACAGATTAAATACCTACCACAGTATTAACTCTCTTAAAACTATTAAGAATGCCAATATTTTTCAAAATGTAAAACCACTAGGAGATAGCTAAGAGCAGGGACAAAGTGAACTGTTCCCAAAATCCATCTCCTGCAATTATGTTTATCTTCATATTGAATCTAATAATTTGCAAGTTTTATTCTGTTTTTCACTGAGGTTCTACATATATAAGCCAACTTCTAGTCACATTTAAGTAATTGTGTAAGAGCACTTATCTTTGCCTTTTGAAACCTTTGTACAACAAAGGAACCTGGACACTTAGAAGTCTAACGCAGTTATAAAATTTCTGTCAAAGCAAGTTTGATTAGGAAGGGTTTGCAACCTTGATTTGTGCCTCCAAGCTCTCTTTATCACATCTCAAATCTTAAGCTGCTTCTACTTTTCCAGATGTGACTTTACTAAAACTGCTCATTTCACCTCCTGCAGCAATATTGCCACTGCAGTTTTAAAAGCCCTTCCACAGCCATCAAGAAAGAACAAGTCTAGTAAAATCCCAAATTAAGGTCCAAGTGAATTGAGGAGTGTACCACAAGTCTGAAAGCCTAAGTCGGGCCCCAGACATCCAATTTCCTGTTACAGTTTAGCCTAACCTCATCAGATCACACAATCCACACATCACCTCAGTGTTTTACAAATAACAAAGTGGTACAAGGAAACAAACCATGCTAGTGCTACAGTAACCTGCAGCCTCACAAATTTCGCATGCTTTCCAAATATTTCCTTCCCCAGGCTCACCATTACCCAGTAAGCTCAAAGCTGCAAGACTATATCCATTAAGTTTCTGCTCTGTCAGTAAAATACCTAAAGGGAAGTTTTCATTGTAAAACTCATTTTTATAAATTACAATATGATTTTCAATATAGCAATACTTCAGGTATTTCTGAACAAAACCAATTACTACTAAAAGTTGCATTAGTAGAATTAAAGTATATGCAGTAAAGCTTCCAATGATAGACCTGCTGCTTGCCCACAGTCACAATTGCTGTAGCATGGCCTTATCCACAGTCCCTTCAGAAATACACCTGTTCTAACGTGGCTTTGCCCATGGCTGCAGTCCTTCCAGGGGAATACCTGCTCTGTTAGGGGATTATCCATGGCCACACGCTTCCAGGTGCTCCAGCATGGCTTTATCCACAGCCACTGATGCTTCAGTATCAACCTGCTGCAACACAGACTGATCCCAGACCCTCAGTCCCTTCCAAGGTGTTCCTGCTGCTGCACTGACGTAACCACAGCCGCTTTGAGATCTGCCTGCTCCCACGTGGACTCACCCACAGGTGAGGTCTCTTTGACTGAAGTTCACAGCAGAGTCCCAGCCGGCCCAGGCTGGCAGCACAGACACACAGCGAGTCCCTGGCCACCTGCCAGCCCCGGCACATCACCACTGCTGTTATCACAATGTTCCCAGGCACAGCACAGTGAGGTGATAAAGCAGCACAGCAGCAGTGAGAGCAAAAGCCAGCCACTAATGAGCACTAGACTCTAATGTACAGTCAGGCAAGCAAGGCTCCTGACAAGCACCTGCCAATTAATAGCTAATCAGCAATTACAGCTATAAATTCAATCTAGCACATCCCAGTCAAACCTGTCACTATCTCAAATGCTTTGAGCTGCACACTGGGTGACATAAAGGATTGTTGCAGTTTAACCCCATCTGTGGCAACTAGGCTCCACACAGACACTTGCTCGCCCCCTCTCAAGAGACAGGAGAGAAAAATTGGAAAAGAGTGAAAAGTCATGGTTTTAGATAAAGAATGTTTCATGGATAAAGCAAAAGCCACCACGCACACAGCAAGGCAAAACAAGGAATTCATTCAGTGTTTCCCATGGGTGGGCAGGAGCCACCTCCAGGAAAGCAGGGCTCCATCACATCTAACAGTGACTTGGAAAGACTAACACCACCACTTCAAACACCCTCCCTTTCCTCCTTTTTCTTCCAGCTTTATATCCTGAGCATGACACCATATGGTATAGAATATCCCTTGGATCAGCTGTCTTGGGCTGTGTCCCCTCCCAGCTCCTTGTGCACACTTAGCCTGCTCATTGGCGGGGCAGGGTGAGAAGCAGAAAAGGCCCTGGCGCTATATAAACCCTGCTCAGCAATAAGGAAAACATCCCTGTATTATCAAGACTGTTTCCAGCACAAATCCAAAACACAGCCTCATACCAGCTACTGTGAAGATAACTAACTTTACTTCAGCCAAAACTAGCACACTATGTTTCCCAACAAGTAAAACCACAGATTAAAAAAGAACACCATCCTGTTTATTATGAAGAATTCAGTGAAAGCTTTCTCTGTGTCGGACTCAGTTGTTTTAATTCCATGCACTTTTTAGAGCTGCATGCCTCACCACGCCATTTTGGCCCTATTTCATTTCAGAACACCCAAAAGTAGCTGCTTTTCTTCATTTAGAGGATGGGAATTTTTCACTGAGATAACGATAGCCACGTGAACAAAGTGCTGGATGATACAACAAGAAATGCAGTGGTGTTAAAAGAAACAGAAACGTGACAAGATTAACATATGCCTTAAGCAAAGAAGTTTTGCTGTTTAAACTACTCTATATGAACTGGGTGGCAATAAAATAAATATTTTCTTATTAATAAATCACCACAGTGTCTCTCTGACATGACATTACTGCAATATTTTTAATAGCTTTACCAAAGTACTCTTCCCAAAACAGGCATATTTGTTCAAAGACCAGGACACTACTGACAAAGGCTGAGACCATTTTCTTCAGTGTACAAATGCCAAAAGACCCTGACCATCCACGAAAGAATAGTTCAGTTCAAATTTGGTGTATTCAAAGAATTAACAGAATTACAGAGTAATTTAGGTTAGAAAACATCACCCAATTTCATCTGGTCCAGCATCCCACTTGAAGATGTGCCAACTTCAGCTGGATGCTCTGTTTGAAAAACGGAAATCTTTGCATACTATAAACAACTCCAGCCACTGTCCTACTGCCAGTGTAGAGCTACTACAGAAAAGAAAGAGCAAGTACAGAACCACTTCAATAAAAAAACATCCCCAAAGCAAAAACCCCAGGACACAAATATCTCAAGCTCATATTTCCGTAAGGAAAAAATCACTCAGACTGCCTTGCGAAGTCTGAATGGCCCAAAGGAGAAGTAATTTTAATGGATATAATCACATCACAGCTTGGAAATGGTATTTTGGTAGAGCTTCAGAGAATTTACCGAATCGCCTGAATTTTGTAGTATACATCTACAGCAAAGCTATCCAGATGCTGCAACAAGCACTTCATCAGAAACTGACTGCATGGAAGCACACACCCAGGCTTTGGAGCTACTCTGATTTTAAAAAAAGTGAGTTCTCAAAAAGGCTGGAGAATGGAAATCACAGAAAACAAGCTTTTTATACCCCAAACACATAAGAACTTCAGCCATTTGCTTGCATAAGTCATCTTTTAGTGCTGAAAAGACTGCAGGGAAATTAACAGATACTGACGTTCAGAATCAATGGAATCTTTAGATTTTTAATGATGGAATGATGAACAATCTAATTTTTCTCCTTTCTGTGAACTTGGTTTGCAAGTGGAAAAAAAAAGCCAAACTTTAATTAAATAACCTATTCTGCTTGGGAATAAAGAGTCAGAGGCACAATTTAGTCTGTGTGGAAGGTACAACACTTAATCTTCAGGTATCCCTTTTATTCTCAAGAATTTCTAGTGAAAATGGTCTTCCTTTATAGAACTCCCTCTATCAAGAGAGAGGCTGAACACCATGCTGTAAATGTGTATCTTTAAGGCATGAGGCACCAGTAGATATTGTATTCATATTGGGAGACAATCATAAAACATCTAATTTGATATACTGTCCTAGTCCTGCCATAGAGAAATTAAAGTCCAGAAAAATGAATAAATGTGTTTAAGATGGAGCAGTTAAACAGCAGGGAGCCGGAGAATTCCTTCAATATTTATGCTTTAGCTTCAAAGATTATTGTACCTTATAAAAGCAAACAAAAATGCTCAGCTGACTATTATTATTAATTGTACATGGCTCTGGACTTAAAACTTCTGAGGAAACACTATCCTAAAAGCAAAAAAAAATCCTGAAAAGTCCATTTCATCTTTCTCTAGCCTCTTCAGAGTTTGCACACCACTCTGTTTGGATCACATTAGGCTTCCAGAGGGACTTCTAAGAAGAAGAGCAAAAGCAATGAAGAGCACAGAAGCAGGGCAATTACTTATGACACCGAGCACTGTCAGGATGTCATGGGGTAAAGTCTGACCCATTACACCAAGTTAAACCTTGAGCAGATAAACTAAACTCTAATTCACTAGAAGGTTTTGATATCTGCTGGGAAACAAAACACAGCCAATTATGCACAAAACTTCCTAAAGACCAAGGACTACATGTAATGGTCCTACTGTAATGGTTCAGGCATGCACAGAAAAGAAGCAAATCACAGATGAATTTTTAACTACTTGATATCTCACACATTGTGACAGCAGATCAAGAGGTGAAAGAGCAGCTAAATCACTTCAAGTATGGAGAAAAGCCGAGATACTGACCTGCAGTGACAAATGAGGCCACCAGCAGCTGACACTGACCATAGCAGTTTGAAATCAATAGTGAGCACAATTGCTCCCTGGGGAGGATCACATCCACAAAAATCCAGCACAGAGGAGGGGGAGCCTGAGGGCAGAACTGCCACACAAGAGGCAGGCCACCAGCCAAGACTCTCGAAGCTCAAACAGCTGGAACAATTATCTTCCAGTCAGAAACACAAGATCAGAGGATCAACTGGACCAACATCTCCAGGTGAGTGCCACTACTTGTGAGAAATCATCTGAGATTTTATGTCACTCAGCACAGTGCTTCTGCCCTTGTGTCTACCTCACCCTTCAATCTCCCTTGCAACAGAGAAAACAGAATCCAACAGCTTAACTATTTTCAACAGATCCTAGTCAGCAGGAAGGTCACATCAGCAGGCTGCTCAAGTTAAGTGAATAATCCCAAACTAACTTTCATGACTCATAAGGTTCAAATTTGACACTAAAAGCAGTCTCTTCCTAGTACTTCTATGGACTTCTCTCCCTCTTAAAACTGCAGGATCTAGAACTAACTGCTGCTTAGGGGCATAAAATGGCAAAGTTGCCCCTCTGGCACAGTATGTTACCAACTACACTCATCAAACCTAGATGCAAAAATTATTAACAGAGTAGCAATTCTACTTCTAATCCAATTGGTGCAACATGACACTTATAATTTAGGTACTTCCATTTTTACAACTACTTTGTGGATTAAGTGAATTCAATATTGTGTTGACATTTAGCATATTTATCTGTTAGAGACAAAGAAAGAAAAGTGAACTGGCAGTATATTTGTATCCACAGATTTTGGTTCTTCAGAAAAAGCTTTAGTTCTATTTTTACACATCACTTTAACAGTACTACAAACATTTACTACTTGTGTATAAGAACTCTCTCTGTTCTTCCAGTAGTAGTTACAGGGTCCTCATAAATAAGAATGAGATAAGAGTGTGATTTAGAAAACTCCTGCTCACATTAACCTGTTCTGATCAGTACTGGTTCAGAATTTAAAATACCCCATTTGAAGACTGACCAAATAGAGAGAACTTCTGTAAAGAGGTTAGCTGATAAATAGCCCAAAGCCAAATCAGGACTGCAACACTATTTTCCTTACATATTAATGAAATCTCAAACAGATTCTCACTCCTTGATTTAAGAATACTTTATCTTTAATACCCTTTCCAAAAAAACCCCAAACTTGTTTCCCAGTTCCTCAGATTACTTACTTGCAATAGAAAGCTTAAAAAGATGTACCTATACTTGACAACACAAGGAAAACATGAATACCCAGCTCCCATTTGCTGGTAGGCAATGAAAGAAACATTATTCCTTTACTTCTAGACTCTCATTTATATATAACATATATATAGACTTCCATATTCTCATATATATATATACAACAGGAACACAGCAGAAAATAAGGATTGACTTCTATGGCATTTTTATGATTTCTCAATGAGTAACACTTTACTGACACTCAGTCTTTCTAGTCCCTACCTCATTTCAATTAAAAACACTTTTGCAGCTTTAAAGAGTATGTGGCTCCCACTTTAATGAACACTTGCACATTATTTATTGCTCATGAAAACCTTAGCAGGCAAAGAAAGCATCCTGAGGGTTGGCTTTATCTTTGAGCAATAGAATGAAATTCAATTCACTTCTTGCAAGCCTCACTCTTACCCGATGGGTGCTTTTCAAACCAGCAGAGAGCAAGAGGCTGCTTTTACATGGGGAATATGTCTGAGTCTATTCCTTCTGCCTGCATTCCTCCATCACAGAGGAGGCAATGACAGGAGATGCAAATCCTGCGGTGTTGTCTGGTTACAGAGCTACCCTATCAGCTGAGGCTGAGGGCTTTTAACCAGCTCTTCCAATAATCAAGAGTGGTATCAAAGTACTAAGAAAAATATTCATCTTCATCAAGTTAGAGGAACACTAACATTTCAGCCTCTGCACTAAACTTCTACCCTTCCTTTAGAAAACATATTTTCTGTCATTTTCTCACAGAAACACTTTCTTCCCAAGCAACTTTGCAATACCCCTCTCAATTATTTAGAAAGCAATTCACACTCCAAGAATTCACAGGTGTGTGTAGCCATGGATGAGTACCCACACACAGGTTTTGTTGAGTCATCATTATCCAAACTGCAACATCACATCACCCAAAATTACAGGTGAATAAGCTCTAAACAGGTACATTTTGGTCTTTCCTTTACCTCCAAACCAAGTTTTTACTTCTGTGTCTCTTTTTGCTTTCTCATCTATTCCACCAATATGAGAGTAATTAACACCACCCCCACACAGTTCACCCTTCATTTAAGTCAGCTCTGTGACCTCTTCGAAAAGAAAATTTATGAAATTACAGCGTAGTTTCAAATATAGCATTAAGAACATTGCATTATCACCCCTATTCCTCATGCTCTAAGAAATCCTGAGAGTTCATAATAGAAAGCTAGTTTTTCAGTTCTCGTTTTTCAACTTTTAAAAGTCAACCCTCTTATGGCAATTAACCTTATAGACAGGCAGTGATATGCCAGAAAGAAACAAAAAAGGTCTATTTGGAGACTAATATAAACACTAAAGGAAATTATTAGGTTTACCTACAGTTTAAAGAGGATTAAATCAATATTGCTAGCAAGATGGCCTAAGCCTTCCCCATATAGTTTAGAATTCAGTCAATTTCAGGACAACAAAGAACTCAATTCATTCTCTTAAGGTGACGAGTAAAGGTTCAGACAACAGCAGTGTGGATTAAAGAATCTAGAGGACATCTTTTAAAAATAAAAGTTTAAACACATATGTTGTTACATGGCTTGGATAGTACCATATGGCTGTGGTACCATATGGCTGTAAGCATATGGGTAGTTCACTTTTTAGTGAACAAAAAGAAGCAGGGTTACTAGTGCTTTACTTCACAAATTCATTCTGCTTATCTCAGTCACTTGGAAGCTTTTAGCAAGATACAATTCCTGTACCTTTTACTGTCCTCACTTGAAACCACCATTTGACAACACAGAATTAGTAGCAGGTCACTAGAGCATTATAAAGTTTATCTTGAGAACAAGCCCAACAAAAATAAGCCCACCACCTCAAAAAAACCCAACCAAAAACCCCACAAAAAAAAAAAACCCAAACCAAAACACCTCACCAAGCAGCACAGACTGTTTCAACCCCAGAGGATAGAGCTGAACAACAAAACAGAGCTCAGCCCACGTCTCTCTTTAGACTTGCAGTCAGCTGCTGTAAATTGTCAGCACACTAGTAACCCTCCACAAAATTTATCTAATAACTTGAGATAATGGGGACTGAGCAGCCATGCTTCACATCATTAACACAACTTGAACTGATGCAAAGAACAACCAGAACAGCAAAGGCACCACCAACAGCAAAGAGAACTTCCTTTTTTTCTCCCCTCCTGCATACCTGGTACCCACCAAGACTTGTCAATGGTTTCAGCAGCTGAATCAAGATACCACTTGTGCAAGGTGTACTAAATCCACTTCAGAATGCAAAAGGATACAGCCTTAGTGCTCCAGTCTGAGTCCCAATGGCCAGTATTTTCTGAACCGGATCAAATGCCAAGGCTGAAGGCTGATAGGGGAAACCATGGCGTACAGTCTAACCAGTCAGAGCAGCGCAGTAACAATGGGTCAAGCAGGATACCAAAAATAAACAGAATCAAGACTGTATGTTAGGGAACAGGATTCAATGTTAATCACAATTTAAAAAGGAACTACAAAGCAATTTAATCACAGACTAAGAAAACCAGCTGCCTTACACAAACCAATTACAAAAGATTTTTTTAGTCATAATTACTCATTCATCTTCAAGCATCAAGTGACAGTCAGACTTACTGAAACTTAATTTGAATCTTACATTTCTTCTGTATAAAGACTATATCAACTCAGCATTTCATTTTTTCATCTACCTCATTCCCTGAGTAATCATATTTTCAGCTCTAACAAAGACACTAAACTATTAAAATCTGTGATGTTCCTAGCAAGTTTGGCAACAAAGCCAGACTTGTCATCAAAACTATTACAAACTACTAGACTTGCTTTTGTGAGAATCACTTCAATTTCAATCCAACAGACCCAACATGACAGTGCAACATCTCTCAGCTCAGGAAAGAAAAAAATAATAGCAACTTAAGCTTGAGAGAACTAATCTCTCAACCTGTACTATCCTCAAAGAGAACAGGCAGCCCCAGAATTGACAAAACCAAAAAATACCCCATTGAACAAAAACAAAATCCCTCAGTTGTGGGATTCTTTTTTAATATGGAGCTATTGGCACATTTAGCCTTTTTGGTTAGCCAAGACTAATTTGGTAATTGACCAAGCAACGACTCCATTAAACTTCTCAGGCTGCAATTAATCAGAATTGAGAACATAATGCAAGTGTCACTTACTCTTACTTCCACTTTAAATGATCACATCATAAGCCATACAAATGCCAGCTTATTTATTTCTAAGCCTTTAGTTCAAGGCAGAGGTATTTCAGAACCTCACAAATGCACAGCAAACTTCTGATATACTCCTTGTACTTCACTGAAGTTGCATGCATACCCCAAAACTCTGTATTTCACAAGTGAATAAAGCCTAACTGGAAACAGCTCTGCTCTTCTCCACATCCTTCATGACCAACTCAAAAAAGCAGCAGAAACGCCTGCAATACCAGAAAAAAAAACGAGGAGAATCCACAAAAAAGCTCATCCATATCAAGCTAGGCCATGGGTGGACTGCAAAGTTAAAAATTTGATTGATTGGTATTGATATTCCAATCAGCTTTTATTCCTCTTGATACAGCTGGTGGTTAATTCACTGCATCATTTTCTGAAGTGTGCACACACAAACTGCAGTTATCGTATCACACACAAGCAAATAAATAAACGGGAACTTTGTCTCTAGATAGGATTTGCAATAGCAGCATCAGCAACTTGGCAACACACTGCAGCGAAACCACCACAAACATCGAGAGCCTTTTTCAGGCGTAAAGGAACAGGATAAATGATTTCCAAATAATGCAGAGGGACAGATTCCCTGTCCTTCGGGCCCATAAGCAGAAGCTTCTACTCAAACGCCGCGATAATCAGATCTGCACTACAGCTAAGTACCACTCCTTCTCCCCATCCAAGCAACTCTTTCTACGAAGCCTTCGTGAACACTGTCAGTATTACTCGCACGAAAGAGCCTAGAAAAAGACAAACCCTGAAAGACTCCACGAAAGATGACTAGAGAAATCCAGCAAGACCTGTACAGCTACACCCACGTCTTTCTTCCCGTCTTCGCCCCCCGAAATAACAAATCCAAACAAGTAAACAGGAGCGGCGGGCAGGCTCGGCGAGGTCGGTACGGAGGAGCAAAGCCCGCAGCGCCCATCACGGCGGCGCGCCCCCTTCCCCGGCCGCCCGCCGGCTCGGGGCTGCAGCATTCATTCACCTTGCAGAGCTGGAAGTGCTCGGACTGGAGCGTCTCCTGGATTTCGGTCTCCCGGTTCCCCGCCTGCTGCTGCTGCGCGGCGGACGACGCCGAGGCGACGGCAGAGACCGCCGTCAGACCGTCCAGCACCTTCCTGATGTTAAATTTCCTCATGGTCCTCGGCGGCGGCGCTCCCGCT
>VZTN01025096.1:16362-39506 GCA_013400515.1 Erpornis zantholeuca
CGCCGGTGCGGGCCTCGGCCGGAGCAGCGCTGGCGGTTCCCCCGCGGCGGGGCGGCGAGCTAGGCTACAGGAGGGGTGAGATTCCCCCGTAACCACTCAACCCGAGCGCCGTGCTAGTGCCGCGGCCCGGGCCTGGGAGCGCTCGGTGTGCGGCTGGACAGAGGGCCGCGGCCGAGCTGCCCAACACCGCCCGGCGGAGTCACGGCCAGCCCTTGCGTCGCAAGGCGAGCGCCGGCGTTACGAAGGTGCTTCCATTCATTCTTATGGTTGCAAAACCAATGTAAATAGGTGGCACAGAGTCAAACGTTTCGTTCTGATAGCCCCTGTTTTTCAGAGTTCTGTATTTGCTTTTATTTTTCTTTTACTGCTAGCTTGTAGTTTGGGATTATCTAGTCAGTAGGTATTACTTGTCTCAATCATGTTGCTTTATTCTTGAAGGTCATAATAATTTGTGACTCTTTATTGAACTTTTTTTCAACTAAAATTAACTGATCAATCGTCACTTTTGGAGGGAAAACTTGTAGAGATGTGAATCAAGATGCTGGCTCACGTCCAGCCACGGCATGGAATGCCTTCGCAGTAGAAGGCTCTGCACACTGGAAAATGGTACTTTCAGGTGATGTTTCCAGCCTGATGGCCAGGCATGCTGTATTAGCACAGTGTCCAGTGTCATACTGCACTGAGGGATGTAACTGGAATGCAGCAGAATAGCTATGATGCAGCCATCATCATAACCTCAGAAGTAAAAATTCCACAAACTCTTCTTAGACCCCTAAGCCCTGGTTAATTTACTGTTTTATTGCCAGCAGGTATATGATGTACAGGCATTTGAAAGAAACCAAGACAGTTCATATATTCTTGCAAAGTGAACTTACAGAGCTGTTCCTTCATGGTACTAGGACTGTTTGATGTTTCCTGAAATCATCTTGGTAAAATGTGAAAGAATGCTTCCAGAGATGACAAAAGTCCCATGAAAAAGAAAACAGTAGACTTAAATAAGATTCAGTAAATATCTGCTATAAAAATCAACTTAATTTTAAGAGATAAATATCTGCAATTTCAGCGTGTCTTTAATTTTCTGTAACATATTTTAGCTAACTGTGTATAAGTTACAAAAGTTATGTTTATTTTCACGTCTATTCACACATGCTTATTATAACACACTGAACTGGGAAGAAAACGTGTAGAATTTGGCCATGTTGGAATGGTAAATATAAACTGTTGCAGGTAAAGTCATGTACGTGTATAACTTTAAGAATAGAAGTTATAGTCCCTTTGAGTCTTCCTGTTAGTATGTTTTAGGCCAGGCTCTGCAAACACTCCTAGATACAACTTTAATAGCACAACTAACCTGATTATTTATAGGAATATTAATCACAGCAACAGCCCCCTCAAAACTGGGTGATGAATTAAGCGACATTAAAAGCTCTCTTTTTGCATACTACAGTCTCTTTTTCTTACTTTCTATGTACTTGGCCTATGAATGCATTCATTAATTGGACTGTACCTTTTTAGAGAAAAGATTGGACTTGATTTTCTGTTTACATTAGCACCTAAGAGGAGGACTTCAGTCATCATCGCAACATTGTATCAATATATGCAAACACTGGGGCAAGGGATACAATATACACTAGATTGAGCCAACAGTAGTTCTCTTCCCTCACCCTTTCCGGTTGATGCCATTCAAGGAATCGGTGCCCCCTGGGACTTCAGCTCTTCCTGTAAAAATGTTTTAGATAATTTAATCCAGCAAATTAGTGAAAAAATTCATCAGGTTCACTGGGACATCAGTGGGAACAGTAATGGGACTTTTAATATTATAGTTCAGTGAATATCCACGTTATCTCTCAGGATTGAGCTGCTGTATTTGAGAGCTTCTTTGGGCCCTCCAGCTCTTACACAATAACCTCATCCTGTTTTACAAACAAGACCATTCTTCTTAACCTCCTTCATGTTGCCCACTCGGACCATCTGGCCTCTGATGTCAGAAATCACTTTCTAGTGTTTTATACCCCAGTCCAAAGTCCAAGTGTCTTGCACACCGGGCAAGAAGCAACCAGACCCAGCTAGTTTGCAACACTGTTGTACTCAATTATGACAGAGTCCAGCTGGGACAGAGCCAGTGTTAAATGTCCACAAGTTTTAGGCCCCAGCAGGGCCATGGAAATCCCCAAAATCAAATGATTCCACGTGGCTTTGGTTTTTTTCTTTGCCTGCCTTTCTTACATTAGATCTTGTCACCTAATGCTGCTAGAAAAAGAGAGAGGACCACCTGCTCATTTCTTGATTGGTATTCCACAGATACCACATAAAGACACTGTTCTAATAGGTATCTGAGACAATGGGGCATGAAGTCTTGTCCTACATTCCAGTGCGATCCCAGAGACCATTAATTGGTGTGGGTCAGACTTGTTGGGTCTTTTGCCTCAAGATAATCACAATAACTTCACAGATAACTGCAGTGTGCACTGCACAGGGTGCAGTTATCACTGTGCTTATGAGCCTTATTGGTTGCTTTGTGGGGAGTTGTTTGTTTATTTTTGTGGCGTGATGTATCACCAGTGTTACCTTGAAGAAGAAAGAGAATGACTTTAGTCCTACATGAGCCAGAATGAGTAAAAACCCACCCAGTTATAAAGTATTCTAAGATTTGTTGTAATAATCAAGAGCAGTGGGTAGGTAATGAAGTGAAAGGTCCACACATGGTATGTGTCATTAATTTGTACATAAGCCCCAAAGGTGTTACTGGTTGTATCCAGAGAAGGCTGCAGGGGATTTGCACACCATATTGCAAATATTGTAATACTCAGCATATGTGAGAAATGGACCATCAGAGGTGACCTCAAGATCCCTGCTTGGCCTCTAACGGCACTAAAGCTTCTGAAAGTCAGTCAATCCAGACTTTGAAGTCTAAGAAGCATTCTTAGCTTTCCTGAGAACTTCTTAACGGTGCTTAGTCACTCACACTGCAGTCAGGATCGACTGAGCCTTAGCCAAACATTTCCTTGCCATAAATAGAAAGAAGCTTGGAAACATTTCTGGACTAATCTTACTCAGGTTGTTCTACTCAAATGTATTGGACAGAGCAGTGTAACCACAGCTCCAAGTTTTGGAATCTTTCCTGCCTGCTGGGAAACTGCTCAAGCTTTCTAGACTTAGAGCTGTTGCCAAACAAACATCTGTGATTTTTTTCCCACAATAATCTGCACTGGTGACAAATCCTAAGGAGGGCTTCCAGCTACAGGTGAGTTTTTTGATATTTCTGCAGCTTGGTTTGAATAAGCCATGAACAAGACAGAAATTAAGTGCATGTGTCAATTAGCTGGTCAGCTCCAGGAAAAAAAGCGGTGCTAGTGCTTGCCATAACCACAACTGGAGGTGAACTGTCTACTGTTTGTAAATTCACCCATTTCCGAAACATCCTGGTTGACCATGCTGACATTGATATGATGACTTGCTGCATCTGGAAGCGTATGTGGACTTTGGCAGGCACACACATCGCGGGGCATCCATAATAAAAGACCTATGGAACAGTATGACTAGCACTCATGTATGGATGTCATCAGGCTGTATGCATGTACATGACAGAGAGGGCATATCCTGCTGCTGCAGAGTCTGCACCAACATTCCTGCACGTTCAGCTCAGGACAGCAAATGTAATGACAGGTGCATACATTGGTTATTGCATTGGCAGCACTGATCTATGCAACCAGTATGGCAAATAGTATACAAGTGCCCATGTAACTGTAATGTGGAGCTATAGCATGGCAGAAGAAAGGCATGGCTGTCTTGGAAGAGTTCAAGGAATTGTTGCCAGCTGAGCACTGTGGGTTTCTGACTGCTGGCCCCTACCAGTGCTATGTGACAAGTGGGGAAGAGCTGCAATGCACGAGCAAGGGAGAGTACATAAGGCAGAAGGGATGAAAGACAGCAGCATGGCACGATGGAGACATGGGACTTGAGGAAGAGGTTGTGCAGCATTCTCCTCAGTATCTCATGTGCTTCTTTGCACCTTTGTGCCACCACTGTCATCCTGGACCAGACAAAGGCAGTGTCAGCTATTAAACTGTACACTAAAATCTACTGCATCTAATGAACATATATGTATTATTTATCTTTTGACCGATTTAGATATTATTCTCACTTAATGACACACAGACCATTCAGAAAAGGTCGTGCTTAAGCATCTGTCTTTTTTCGCTAAATAGAAGCTCTTGAAATAAAGATAAAGGAAATATTTAAGAAGGAGGCTAACAGTACATTTTTTTTTGTTTTCAAATTTACTTTAATTATTTTCAGCCATGTTTTTAGTTCCTGAGGCTAGATCATTCTAGCAGCATAGACTGACTGATTTGGCTCCAGCAATCCTTTCTTTTTATCACTGTCTGAAGCAATAATTTATTTTTCTGCTTATCCAAATCTTCTTTGGCCAGTACAGGCACTTAATTAATATCATTCTTATACTAAAAATGCACGGTTCACTTTGGTTCATGTAGTCTGTTGGTTTTTCCTGCTTTCTATGTCACATTTTACTTGTGTTATGAATAAAGGTGTTTCAATCCAAATGTATACTCTGCTCTCCTGCCTCATGGTTTTGCTTACAACAGCTTCCTTAGTTGTCCTGCACACTTTAAGTTATTCTTTTGTGCAATCAAAACAGTTTTGCTGGCAGTATTTCTTCTTTCTTGTTCATGATTTCATGATTTTCTAGGGTATAGTGCATAAACAGGCCTAGGAGCAGGGTTCACAGTTCAGGATGCTGCCCTTCCAAGCCAATACCCTGTAAGCTGCAGAGACCTTTTCTTTCTGTATCCCACTTTCTTTGTGGAAAAAAACCCTGCTATGTAAAATAGAGGATAGATTATCTTCTAGGACATTTTTCTCTAGGTTGTGTCTACTCATTAGGTGGAAACAGGTGTCTGAATTAAATTTCTCATTTTCTTGTCATAAATAAGCACTACCAGGTCTACGCCAGCCACAAAGTGAGCAGTTTTGAAGTGCAGTGTTGCACTTAGGCTCAAAAAATTCACATCTGTTATACTTTGGATCTGATCCTTTGTCAATTTATTCCATTCCTTACTAATTACAGTTTTTATGGATACTTTTTTGTGTATGAGTTTATTTCATAATATTTATCTCAAACTGAAGGGTTTTCAGTCTCTATGTTTTTAGGAAAATCATTACTCAGGTACTGTTAGTGGATGATAAAGATTTACAGGAGGAGCAGAGCAGGTAATATATATATATATTCAACATTTAAGTTTGCTTAATGTGTTGTAGTTGTTCTTTAGATGCCAAAGCAAAATTACAAATGATACGGAGGAATCTCTAATTTTAACATGATCTGTTCCATGACTTCAACTTGTAATTAACCTGATGTTTCCTTCAATTCAATCCAGGCACCTTCTTAACAGTATGTATAAGATTAAGCTACATCATGAGAAGACACGGTTTACTCCACTGACAGAATGACATGCTTGTTATCAGTACATAACTTGCATCATTGCTTGCCTTTTATCATATTGCTTCTGTAATTCCATCTATTCTGATGGATATTTGAGTCATTTTGATGCAGAATCATATTAGCACAGAATAACTGAAGCAAGAAGGGATCTCTGGTGCTCATCTAGTCCAAAGGTCTACTCAAGTCATATGCTGGATCCAACTTCAAAGTCAGAGCATGTTGCTCACGGTCATGTCTAATTTTTGCATACCTCCCAAGATGGAGATTCTGTAACCTCTGGTTTTTTGCTTTATTATAAAATTAAAATTTAACATCCCATGTGCTGCATTTCTATTTTCTCAGTTTTGCATTAATAACAGGCCTAAGCCAGTATTAAAACCTCAGACATACAATGTTAGTCAGAAGAGGTTTTTAATAACTTAAGGCTATTATCCATCTGGAAAAATATGGGCCAATACTTCACTAAATAATGTTTCATATAGATTTATCATACACATTTTATAGTTTTCAGTCAAGTATAATACAAATGCTTCTTATTACAGAGCTACTTTTTGTCCTGTGTGAAGTAAACATGAAATACAATCTGTCTCAAAAGAGAGCAAAATATTAGAAGTGAAATCAACAAAAGCTTTATAAAATAGCCAAATGAAGATGAAGTATGAGTGTCTGCCAAGTTAGGAAGGTTCTTTTTGTACTAAATTAATTAAAGCTTAGATATGATGAACAAAACTAATTTATCTGTTCTGAAAACAGAATTATAGTGGTGCAATGTCTTTCAAATATAGTGATCTGTTTATATACAGTATTTTTTGTGAAGTACAGCATTTCAGACAGGATTTTTCATGAGCAATTCATTTAAAGTGATTGTCCACCACAAGAAAAAAGAACAAACTTTTTTATACCGTCATTCTAATTACAATGCATTAGTTGCAAGGTCTGTTGTACAACAGTTTAACAATTTAGACAAGTACTCATTTAGACTACCGAAACATTGGGCCTTTGTTAAAAATGGCTACTATTTCACTGGTGTTTTTTCTTCTTGCTTTAAATTAAAAGCAATGAATTACATAAACCACAAGGCTAAGCACGCAAGCAAGCGGACAATCCCTTTAAAGATGTTGAAACTAAAAGATCCAAAATGCATTGATGCTTGATTTAATTTTAGGCTTTTTTTTTTTTTTAATACAGTTATTTTCATCCATACTACCATTTTTCTGCGAACATAAACCTTTCTTCAGTATAATAACACCAGATATATATTAAAATTTTATTATTAGCTCCGTCCTGTGAGAAAATCTCAGCTATCCAGACAATTAAAATATTTACCATAAAAGTACGAACATTCTAACATGCATTCTGGCATGCTCTTAACTTCATTCTAAACATGGCAAACAGTACCTCTGTGCATCTTCCCCCCTCCCTCCTAACTAGTGAGATGCACAAAGGAGGAGGTGAAATGCAAGGACAGCTGAGACATTTCAAAGAAAACTCTGGTGTGCTCAAATTCAGGAACAATATAATAATCTGAAATTAACAAGGCAAATAATTTTTTCAGAGAAAGTAAATGGGTAACAAGGCAAATGAGTAGGAGAAGCCTAGAGTATGCAGGACAGATTCCAATTTATTCAAGTCAATGATCCTGACAATTCTTATTTCTCCCATTCTGTAATTTTTTTAGGGTCTATCCCAAGACACTAGTCAGTGAGCTTCTTGAGTTGGCTTTAGGTCCAGCTGGTGACTTAGTCTAAGACTTGAAGTCCTAATGGAGGCAATTGAACTTTGACATGTAGTAGGGCATGGAACTAAAGTCTAGAGGAAACTGTAGGCTTTAACTAGATCAGCTCAGCAAGCGCTATAGTGCATGGCATTGTCGTGACCAAAAT
The DNA here is from genome assembly GCA_013400515.1 of Erpornis zantholeuca. Classification (NCBI taxonomy): domain Eukaryota; kingdom Metazoa; phylum Chordata; class Aves; order Passeriformes; family Timaliidae; genus Erpornis; species Erpornis zantholeuca. The sequence continues at coordinate 23,710 of VZTN01025096.1, forward strand.
TCAGACCTATTGCTGGGATTGGGTTCAGCAACTTGATGTATTATCATGGTTTTCAGTTTTACTTCAGGTAAGTGTGTAAGAAGCCATTAATATCTGCTCCTTCAAATCTCCCTGTGAATCAGCATCCCTTCTGCTGTAGCACTCCAGTTAAGATTTGTTCCAGCATCAATTAGGAATAGCCAACATTTATTAATTATACCTATATTTTATAGGTATTTTATACCATCTATATGGTACTAGATGCTCAGTTTGAAAAGATGTTTCTTGAGTAAGTGGGAGAAAAACTTGGCACAGAGGCCCCCCCTCCTTAGGCAAGACAGACAGGTTAGTGGGAAAAAAGAAATTGTCTTAATTTTATCAACTGGAAATTGAGATACACACACAAGGCGAGCTCTGCTGGTTTAGTTGTGCAAGTTTTTGGTACAGTTTGTACTGCTGTGTGCAGCTACACCTAAATTATGATCTGCAGTAGGAGCTGTTTAATTTGCATTAGATTTGCATTTCTCCTCTTACACGGAGAGCAAGTAGCTTCCCTGGAACAATGTTGAGGTGTGTCTGAAGGAATCACAGAGGCTGCTGGCACAGCCTGGGGTTACCCACAGCTCTGCCTCCCAGCTAGGGAGTGGAGATCCATTTTCCCTCTCCATGGGCAGCCTCACTCCCTCAGTCCTTTTCCTCAGCACACAGGTTCTCATGGAGCCTGAGCGGCCCTTACTTATATTCTGAAGGATTTATGGCAAAAATGGCAGCTAAGCTTTTGAAAACACTCCAGCCTAACTAATATCCCTATCCATTCCCTGTCCCTATAAGTATGTAATGCCAGGTTGGTCAGAGCTTTGAGCAACTTGGTCTAGTGGAAGGTGTCCATCCATGACAGATGGGTTGGAACTACATGATGTTTGAATTCCTCTCCAAGCCAAGCCATTCTGTGTTTCTCTGTGATAATAAATACTGAACTGCACTAACTCTGGGCCATGAAAGTTTCATTGTAAAGATGGTTTAATTTATAGTCAGGGCATGGTGTGAGGGCTGGTGGCTCTGTGGGTCATTGGTGGCTGCTTATGGGAGTCCATTGGAACAGAGGCTGGAAGCCAGGGCATGAGACACCCACCAGCCAGGAGTAAGCAGCCATGAGGCCCTGGGGCAGCCCCAGGCCTGGGCACCAGAAACCTCCATGGGGATGTACCATGGCTGGGCTGGGACACAGTCCTGTGGCTGGGCAGGGCCATGGTGAGCTGGACAATGGTCTTGCTGCAGCATTTCTGGAGCAGGAATTGATGACTCCAGGTGCTGACATGAGGTCCTGCATCATGGGGAGCCCTGGGGGCTGGCAGGGACAGTCAGGGCTGGAAGTGGCAACAGGGCTCTGGCATTTTTATGCCTACATCTAGAGTAGCAATTAATGTCTGAAGAGCAGTCTTAAATTATGTCCCTTGGAAATGTTTTTCTATGTCATTAATATCTTTGCTTAGAAGTCCAGCAAAAGCAAATTTTTCTAAAGATAAAGATGTATCCCATAAATAACCATTATGCCAAATGCTGTGACTTATTTTCCTGCTGTATATTTACATTTTGCTGATATATTCTTCATATATCGGGTTCATGTCTTCTGCCTTCCTCCTGGATATGCCATTCAGGTTTGGAGGCACTCCTGGACACACTGAGTTTCAGGAATCCCCTAGAGCCACCACATACCAGAAGCCACCACATAAATAAAAGGTTCATGAGGCTGCTCTTTCAGTAAGTGCTTTGAAATACTTTTGTCTGTCTTGCTGATTCCCTAGTAAACACAGCTTTTTAAACTCAAGAACTTAGGCCACTGAATAGTACTTTCAAAGAATTATTCCTGTTTAAACATAAATGTAGTAAAGTATATATCTATCCGATGGATTCTTAATGCCTGTGACTTTGGAGCTTTCAGGTGTTGACAGATTGAAAAGGTGTCTTCCCAGAAAAAAAGCATATTAGGGTTTTATCATAATGTAACTTCAGCTCTGCTGAAATGGAACATACAAGCATTAACAAATGTTGCCTTAAACCTCCCTGTATAGAAAACTGTTCACATACTGCTGAAGAATAATGCTTTGTTCCTCACACCTTTTGAAAGCATGGCATCTTTGAGCTAAGTAAACGATTAAGTGAAATAAGAAGTTTATCTCCCTATTATAATCGTTGTAGGTTCTCATTACTGCTATCCAGTTCTGCATTCAGCACTGTAACTCTCATATGTCATATGCAGCTTGTTTTCTTCCAGTCTCTACAGAGAACTATGTGAGCAGTAGTTTCCCTTGAGATGGAGAGTCAGTTGCACATATGTGCTGCTGTATTTTTGTACAAAAGAAGGTATGATCAAAGAAATTTGCCTTGCACTTCAAGCAGAAAATAATAATATTTGTGATGACACGTATTTCGTGAAAACTGTAAATTTAACTTAGTGAAGAAATAGAACTTTGTTTAAACAATGAAGAAAAAGCTTTCATTAAGGTGAAAGCAGAGAGAAATTCTACTTCTGTGAACACAGAGTAAGTAAATATGCAAACAGCAGTGTTGTTTAAACAGATTTTCCCCACAGAACTCTTGCTACCCAAAACCCATAGGACAGTTCAAGCAGTGAAATTTATGTTAGAAGTAAAACATTCTAAATTTAATAGGAACGAATGATGCTCATGTATTTTCATGCTGAAAAATATCAAAATTAAACAAATTAAAAGAAAACCATAAATAGGTAAAAGAAAGATTTTGCTTTGCTTTTCATAAATTTTGAAAATGATTGTAATATACCACTACCTATATTGCTATTCTAAATATAGATATAAATATATATTTATATGTAAATAATATATAATATTTGCTTTCTACATTATGAGCTTTGTGTAGTGTCTATGTAATAAACATACAACTTTAAACAAGATTTAGATACCCCCTCCCTCCAGTCAGAATAAGATGGATAATACAAAGTATGCAAGTGGGTAAAAAATAATGGCATCTGGAGGTCAGTGACTTCCAGATCCAGCGGATTAACAGAGAAGCGCATCCCAAAACTGAAGATCCTTTGGTGGTCTCTTCTTTCAGCTCCTTCCTGTCTGAATGTGGAATTGTGAGTACTTCAGCTGACATTCAGCTGCACAGTATTACATGAGTGAGAACTATGCAACACTCCAGTGCCCTATATTTTAATGCCTTTTTCACGCATACTTGTTTTATTCAACACTTATACACCTCAACTGTTCCTTTTACTGCTCTAGTTAGAAGTTCTATTCCTTTCATGTGACCTAAACTAGGCTTAAAAAGGGGGAAGAATGAGAGGAATTTTGTCTTGTGTTACATGTAATTATCAATTTTCTCATAGTGTATGAATTTCTTTTCCTTCCGAATATAGAGCACACACTGTAGAAAAAAACCAAAAAAAAACCCCAAACCCCCCACTAATAGAAATTAAAATAATGAATCTGAATTGATACACCTTATACACAGAAAACTTAAACATCAGAGGAGATAGTTTTGAAAGAGAAGAAGAGCACTGTTTCTTTCTGAAGTATCTTTGTACACATAAGAACTACTTTACATGTCTGAGGTTACACTAAGAATATTTGCTTTCTTGACCTTATGCTGAGAACAGCCTCAAGGTGAAGAATTTATCTTTGACAGAGAAAAACCCCTCCACAAATAAAGCGAATACCCTCCCCCCACAGCTTTACTGTCTGGAATAATTTAGTGAAATGTGGATTGTCAAAATACAGGAAATCTTGGTTTGTTTTATTTAGGCTTTAATAATGTCCATCTGCTCAGCTAGTATGTAAAAAATAGTAATTGAGTAGACCTGTGTAAAAGACAAAAAATGAAAGCTAAAAAACCCCTCAGATATAAGTAGTAACTTCAAACCAATAATAATGCTAACAAAATATTCTAACATATGATTAATATAGGCATTTACATACATTTATTAATGATCTTGAAAAGACAGTTTATGGCATCTAGGTGAGAGGACTAGTCAGAAGACTTCACAGAAGTAAAAAGAAGTAAAATATGACCAGCAAAATAAAATGCTTGTAAATTAATATATACAGTGGGAAAATTTCAAATGAAAATATGTATATTTATTTCCATGTTTTGAATTACCAGCATCATGCCTGTAGAAAGCTCAGGGAGAAGTTATGCTTGGTAATAGCAAACCAATGCAATATATTTCTAAATTTCTAAAAAATACTGATGCATATTGGATTGACAGTGAACTTTATCAGTCTAAACATAACTGTGAAATGAAAATAGGTAAGGAGAGTCTGACTTGTTTAGAAGAATTGTAGAGTAGATCTACATCACTGAGGAAAGAGACGAATCAAGGAGGTATGAGTTATATACAAATAATAGTGAAAAAGAGAAGGTTACGAGGGGTTATGAGAAGAGGATGTGCCTACTTTATACTTCATATAAAAATGGAAAAATTAAAAAATGGAAAATATTGAACTAAGAGCTAACAAATTAAAATTTGACAATAGGCTATATCTCTTGTACTACACCAAATAAAGCCGTGTAATTTAAATGAAAAAAAATGGATCAGTAACAGCTGTGAAAGATTTTTGAAGATGTTTGGATGATTAATAAGAACATCCACTGATAATTAGCTGACAGCTTTGAAAAACATTGCATATAGTCACTCATGACAAATTAATCATAATTTTGCTGGAGTAAGGAAGGATTTGCTTCTACAGAAGGATCAGTTGCATTTCTTCATTTTGAAGGTTTTTTCTAACTTCCTTTCTCCAAAATTGTCTGCTGCCAGACACAAGATTATATGGACCACTTATTTAATAATTTTGGACCAAGTGTATGGACCACATTTATTTATTTTTGTCATAGCTTTTTTACTTTTGGCTGAGTTTCTTTCTGTTTACAATATTTATAAGTATCTAGATTTCTTTGTTGTTAGTAATTCTCTGATTTATGAAATTTCCCTTCATATTTTGCAACAAGCATTTCCCATCCTCCGAACAATATTAATAGGACAATTCATCACTTTCTAAGTAATATAAATTAGAAATATTCCCTGAATTGCTTGTATGTGCTTGAAAAACCATGTTGAACTTACATATATTGTGCACAGTACCTGACCTTTAAAAACTTACGAATATTTGGACAAGAATCCTGGAAGACACTTGAAATTCAAGCAGCACTTATGCCTGGACATCTTTAGGAATTTTTCAGTGTGTACAAAGAAATGGCTGCTTCTGTGAAATATTTGCTGTGTTTCAAGATTGAAGGGAGTTATGAAGGATGTGCACTTTTAACTCAAGAAGCTGTTTACAGACCACTACATGTACATATAGTTCTTTAAATATCCTTTACTGTATTATAGGCTTAACATGACCATTCAGATCCATAATTTTAACAGTATGTGTGTGAGTTTTTCCGCTGTGCTGAGATTTGAGAGTGAGCACTACCCAATGGTAGGATAACACACATAAGAAATTCCTGTCACTGGATATGACTGAATTCAACACAGATATAAAGTAGGAGTTACTCCATCATTTTTCAGATACTAGAGTGGCACAAACTATAAAATCCCTAATCAGAGAGATAGAAAACTTATTTTTTAATAGATGTGTTGACTGGAGTCTGCAGCTCTCACTGATCAATTGCCCTGGAGCAGTTCAGGGTTGCCCAGGGCTTCAGTCACACTCAACATGAACATCTTAAAAGCAACCCCTTCCTTACCCTGCAAGTAAAACTCAGAGTTTAGATAAAAGCTAATGCACTGCCAAAGGACAGGACCAAAAAAATATTTACTCCCCCAAATGCATTTATACCACCAAACTTCTCTTCTGGACTGAACTGTCCCTTGCTCTCAGATCTCGCAAAGGAATGAAAAAGTGAGAATTTGTGTTTAAAGAAAAAGCACTGAAGAGCTTAAACTCACTATGAAAGTAGGAATCCCCTTGAGTTTTTGTGTAACACATCAAATGAGAAGGGTCAAAAGAGAATACAGTCAGTTCTCCTGGGGAGAGTTCAAAGAAGAAATCAATTCTCTAGCCACCTGGAATCCCCTATCAAAGTGAAATCCCTGAAATACACCTGTATAGGCCAGACATGCATTACAGTCAATGATGTGAAGACCCAAAAAGTCAGGACAATTACTTCTGATGCTTTCTGTGAGAAGATCTTCCATCAAGCCTACTATTCTGTTAGTCTGTACAGTCTGATTAAGGTTAAATAAAACGAAGTCTCGATATGTGTCTATATGTAGCCTCCTAACACCATTTGAGAAACAGGTACCAGTCAGGACAATGATTTGTGAACCTGTTGTTATCCAAGGGGAGCTGGGAGGAAGATATAACTATTGCATGCTTGAGCATGGTCAGTATGAAAGGAGGCATTAACAATTCTCAGCAGTAATATCTCTCTGATTATTAGTGTGTCTTTGCTAACTTTAGTCAGCCATGAAGAACATACTTAAGGATGGTGAGATGGTGCATAATGATGTAGGGCTGAAATTTTTAATAGAAATTCTCTGTGTGACAAATGATGTATTAACTTTAACTTGGACTGAGTCTTTAATATCCGGCTCAGTGGAAGAATCTCAGAACCTTAGGGGTAGCACCAAATTCACAGCCAACTTTCTCATGAGTCTTTAGTTTTCCTGGTTTGATCTTGCAAGTGGTAAGGAAATGAGTAAATTCTGAAAGGTGAACAGCCTCCCAAATCTACGTTTTACTTTCCTAAATATACCAAGAGAGCAGTGTGGTAGTTGTTGCAGTCTCTGCACTGGGAATTGTACTTCACTGATCTGCAGTTGAGAATAATATAAAAAAGAAAATTTTTGCCTAATAAAACTTCCTTTCCTTACATAAGATATTAGGAAAACCCACTTTTTAAAAAGATAATGTGAACTTTACAAAACGGATGCCTCTTGATGTTCATGTAATAAATCACTTGGGTTTTTTAAAATATTGTGTTTGCAAGGCTTGTGTTCAACTTAGTTGATTCTGTTCTGAAAATGAGAATACCACATCTATTGACCATCTGTGCTTTTTTTTTACTGAATTTTTCCAGATTTATAGAAAAAAAAGACTTTCCTAGTTGGCAGCAAAACCAATACTGCTTTGGACATGTGAAAACCAAGACTGATGTTTTACTGACTCACATGTCATGATAATGGACCACCCCCTTGGCACCCTAAGCATAACAGAAATAGTTGGTTTGCCTCTAATTACACTGTTTTAATCACACACTACATAAGGAAAATGGAATAAGTGTTTTGATTATTGGCAATATAAAATTTAGTTCATTTCCCCATTGTCTTATTGGAGCTATGACAAAACGAAGAAATAAAATGTAGATTGTACAAAAATTGATGTGATGTACCTGACTAAAAGCAGAGAACACAGCTGAAGTGGTGCCCCATGATAAATAATAAATTGGAAGAGATATCAAAATCTGAACCTAACAAGTGAGTGTTAATATTAGGCTGTTGAAAAACAAGAAGCTTCAATGTCTGTTCCACTTAGGAGAAAGAATGCAAACGTGCTTATAATTGCCTCTAAAATAGCAGAAGCCAATCTTTCACAATAATTATTTTTTAATGCTACTGCATAGCAAATATTTTTTTAACTTATGCAACATAAAAGCCAAGATGATCTCAGTAAATAGAGACACAATCTTACCACAGGCCACTGCCAAGCCAAATAAAATTCCTAAAGACATCATTCAGCATTGTATGCCTTTGATAGACACATTTTAGGCACCAAACCCATTATTACTATAAAACTAATAAGTTGTTTGTCTTGAGCAAATTTTAAGAGGTCGTAATTTTGTTTTTTGCATATGTCTGTACAGAAAATAGTCAAAATACCATGGATATAGTGTTGGCATTCATCAGGGCTTTAGCCTAAAACAATAGTTGTAATATATGTTCTGAGCTCCATTTCTCAAAGCTATGTCTTATTTGCAAATACCATTATTTCAGAATACCAACATTTTGTTAGTAGCCTCCTATTCTTATCCTAAGTGGTTGGTTACCAAGAAAGTTACACACCAGTAGCCAACAGATTAAAGGTATTTGGCTGCTCAATTTGGTGTTTTTCCTCTCTTAATTTTACTTAGCAGGTGCTGTATATTGTTCTCTTGGGAGATGTTGAAGCAGAAAAAGTGGGGACAATAGACACAGGTTACATCTTCTGTGTCCTGGATAGGCTGAGCCATTTCTCGACCTTTTCCCACCGTTGTATTGCATTTTGAGCTGACCAGTATTACACTACTGAGGGAGTGATGACTTTTATTTGCAGCTGCCAGAAAAAGAAGTGCTTTTGTTTGCAGCCTGTCAATAGAATGACCTTTCCCTCCTGCCAATTTATGCTCAAGAAATACATGTGCTTGTTTTCCCTCTGCTGCGTGTTTCAAGATCTTCCAAATTTGTTTGATCAATGGTTCAAAAGCTTTCAAACTGACATAAGAAAATACGCATTTTTGCAGACTCATTTTCAGTTGGATCTAAGGCAGCTGAAGCTAGAGATCAGCGAGAATTAATCTGTACTTAATGAAGGAAACTTGCTGAATTTCTATAAATGCTTGCCTATGACACATATCCAGAGTTATATAAGCAGTCTGCCATTTATGCAATCTGCTTTGGCAATATTTATATTTGTATTCAAATCTTCTTCCTTGTGAAAATAAATCAAAACCTTGTAATTGCCTATCAGTCAATAACCTGCTTTTTGGAATGCTACCTCAAAGGCAACAACAGGCTTCAAAAGCTGCTATCAGGTTTTCAGAGTTGGTGTAGCCAGCAATACTTTCTTCCTGCTGTATTCAAAGCAGATGCTTTCTTTATCTTTAATGAAAACAATGCAGATGCACCAAAAAGTCATATGACTGCAACAAAAATTTATAAAGTAACTTTAGGTGCATTCTTGCCTGTGTGGCTACGTGGCAGGTATAGATGTACTAGAATGACTTTTGCTTGTACTCCAAGCTCTCTGGCAATCACTTGGCCATATTAGCATGGCCTTGTATCCAAGCTACAAATCTCAGCTAAGAAGCAGCATATGTTATCCTGAGCACGTCGCATGTTAGCATTGTGATACTGCTTCTTATGATACTGCTTCTTATCCGCATCTCAGTAGCATAGATCTCCTACCAATCTCTTTTCTTTCTCTGAAGATCAATGCAAAATTGACATTAGGCCCTCTGAAATGCTCCATACTGACAGCACAATTCCCATCAGCAGTATCTGTTATCTACTGTTGCAATGGGTAATGGCCAAGACCATCTACAGTGGAAGCTTGTGCATGTTATACTCTTGCCTACATGCAACCAGTTATGCCAGCTCTGTGTATCTTAAGTGCTTTTAAAAAACACCTTAGAAATGACTGCCTGCACTACCATATGTGTTCTTTGGGCGACAGAAAGAAGGGATCAGATTTTTAGGTGATCTTATAGAAGACTGCTTGTCTTCTATAAAATAACACCTGTCCACTAAGGTGCCTGATTTTTGATAGATTTTAGCAAGTAGGATACTCCATGCTGTGCACAGGATGGATTACTTGCCTAATTTGCCAAGTCAGGAGCAATGGTTGAATTACATGTATTACATATTAAACCATCTGCACTTCCCTATCAATCTCAAATATAAAAATCTGCATTACATAAATTTCCTGAAAGCTAGGATATGTGCAGAAAGCATAAATCTCATCTCCTCACAGAGGGTAGGTTATACATCAAAGACAAAGCAATGACAAACAAAGGTGAAATCCCTTAGCCCCAAAGAAAAAAATTGAAGAGAATTTTAACCAAAAAGTACATGCATGAAGATCAAACGTGGGAAGAGCTATAGCAGGGTAAGCTATTGTGCTGGGGTAAGTTTGGGTGGTGTCTCTGAGCCCTTAGTAGCCTCTGACCAGCAGTTGGATTCCTCTTGCCTTACATGTGCATCTCCACAGAGCTGTGCTGTCCTAACTGTGCCTCTCAGCTGTGTTTTGATGGGAGCCATGCTGCCCTTCTACCCTCTGGCAGCTGCACCAGGACCACTTCCAAAAGCATCCTAAAATATTATCAGCTTACTCAGTAATTTAGGGGTCATGCCAGTGTTGTTTGCAGCCAAACATGTATTTAGCATAGGCTAAGTGAAGATTTGCTTTCAGGCAATTACAGCTTTGATGCAGTAGCATCCTAAACTAACTCTCTATTCTTTTCACTGAGTGAATGGTCTTTTGCTGCTGCTTCTGCCCAGAGTGTTCTGGTAGCCTCAGCTGCATAAACCCTTACTTGAATTTGCTTCCTGATGGCAAGCACTTAATCATATGGCTCCTCAAGGTTTGCTCTAGAAGATGGCAGTAAGCAGTCCTACAGGTGGGGAAAGACCTTTCCTGGAAGTTGCAGGGAGCACCCTTCAACTTTTTACTGGAGCCTTGCAGGTGAGAGTGCTGCTGGAATTGTGCATGTTTCTCCCTCACTGCATTTCAGTGCTAAGTGCCAGTGATTTAAGGCAAATCTTTGAGGGCATAGCTCTCAAACAAACATGGCCTGTTGCATTAGGACGCAATTCAAAAAGTTGCTCAACTGTTAGTAACTGGTTCTTGGGTAAGAACTGAAGAAACTCAATGCAAGTATTTCTAGTCCCTGAAGCTGACTTTGCCTTAAACACACTGGATTACCTGGGCAGCTGCATGGAGAGGAACAGTAAGTACAGAGGCAGTAAACATCATAATCCTAAACAACTCCCAGTTGCACTTACCAAGATTACAATCTTCCTTCCCTCCCCCTCCCCTTTCAGCATCTAGCTGTCAAGACATGCATTCTTGGAGTGAGTATGGGTACATCTGCTTATAAAAGGAATTTTCCATACTCCTACTCAGAGCTACATAGCACTGGACACTTGTCTTGTTTGTGCCTAGTGTAAGGCCTCAGAATGAGATTTTGGACCAAAATACAAGGGTATGTGAATTACCAGAGGTACCAGGTATGCCCTGAAAAATGCTATGAGATGCTCTCTGCACTTCAAAATCCTTTAGCACATCCAGGCTGGGACTTGAACTCAGGCTCTGAACAGCTGGGATGTTAGGTAGAAGCAGATGCCAGTGGATGGAGAAAAGTGGTATTTCCATAGTGCAAAAGAGAGCATGGTCCACACTGTAGTCATATCAGCACAGTGTCATCCCAAACTCATTGGGCTTGCTGAGATGTAAAGCTTATTAGTTCATGCACATTGGTTTCCTTTCACCAGCAGGCAGGCTGCTTCCTGAGGCTAAACCAGTGCGCTGGCACATGTGCTGCACCATATTGTCATACCAGCTCCTTTGGCAGAGCTCAGTCGTTCCTGTACTTGTGCAGGAGCTGCAGCTCCACTCCAGGTAGCTGGGAGGGTAAGTAATGACTGAGTGGTGGCTCTTTACACCAGGACATGGATGGTGCTGGTAAGGATCTACAATCTTGCCTTTACTGTCTTTAAAAGTCTAGTCCTAGATGAATGTCGGTTTCCAGAAATGATAGATATCTGCAGGATGACCAGATGACTGCAGGAATAGCACAAGACACATTTTTGTGGACCACTGATATAGCTTCCTTTGCAAGATGTGAAAGTTGCTTTCCCAGCTCACACTGATGCTCTCACAATAGAAAGATGTGAGTGCATACATCCAGACAAAGTGATCTTCCATCAACACCTTGCTTAATGAAAGACCCATGTTAGCATTTGTCCCAAGAAAATACACACTTTTGGAATAATATCTGGACTTTTGCTTTCCTTTTCTTTATAACCTCATTTATGTTTGTTCTTAATTGTGCTTGGGCTTCTTCATTATCTTTCATATCCTAGTAGCCATGACTTTAGCAGATAACTGCTTGATTACTTTCATTTTGGGAACTAGATAGAACACCTGTCTGTTCAGCAACAGGAGATTCTATGCCTACCATAGTAAGTAGGCTAGGAGTGCACTAGCCAGATAAATAAAATATATAGAGACCAAAATCCACATACTGAGCCATTAGATGTTCTCCCATATTTCTCAAATGCTCTTCTTCTAGTCCGGTCTGCCCTCTTGAAGACCCTCTAACCCTGACAGATAAATTACACTTGTACTGCCTATTTCCCTCCCTCACCCTTCTCAAATCAGCTCTAGTAACTCCATGCCAAGATGGCATTTTGCCACCCCTGAACTGAACATTACTATTTCAAAATTTTACTTCTTACCACTACTGAAAATCTAGTTTAGGACCAGGAATAGGGTCAAGTGTGTGTAATCTTTGTGTTTGGGTCCTAACAAAAATACTGGATTGTGTAAACGCTTTTCATTAATTTTTTATTTTCCTCTTTTGCTCTCATTAGTTGGTCTCTTTCATCTCTCCTCCTCATGTGTAAAATTAAAAAAGAGATTGCTTCAGAACTTTTAGAAACATCCCCCCCCAAAAAAAACCCAAGAAAAAAACCCTTAAAAATCCTTCCGTACTGTTAATTTCACATCTGCAAAAACAGATACAAAAAACCTCTACCACCCACTTTTGGTCAATAAATATCATTGCTGCAAACAAGCATGAGTTGTAGGAGCTGAAGAAATCAAGATGCGCTTTTGACAGGTTCATTTGGCAGTGTAGGAGGTATTCTACAATTCTAAAAATATGTTCTATTTTCACAGACATTTTGAGATGTCTCCGTAAGTTCTCTTACAGAAGATGGCCCAGGGCCCATATGGTACAAGTCAATCTGACAGATGTTATATAATAATATTTCTTGATTAAACTGGTACAAGACATTCTCTTCTCACCAACCAAATAACAAGAAAGAAAGAACCCATCCATTCTGAAATTAAACACCCCCAACAAGGTAGACATGATAGGGCTAGAGACCTTGCTGTAAGAATGTTCTGGTCATGTTTGGGAAATCCTTGTCCCTCTATGTCCCCTCTATAGGAGGGGTCCATTACCAGAGGAAGTAAAGTAACAAATGGAACTCGTTAGTTCAAGAACTTACATCCATGCCATTAATTTGAAAGCCAGATTAAGGAATAGTAATATGCACCAAAATAATGCATTAAAAGGAAAGCAGTAGGAAGAGAGGGACACATTATAGAACTGATAATAATTTAATTACTTTGCACAGAGAAACTGAAAGTAACTCATTTACAGAGAAAATTTGTATGATATTTTTTGGGAATAGAAAAGGTCATCAAAGATTTTGTATCAGATGTTGCAGAAATAGGAATCAGGTATATTTTGAAATGTATATCTCATATATTAGGAATACGTTATCGGTACATAGAAAGGGCACATTGGAATATTTTCCCAAGAGAGTTTGTTAAAGAGGCCTTGGGCATGCAGCATCCTCTAGGAGCTCATTATGAATATTGCAAAATAAAAAAAAAAGTCATGCTTTTCTTCATGTTACTCAAAACTGCATCTGAATCTCTAAAGCTGTTGATGAGAGGGAAAAGGATGTAATGAGACCATGCATATACTGCCAACAAAAAAAGACAATTTAGCTCTGAAACATCTGTGCTGATCATCTAAATTAAACATGAAAGAAAAAAAGCCCCAAACTGTCTTTAATGCCTATGGCAAAAAAAGCTTCAAGCTCTTGCACATAGACATTTTATTTTCTTATTTCAATATGCTCATGAAGACTGAAGTTTCTGTTTTTTACTCGTTTTTGAGTTGTTAAAATTGCTTTAAATATTTAAATGTAATTTATGTGTGCAGAGCCTTAGCACATTGTGTTGTGATTTGGAACTAATTTTGCAAGCCCTCTTTTTTTTTGGGGATTTTGTTTATATTAGCAGTCATGTGGGGATGACTGTAATTCATTATGTCATGAATAAATTTTTACAAAACTGGATCTTTAGTCTACATCCAGTGAGACTGAAATCAAAGGACATTTTATACCATAATGCTCTTCTTGATCTAGAGCTTTGTTACTTTTTAGGGCTTCCTTGCTTCTTTCTCTCAGAACATTTGAACATCCTGTCTTGTTTAGCTGGTAAAAAATGTATGCTTATGTGAACACAGCAACCTCAGCTACTGAGGACAGGACAAAAAAATCCTCTGGTCTGGTGATACAGCTCTATATCTGTGTCAGGGTTGTCAGTCACTCTTTATTTCATGCTATTTATTCTGATATGAAGGCATTTAAACATGTAGGAAGACTCCCATTCATTTTATTGCTCTTGGCATGCTTGCCTAAGTCTCAGCTGAAGCAACAATCTTCTGTTCATCTTGTATGAAATTAAACTTGATCTCATTGTACCTAAACTCCTGGGAACTAATTACAAGCCTGTTTTTATGGTAAAACAAGCATATTAAAAGTTTACAAATTGGGTGTATGTTTGCTTTCCTTAGCTCTCATACAGTGCTCTGGAGTATTATTCCCACATGTAAACAGCAATGCAAATATAAATTGCCTAAGTGGCTTCCCTGTTGTCAGAAACAGCTGTTCAGTGTGCTAGTTACTCCAGCTTTTTTTTCAAAACAGATAATAACCCCCTGAACTAGTTCTCTTTCAAGTGAGTAGCAAAGTGGGATACTGTAGTAATTATTTGTTTCATTAATTTTTTTTGTATTTTAAAGTAAGTGTCCATTCACAAAATGAGTACACTAATGCTGATTGATCAAATCGAAAAATCATGGGCGTAAACTGAAGCACTCAAGAGTTTGTGTCACTTGTGCTTAATGCTAATCCTGTGCTTTACCTATTTTGTTAAACAGAGTTCTAACACATCAGCTTTTCCTAAATCATTGCAAATGGATGAGGATAAATTTGATTCCTTGTACTCACAAGCCATGTTCTGAATTTTGAAGTATGCTTTTGACATTCTTAGAGAACTGATTGGTTGGTTTGTTTCTTTTTTTCAAATGCAAGGGCCAGGTATACCTTTGTTAAATTAAGAACAGTTGCACATATTATTTGGTAACACCAGGGGACTAAATTTCAGAGAAACACCTCAGACACTACAAGAATCATGGTAAAACTATAGATTTCCAGAAAGGGGAAAGAAAGTTACTGCTATGTTGCAGATAAGGGAGCAAATCATTTGTGCAGATGCTCATATATGTATGCAAACAGAGTAAGCACAGTACATCAGATACACAAATGCTAAAAAGTGTATCTTCCCCAATATCTTTGTATATGTCTGGCATTCTCCAAATAATAACTATTATTCCTTTAGCATTTGAGACTAAAAAGATCACAGACAGTAGGCAAGAACCATCAGTAAACACCACTGGTAGAATATTAAGATTTAAGCACTCTAACACTGTAATATCAAAAATCAGCTATGGATTTCTCCAGACTAATTTTGTGGTAATAATGATTGCCTGTGCATTTTCGGTACACTTACTTTAATAGAAGTCTCAGCAGCTACAGAAGTAGCTTTTATCTAGGTGAGAATTTCAGAGATGAGACAACTAACAAATGACACAGAGATGTTTGAATTGATGTTAATGGGTGCCCATATGATGATGGAATAGTCCAGTGTATATTTCAGCTACTATGACACCAATACATTGTGTTGAGCAAAACAGAAAGTCTAAGTACTTTGCAGCAAAAAGCATTATCATTAAACCATTAGAAGGATTAATCCCGATGGAGCTGGGCTTTCCCCTTGATATGGAGGGTGTGGTATACTTGTTTAAACAGGCACTCCTTAAAATTGTCCCAGTCATACCTGTGGTGAACAAACAGGCTTGACTCACCATATTTGTCAAACCTTAAAAACTATGTCAATACAGCATGGAAGAGGATCCTCAGAAGAGGAGTTAATACCAGATATCAACATTAATTTTCTTAGCTATTGCTTCCATAGACTTATAAACATCAC
>VZTN01025098.1:1906-16349 GCA_013400515.1 Erpornis zantholeuca
TCTCTCATTGTACTGGGGTGCCCAAGAGAGATTATGCAAACCATGCATTTATAACATTTAAGAGAAGGCAATTAACGTGCATCAGTCTACAGAATTAATGTTGACAGAAAATTTCAAGGGACCTATGGTCATCTTTCAAACATGTAAGAAGTATTTATGCTTAAAATTCTAAATAAGATGGGTGAATATAATGCATGACCAATATAACTATTTCAGGCAAAGGGAAATTTGCTACTATCTTAATAAAGAGGGGATTGAGTAAACCTTGAATGAATATATCTAAGTATTTTCACATAGAAAATATATCTGATGATGCAGAGCTTCACAGAAATAGTGATAGCTAAGAGGTGTTGTTCTAACCTCAACTAAACAATGTCTGTGAAGGGAAATTGAGCATAGAAGCCTATGACCACTTGCAATTTTTAATGTAAAATTAGTTTTCCTCTTGTACAGGCTTTGTTTTGGGCGAGGCAAATTTTCCTGATCTGATGAGTCACTTTACAGAACTGGCTAAAATTTCTTAAAACATTTATCCCATAACTCTCTAGAGGGATCACTTTGAGCTGCGGTTGTCATTATCTTCATACAATCCCACTGATCCTCTGTTGGATAAGGCTGAGATGTACATGTGGCAGAGCTTTGGACAGTCCAGGTGGATGAAATTTACCATCTATTTTTTACTTGCTTCTGCAGCAAGGGATTTGAATTGTCCAACAGTTCCCACACATCACCAAATCTCTGCATCTTCTAATCATAGTATAGCAAGCTGGTTTGGGAAGGAATTTTTAATTGTTTATGAGCCTTAAATAGCTGTAAGGTCATAGATTGGTCATCTCTGTTTAAATCCCTCTTCTGTGAGAAATTTTGTGACTACTAAGTAGAAGCAGAAAAAAAAGAAATGTTTTCTTTCTTCATGAACTTTTGAATCATCAGGACACTCAGCTTTCAAGACATCTTTACTTAGCATCTAGTCAATGTTTACTTGATACACACAATGTCCATACAAGATTTTATGCTTCAAGTTATTGGCCTATAGAACTAAAAGTTCCCCCTTGATAGCATCAAAGATTGGTTAAAACCCAGGGTAAACTGTTGATTTAACCAAACAACTGATCTGAGAGAAGATAGTATTTTTCAAACACTGGGTTTATGAATCCTGCTAATGTATTTAGGGCAACAGCAGTCACCAGACTTTGGATGATTAGATTGACTGGCACCTGTGTTGTTTCTAGGTGTTTTTGTATATCTTTGGTTGTGAATCAGCTACTATATTCTCCTACATGGTTTTTTGTATACTCAGGTAATGTGCAATGGTGATGCCACAGATTCTTCTGTTGTTGGTTTATTTTACAGATTTAATCTCTTCAAGCTGAAATTATATATTCTCACCCAAATTTTCAGTTTTAAAGAAGATATAAGAGATTGAAAAAAGATTTAGTGATCTTCTTTGATTTCAAATTTTCTGCAATTGTGGAGCTATATGACTAAACAAAGTACAGAAGCTGGAAAGAAATTACAGAATATTGTATCTTACTAAGTAGATGTAAAATACTGCACTTTTCCAATTTTCCCACTTTTTAATATCAGTTTAGTTGCTTCAGCTCCTAGTGTTATAAAACCAGGTGTCTTTCACTTTCTTTGCATTACTGTATGCAGGCAATAGAAACTCTGGTAAAAATTGTTCATCTCTTACTTCCATTTCCATTTCTTATCATTATTGCACTGCAATAGCTCGAGATACTGTGATGAGATAACAGAACACTCTGACAGATCTCATACTGTTCTGTCTATTTTCCCTTTAAGGTGAAACAATTGTGAAAGAACTGCATATACTATTCCTTTTTTTTAAAAAATCCATTGACTTTTCTTTAAAGTTTCTCATTTTATTTTTTTTTGGTTCCCACTGAAATAATGGAACCAATCCATTAAGATTAAGTCCAGGAAAGCATTTAGGCACAGAAGTTAAATGTTCCCATTAATCGCTGTGGATAGACTTCTATACAAATATATCACAACAACTTTTCATAAACAGGTAATACTTATTAATCCTTTATATTCTGCTTGACTGGCAATGCTAAACTACTCTTTCTAAAGGAATCCTCAGTCTGATAAGACTATTCCAAAACATTATAAAAATACTGTTTCACCAACATTTTGAGATTACAGGCATGCATGACAAAAAGGAGCAAAAATAATATCTTCTGGGTATTATCAGACTAAATAAATTTTGTGTGAGTAAAGTCATAGGAGACCTACAGAGAAATTTGTATAAACCTACTTGTCTTCTAGGACAAGTATTTTTATTTAATTTCTTGTAAATTTTAGTTCTGTAAAAGTGTTGAACATGTGTACTTTAATGCATACATTGAAATAAGTGTTAAGCTGTGCAATAAATTTATTTTAAATGTTTAAAATATTTGGTTTTTTCATTGAAGTAGTTCCTATAGATACTGATAAAAACAATACATTCCGCAATAAAACAAATGGCCCATTTCAAACAGTTTAGAATATGAACATACATTCAAAAATCAGAAGAATACTAATTAGGCAATTTTCTGCTGAACAGAGCTATTTCCAAATAATTTCTAAACCAAGTCTAAAACACATCTTGCTGTTCTGCAGTTACTCAAATGAGAAACTATATGCACTATAGTAAAATCCTGTTTTCTTGCCTGCTAGATGGGTAATGATTTCCTGGATTAGACTTAGAAGATGGGAAAGGAAGAAAAAGATTAAAACAGTACTTTGGTGTAACCTGGTTTCATTCTCACTGTGTATTCAAGAATGGATTCATCCTTAAGTGCAACAGTTACTTCAAGCATTCAGCAACATCTCTAATAAGGTAAAGAGGAATTCCTTTGAGTTTTAAGGGGCATAATTAAAACAACAGTGCCTATAACAGGGATCTTTTTTCTGGTAGAAGAATAAAGTATTCAGGATTGTTTTCCCAGGTGACAATGAAATATGCATGCATTCAAGGACTAGTATTATTCCCTTTAGGAAAAGGGAGGTACAGTCCAAAGTGCATCCACTGTATTATACAAAATAGGCGAGGCAATTGGAGTGGGAAAAAATCCAAGAGAAAGCTATTTGTTATCTCTGTCTTACATAAGAGAAGCAAAGTCCAATCATGCTGCATGTCCTTAACCATATTAATTCTGCTCATGTTAGAATAGTTTTTTCAGAGGACTAGACACAAACCAAGAACAACCTTTCACGGTATGTCAGTAGTCTGAGGGGTTTTTTTTAATCAGAGGTATTTTATAAATTCACTGATAAGTAAAATTGGGACAAATCCAATTAACTGCATATTCTTTTAAATAAACACTTAATTTCTCATTTATTTTGTTTATCTGTGCTGAATTGCAGAAAATGTTATTCTTATGTTGTTCAAATGAGATTAAATGAATGACTTAGAGTTATCAAATTGATACAAATACAGAATATAGATGTTTGTAAGGAAACTCACAAACTTCTGGACTTTTTTCAATATGCTTATACTTGTGCATTATGAGTATTCACTTCCAATACATGATATGAATAACTTTACTGATTGTAATAAGTATCCATATTTTTCTTTCAAACAAATCATTGTTTAGATTACTGTCCTTGGCTTAAAATTGTGTATTTCTCAGTCAAGTATTCTTTTACAGGAAGCTATCTTCAAAAAATTTAAAATGCATTCTGAAGATGGAAGGAAGTATACTGCAGATGGAAATAGTCATGAAATCGCTGCATCCAGCCAGGGTCCTGAATCTGAAGACAAACAGTAAGTATTCTTAAATATTGTAAAGATTCTGTAGTTAAGCTTATTAGACTCTATTACTTTGTTTTCTATTTTAATAAATTTCATATTTTAAATATTATTTTACTTTATTTTGTTAGGAAAACCTAGTAAGAGAAAACTTTGTAAGAGTAAGAGTAGCGTTGATTGGCACATTTATTTCATGCAAAAGGACTATTTATTTTTTCCTTTAAGGGACTAAGTGTCCACAATATTGCCTAGAGCTTATTGAAAAACAACTCTAAAATTTGATAGAAATTATATTGGAATGGAAATCTTGGACACATTTATGTCATCTGCTAAAAATTATCTTAATAGTTTTAGTATGCAAGTGAAATTTTACATACCTTGAACATTTTATGTATTCCTCATCCACTACAAAGTTTTCCTCTCTTCTATTTTGAAAGCTATACAGTGCTTCAGTTCACAACTTCCCTGACTTGACAGTGGAACCACCAACCCCATTGGTGTTGTTTCATCCTTGAAGGGATGAACTGGAAAGAACATGACTTAAATTTACAGAAGTTAGGAGGTGATGCTACTTATATTGCTGAAGATTTAAATACAAACATCTCAAGAATGCTCAATAAGTCATGTTAATTTTGCACAATTGTTTGCTGTAAAATTATTTCATAATTATAATATAATGGAAATGCATTAATATATTGAATTATTATTATATGGTGAAATGTGGTCCATTTTTAAATTCACTGAAACTACACAATTTCTTTTTAGCAAGGGAAAGAAGAAGCAGAAAAAGGGGGAAAAACCTAGAATGGTCAGCCCATTTACACTGGTAAGGTTTATTCTCTCTATATGTGTGTATGTATATGTACACACAGGCACATTTCAAAGTGTAATCAAAAATGGTTACAATTCTGTTAGTGTCCTGCATATATGATATACCGAATACTTTGATGCTACAGAATACTGGCTATAGTATAGAACTGAAGCAGTTCTTTTTGTGGATGAAGTCATACTAAAGAAGCTGTCTAATTACTGATAAGGATTCTTAGGAGTCTTCCCTTAGCAATTTATCATGTTAAACACACCCATACCACATATTTGTTTGTGAAAGATAGGAATTTCCATGTTCAGTCATTTCTTTTGACACAATGAAAAGGGTGACCATATACCTACAATCATGTGTGGTCTTGTCCTCTAAATTATCAGTCAGGTACTAATCACACTAATTATCCCCATCAGCCATTATTCAATCACCTGAGTCAGCAGAAAAGGGCAATTCCATGGCACTGATGAAAACTAAAATTAAAAATTGTATACTAAAAGGTTCCAGATTCTTTAAAATTTTCTCTATGTTTTTTAAAATACAATCTTTTAATACTTTATCAAGTAAATACTAGGTCCTCTTTTAGTAATACTGAAATATTTTATAATTTGTAGGTTTAGTATGTGTAATACACAGAAATGATACTGCAAATAACAGACATACAGTAGTCCATGATGCTGGCCAATGCCCAAGTTCTTTGCTTTGCTATATCAATTTGCACTTGTACAATTACATCATACAACTATAATTTACATCAATAAACTTATTATTTTACAGTACAGCATAATAGATGACCTCAAATTTTATTAAGTTTGATGGCAAGAGGATTTAAGATTTCAATACATTTTTATAATTGGTACATTAGGAACAGTTTTTCTGACTGCATAATAACAGATTTACAGTAAAAGCAATTATTGCCTTAATTATCATAATGCCATTAAAAATTCTTACAATTTAATCTTTAAATGGCAAATATAAAATGGGTAAATTTCTTATGCCTTGTTTTCCTGTGGTGTTTCTTACCCAGCTGCACCTTTTAATGCATTAAAATGGCATGTCTCTCTAGTTTTGAGAGTTTATAGTATAAAAGTGCTTATATAGAAAGGATTTATTCCTTTACATTTAAACTGTTTTGTAAACTATATTTTTAAAGTGATAAAGTTGTAGTTTTGCAACAGCAGGTGTACAGTTGATAGCTTTTTCTTTACTTTCCTGACTTTGTACACACAGCATTGAGTTAGCATTCTAATACAACAGTTAGAATGAATTTCTCTTATCGCTCACAGTTTCGATACTCCACCTGGTCAGATAAATTATTAATGATACTAGGCACTCTGCTGGCAGTAGCCCATGGAAGCAGTCTCCCTATTGCGATGATCATTTTTGGTGATATGACTGATAGCTTTGTTGCTTCTGGAGACACAAATTTTACAGGTAAGAATATATCTGCTATGACAAGAACAATGGCTCATATTTAAAAAAGAGGCTGGAAGATTCATGCATCTTGACAGGAGATAGTGATGTCTGAAACCACAATGCTATAATATGATGCAAATCAGTAGCTCATGTTCATTGTAATTGAGGTACACTATGGCTGAGGTGACATTATAGTGGTAGTCTCTTATAGGCTGCCTGACCAGGAAGACCGAGCAGATGAGGTCCTTTATAGACAGATTGGAGCAGCCTTGCATTCACAAGGGGGTCAGCAAGCACCCCAGCAACTGCTGGAGGAACAACACCACCAGGCATATGCAGTCTAGGAGGTTCCTGGACCGTGTTGATGCTAACTTCTCCAAGTAATAGAGAAGCAAATGAGGAGAGGTGCTGTGCTGGACCTTGTTCTTGCTAAAAGGAAGGGTCTGGTGGGGAATGTGAATACTAAGGGCAGACTGGACTGCAGTGACCATGAAATGGTGGAGTTTCAGGGCAGAGTAGGGAGGACAGAAAGATCACTATCTAGAACTTCAGTGGAGCAGACTTGGGCTTCTTCAAGAACCTGCTTGATAGAGCACCATGGGATAAAGCCTTGGAGGGAAGAGGGGCCCAAGAAAGTTGATATTCAAGGATGACCTCCTCCAAGCTCAGGAGCGATGCATTCCAACAAAGAAGAAGTCAGGCAGAAACATCAGGAGGCCTGCATGGATGAACAAAGACCTCCTGGACAAACTCTAACACAAAAAGCAAGCCTGGAGAGGGTAGAAGCAAGGAAAGGTAACCTGGGAGTGTCTGTCCAAGCAGTCGGGGATCAGGTTAGGAAAGCTAAAGCCCTAATAGAATTAAATCTGGCCAGGGATATCAAGGGCAACAAGAAAAGTGTCTATAGGTAGGTCAGTGGTCAAAGGAAGATGAGAGAAAAATGGGGGCCCTTTCTAGGAGGAAATGGGAGACCTGGTTACTTGAGACACAGAAAAAGTTGATGTGCTCAATAAATTTTTTGCCTGAGTCTTCACTGGCAAATGCTCTAGTCACACTTCCCAAATCACAGAAGGGAAATGCAGGGACTGGGAGAATGAAGAACTGTCTGCTGAAGGAGAAGGTCAGGTTTGAGAACATCAGGTATCTGGAGGCATACGAGTCCATGAGACCTGATGAGAGGCATCTGTGGGACCTGAGGAACTGGTGGAGGAAGTTGCTAAGCCACTGTCCATCATATTTGAGATGTCATGGCAGTCCAGTGAAGTTCCCACTGACTGAAAAAGGGGGAAACATAGCTCTCATTTTTAAAAAGGGAAAAAGGAAGACCCAGGGAACTACAAGCTAGTCAGTCTCAGCTCTGTGCCCAGCAAGATCATGAAGCAGATCCTCCTATGCTATGCTATGCTAATACACATGGAATATAAGGAGATGATTGATGATAACTGACATAACTTTATTAAGGGCAAATAATGCCTGACAAATTTGATGGCCTTTTACAACACCGTTACAGATTTGGTGCGTAAGGGAAGAGCTTGGATGTCATTTACCTGGACTATCTGCATAGAATTTGAAATTGTCCAAATTGACATCTTTTTCACTAAATTGGAGAGATATGAGTTTGATGGATGGATCACTTGGTGGATAAAAAATTGGCTGGAGGGTCACATTCAAAGATTTGTCCAAGTGAAGACCAGTGATGAGTGGGTTCCTCAGGGGTCAGTATTGGGACTGACACTGTTTGTCAGTGATATAGGCAGTGACCCAGTGCACCCTCAGCAGGTCTGCCAATGACACCAAGCTGTGCAGTGCAGTTGACATGCTTGAGGGAAGGGGTACACGCAGAGGGCCCTTGACAGGCTGGAGAGGTGGGCCTGTGGGAACCTCATGAAGTTCAACAAGGCCAAGTGCAAGGTCCTTGCATGTGTGCTGGGGCAATCCCAAGCACAAATACAGGCTGGGAGAAAAATGGTTCTGGAGCAGCCCTGAGGAGAATGATTTCAAGGCGTTTGTTGATAGGAAGCTCAACATGAGGTAGCACTGTAGGCTTGCAGTCC
Source organism: Erpornis zantholeuca (assembly GCA_013400515.1). Taxonomy (NCBI): domain Eukaryota; kingdom Metazoa; phylum Chordata; class Aves; order Passeriformes; family Timaliidae; genus Erpornis; species Erpornis zantholeuca. Next base: position 9,951 of record VZTN01025098.1, read on the forward strand.
AGGAAGTTGTATCATGAGCTGCATCAAAAGAATTGTGACCAGCACATGGAGGGGGAGGTGATTATACCCTCTCTATGTTTCTGGAGTCCTGCATCTGGCTCTGGGACCCCCAACATAAGAAGGATACTTGTTGGAGTAAGTCCAGAGGAGGGTCATGAACATGATCAGAGGGCTGAAGCACCTCCCTTATGAGGACAGGCTGAGCAAGTTGGGGTTGTTCAGCCTGGAGAAGATTCCTGGGACACCTTATTGCAGCATTCCAGTACCTGAAATGGGGACACGAGAGAGTTGGAGAGTGACTTCTTACGATGGCCTGTAGTAATTGGATAAGGGGTAATGGCTTTAAACTGAAAGAGGAACTATTAAATGAGATACAAGGTAGAAATTCCTTCTTATGAGGGTGATGAGAAACTGGAACAGGTTGCCCAGGGATTTTCTGGATGCCTGATCCCTGGAAGTGTTCAAGGCCAGCTTGGATAGGGCCCTGAGCAACCTGGTCTAGTGGAAGGTATCCCTGTTCACGGTAGGGGGGTTAGAACAAGATGGGCCCCTTAATGTCCCTTCCAACCCAAACCATTCTGTTCTTCTATGTGTGTATGCTCAGGAAGACTTTTTAATCTCAAATTATAGTGATGTAGTTTTGTAGTCAGTGGAGTTATGATTGACACTGTATTAGTAATGTTCATTCATCTGTATTAAAATTTCCTCCTTTCTTTCAAATCAATTTGATTCAAAAGGAGATGTAGCAACTCCAGATATACTGAACAGCATGCAGGAAAACTAATTTGTTAAATCTTACTCTCTTAAAAGTATTTACTCTTTTCTTCCTTTCTAAGGAAACATTTCAATGAATTTCACTTTGGGTATGCTTGACAAGCTGGAAGACGATATGACAAGGTAATTAAAAATTGGTATTTCCTGTCACAGTTGAGTTCGGTGATGGCTAAAATAGTGGCATGAACTTCAGATGAAAAAAAGCCATTTGTTAAGAAAATCTTTCCCTTTATATATCCATGGTCACTACAGCAGGGCACAATCATTGGTTCTTGGGTGAACACCTCTTTAGCATCATTGGTTAGTTACAGAATAACTAATAAGTGATAGGACAAAAAGAAATGGCCTCCAGTTGTGCCAGGGGAGGCTGGATGTCAGAAAAGATATCTTCATGGAAAGCTTTGTCAAACATTGGAACAGGATGCCCCAGGGAAGTGCTTAAATACCATCCCTGGAGGTATTAGAAGATTTGTGGATGTGGGACTGAGGGAGATGTTTTGGTAATGGACTTGGCAGTGCAGAGTTAATGGTTGAATTCAAATATCTTAGAGGTCTCTACCAACCTAAACAATTCTGTGAAATTATCTAGACTGTCGAAAATGCAGATTTAGATTATATGCTACCTTAAATCTAGCATTCTAGAGCTGGAAACAGCAGAAGACAATAGCTAGTAGGTGCTTCTTCTACAAAGCTCCATGAAGAAAAGATTAAAGAAGAAACATAAGCTGCTAATAGATGTTTTAACCATTGTCCAAACACTTGGTTTATGCAGGATTCTAAAGTTTATGGGCTTTCTTGTACCACTTCAGGTTCTTTTCTCCAGGTTGAACTCTGTTGCTCATTAGATATTGAAAATTGTCTCTTCAAGGGAATTGCCTTTTCTGAAGAGAAGGAGATGATAAGGCATTTGCTGTAGTAACTCTTGCTGTTTTATATAAAAATGCATTATAATTTCTGGTAACAGTGGACTGTAAACTTATTTATATTCAGTAGTTAATTTTTATAATTAAAAAACCCACGACTATTTATGAAAAAAAAACCCAAAACAAAACATATCCAAACAACTCTTTACCATAAAATAAATAAGCACATTAGGAGAATGCTGTTTCTCAGAAATTAAGAACTTGAATGTAATGAGAATGAATTGACAGGGAATTGGCAATTATGCTTTATAGGAGAGTTTCTTGCTCCTGCAACATTTCTGTCAGTCTCTGACATGAATGCAAGTAATCCATAAAAACCTTCAGTGGAATATACTTGTTCCCAGTGATTTGAAAACAAATTTGAAGGCAGAATTGCAAACTAAATAATGTGTCCATGGGCGAAGTTACACTGTTCTTTGTTTAGTAAATACCTGATACCTAGTTGCACAACATTTTCAAAGTCTGTCTCATATTTATTCTAAAAGAACTGCAAAAATAGTTACTACAAAATTGCTATATATGAAATTGTAAAATTTGTTTTGCCTATTACTTGATTGGTGAGCGAGCTCTCTGTGTCCTTATCTTGACCTACGAGCTTTTAATTATATTTTTCTCCTCCAAGTCTAGCTGAGAAAGGGAAGTGATAGAGTATCTTCAGTGGGCACCTGGAATCCAACCACCACAAATTAACTCTGAAAGTACAAGTGTGAATAAAATGCAGCCCTAGTTTCTCTTTAGAAACAAATTGTTTACTGAGAAATTTATTACTAGCAGCAGAGGAATAGGTGTTCTTTTCCAAAGTTTCTAGACAGAGCTTTAGAATTTTCACTGGTGTGAAGAAGCTCTTTGCAACAATTCCTTGTTTCTCAGGGAACACCTGCCAGCAGGTCAAGTAATAATAGAAACTGTTTGCAAGGACAGAGTTCTCACACAGGTGTGTTGAAGTACTGAACAACACATGTGGATTTTGGTGAGTTTGTTACTCAAACAGTTTGCCTAAACTTCAACTATTTCTCAAAAGAAAAAGAACTATTATTTTACAATGCAATGAGCATTTACTCTCTGATAAATTCCAGCAGTAAATTTACAGAATATAATTCATGAGCATGGAATCTGGCAAAGATATGAATCCCCTATCATACAATTTGTCAGGAAACAAAGTCCAAGTATAAATAAATTCTTTGAAGTGATACAGTATCATAAAGTAATTGTCTAAAGTAACTACTGCTGAATAGAGAATCAGTGTTCTTGGGTTTAGTTTGAGGGGCGGGTTTTGTTTGTGGAGTTTTAATGGAGCTGAATGTGATTGAGGTCAATATTCAACTAACCAGCATTCTGTTAGGCATTAACCTGATTTTATTAAACAGTTAAGTAAATTATTAAGTAGATGTTATTATGAGCAGAGTTTCAAAGTCCCTAACTAAACTATATGGTATTATGGCCATAAGAAAGACTGGAGTAAAATTTGAGAAGTTTAATTTGTAAAGCCATTCTCTCTTTCTTAGAGCAGAGCATTTGCACAGATTCCTGCAATTTGTTCCTGCCAAGTTTCACGTCAAAGTTCTATAAAATCAGTATGCATATCTTTGTAAAAGAGTAAAGGTCACAGGAGTTCAGAAAAGGTCATAGGAGTCAAGCTTTCTGCTAATTATTTACATTTATGTAGATGCATTATTCTTATAATTACAGGTAATATGCATCATGAATATTTAATCATTGATTTTGGTTGTGTTTTACAAATGGAATCCACTAAGTTACATTTTTTTGGTGTAAGTTCAATTATAACTGATGTCAATTCTTCATCAAATCAAAATTGATTTGATTCTTTTTAAACAGTTTAAAGGTGTGAGGGAAATTTACTTCCGATTTGAGACATACCATGGTTGACACACTCCTGGTTTGGATTTGACACCCTGCCTATAGCAGAGGGCTAAATTAATGTAAAAGTAAAATATCAGTTATGAATAAAAGAGCCAAAGAATTTTTGATCTAATGGCATTTGCTTGCAGTACACGTATATGTAATAATGCTGAATTCTCAAATCAAGAAATATTTACTGCATCCGTTTATTTATGTATGTATTTATACAGACAGGCATGTTTATGATTTAAATGTGTGTATAATATAGATATATGTAATTTGTTCTGTCTTTGTGTGTTAAAAATGCTAGGGAGTTTTTGAATGTGACGTATTTAAGTGAAAAGAGTATTGTATCTGAAATACAGTTCTAAAAGAATCTTCTAAGAAAATACATACTAAATTTTAAAAAAAGGTAAGTTTGATATTAAGTGCTATTCATGGAAAACTCAGGAAGTTTTACAGTGAAGTGTAAGTTTTAGTATAAGCATATAATCCCTAATTCAGGTCAAACAAAAAAAGGGAGCATCATGCTAAATTCAGACTTACCTTAATTACCTTACCCTCAGAATTACCTTAATTAAGATAATTAAACCAATTTCAGAGACACTTGCCTTTTTTTTTCTTGCAGATATGCATACTATTATTCTGGAATAGCAGCTGGTGTTCTTCTTGCTGCTTATGTGCAAACTTCATTTTGGACCTTAGCAGCAGGTCGGCAAATAAAAAAAATCAGAGAAAAATTTTTTCATGCAATTATGAGACAGGAAATTGGATGGTTTGATGTAAATGATGTGGGAGAACTTAACACTCGTCTTCTAGAGTAAGTACACTATGCCCTTTCCCAATGTTATTTTATCTTGTTAAACATGCAGGACTTACAAATTTTTATTTTTAAATTAAATTATTTCCCTGTGAAACCACGTCTTCACATTTTCTTATGGAGAGTCTCAGGGAATGAATCTCCAATACTTCTGATACAGGACTGTCACAAAGATGTCAGACAAGCATTTTGTTAAGTTCCCTTGAACTCCGAGGATGACTAAAGCCCAGCCTATGGTATTACCCCCATAAAGAGAAAACAGTTCATTTCTGGGCACACTGAGGACTGAAAAAGGTGCCAACTCAGCCCAGCAGTGTGAACAGCTTTAACTGCATAATTATCTACATGAAAGCCTTTATCTTTTATTTCCAAATAGCCCACAAGTACCAAACAGATCAAAAATTTGGAATTAAGAGAGTAGTTTTGCACTAGAGAAAGAATTCCAACTTTTTCAGACAAAAGCAGATTTATAGCATTACAGTTTCACAAAAATACAAAATTTTCCTTAGCCACACTAAATAGTGCTTTACCTTGAAGAGAACTATTATTGGGAGAAATAACTGAATAATAAGGATTGTCTTCCACACAGATGTCCATGTAACAAAACTGGAAGCCTTTCTTGTGCTCTTTCTACATTTTTCTTCCTCTCTGTAATTTGTTTTTCAGTGATGTCTCCAAGATTAATGAAGGAATAGGTGACAAGATTGGATTGCTTGTTCAAGCACTAACAACATTTGTGACAGGATTTATTGTTGGTCTCATAAGAGGATGGAAATTAACCCTTGTAATACTAGCAGTTAGTCCTGTCCTGGGACTTTCAGCAGCCCTCTGGGCAAAGGTAGGTTAACAAACATACAGTGTCAGGTTTTATATTAATGACAGATAATGAAATTCTTAGTGAAGATGATGAAATTATGGATAATGTAATTCTTAAGATTAGAATGTGTTGCTTAGAGCAGTTATAGCTTTAGATAACACTTATATACATAAACTCTTTGATGAACTGTGTATCAGTACACTCACATTCAAGGCCAGGTCAGATGGAGCTCTGAGCCACCTGGTCTAGTGGAAGGTATCCCTGCCCATGGCAGAGCAGTTTGAACTAGGTATCTTTAAAGTCCCTTCCAAAGTAATTTTTTTAATTCAGTGATTCTATGCAGTTTGAACATTATAATTCCCATAGACTGGGCAGACTTGTTTGATTTGAAGCTCTTTCCGCTAATATAGAACATACGGAGAAGGAAGCAAGATATATTTGTAGAATCCACACCTGTAACTGTTTAACTACATCCATATAAGTACTTTTTCTCTTAAAAGGAATAACTGCACCTCCTGGAAAATCAGAGAATAAATTAGAAAAAAAACTTTGTCTCAGACACAGAGTTTTTTTCATAGTTGTTAACAGCTTTACTAAGAGATTTTATACAGACCTAGATGAGAAAAGGACCAAATTACCAAGGGATTGCAGTGACTTCGTAGTTTGAAAGCCTTCAGATTTTTATGGTATTTCATTTCCCTTACATTTCAAAGATCATGAAAGTTTTTCTGTCTTGAGTGAGTATATTGCAGAAAAGGTAGGATTAGCCACGTGTGCCATTTGTGTCTACTGGCTGAATCTTCACAGACTGTGGCTATGTCTTCACAGACTAAGCTCTAGGGCCCTCTGGCTAAGGTAGCCAGAGATGAGAATGAGCTAAGGAGATCAGCCTGGGGAGAACCACACCTGTGCACTATGAGTAGTCATCTTAGCTCTTGCACTGGGTGAAAGCAGAGTGGGAAGTCCAGCATCTAGTTATTTACAATGTGTAACATGGAATTATTTGGTTGAATTCACTGTATACTCTAGATTTTGGATATTGGACATTGGGCACCCATGCCTAATAATAAAAAGAAACTAAGTGTGATAAAAGCTCTTATGAAGTGCTTGAACTTATTCTGGTTTTCCTATGTCAAAACATTTGATTCTGTTTTAGGTTCTCTCTGCTTTCACTGACAAAGAACAAGCTGCATATGCAAAAGCAG
>VZTN01025100.1:0-54720 GCA_013400515.1 Erpornis zantholeuca
TGTCTTTTCAAACCAGGACAGCTTGTTAAGGAAAAAAAATCTGAAAGTTGTCATAAAAAATTCAGAAAAGAGAGAAAATGTTGCTGTAGCTTACTTCATCCACTGAGAGGAGAGAATATAGTGGTAAAGAAAATGAACACTAAATTAATAAAATCAGCAGGGTTCTCAGGGTTGTTGTGTAATCATCATAGTGCTTCAGACTGTATTTATATATATATTATCTGTTTGGCTCTTGGAGATAAGGATAGTCACATTTTGTGTTGGCAGGTGGTCGTTTAAGTCTAATTTCATCTCCTCAGTGGAGTTCAGAAGTGTAAACAATGTAAGAAGGCAAAAAATCCTTGAATGAATCACTGTTAATCCAAAATGGCTATTCTGAAAAAATAACAAAAGTGAGAACAAATGTATTTCTATCTATCTATTTCTATTGTTTCCAAGAAAATTACTGCTGGGAGGGCTGAAGCAGGCTTTGGGGTACCCTGAGATACTTCTAGATGGGCCACCCTGAAAATGATCAAGAATGTTGCTATGTTATCTTATTCTTCTCAGTGATAGGCTTAAAAACCTTAAGAACATATTGGAGCAGCAGTAACAGCTTTCAAGCCATCAGTAAGAATTTAATGTGAAGCAGATACGTTTTTCCAAGGATGGAAGGAGAATGAAGCTCCAAGATGTCACTGATGTTACTCTGGTAGGTAGCTGGAGGTCAACAGAAGGGGGATCTCTTTTATTCCACATAGGCTGAGGCTGCAGTAGAAGCTGTAAACTTCAAAGTAACATTTCAGTGTGTGCCAAGCAGGAAAGGACTAGTCCCAGGACTGTGGTGCAACCTGCTCTTTCAACAAGATTTTTGAGTAGACTCAGTTAACAAGGGCAGGGTATCTCTGTTAGACAAAGCAGAAAAGGTAATAATTGCCCAAATGTTAGTACAACCCAGCTGTGATGTCTTGATTTATTTGTTTTAATTGATACAGTTGCTTCCAGGATTTTAGATTAGCAGTTTAGATTTAAATATGCCTGAAGCAAATCACAAAAGACAAATTGACTCTGGATTTGAGTTGCTTGCCCTTTATAGTCCTTGGAGGAGTACAAGTACAGATAAATGCTCAACAAAAAGCCCTGTTTAAATTTTATTAAGCAGCTGTCAAAGACACAGGAGCTATCCTTTACCAGTCCTGGAGAAAAAAACTCATCACAGGTAATCTTTCAAGTAAGAGGCTTATTGAGCAAAACAGGAATGTAAAGATTATTCCAAAGGGTGCTGGCCACTGTCTGAGTTGCCCTTGTGATTTACAGCCACAGTACCTTTCCCTGCGTGAATTTCAGGACATAACAATCTGTCAGTTCTCAAAGCTGTAAAATCATCCCTTGGAGATAACTGAGCCAGTCTTACAGTGATGGCCATTTCAGAACATGACTGTAATTTCTTTCCTTAATAATAAAATGGTGTTGTGATATGGAACGTCATGCTTCAAGTGTAAGACTAATAATCCCATTAAACTAGAAATTGTAAGATCATGTAGGTACTAATCTAAACTGAAATAATGTGTCAGTTCCTTTTCAAAGTAAATAAATAGGAACTGAAAAAGGCCCCTAAACAGCTTGGAAAATAAATGTGATGTTGTAACAAAGTTATTTAATGAGATTTTAAAATGTTCGCAATATTTTTTGCTAAGATATATGGGGAACCAGAGACTTTCAACCATCTTCCATTGTGAAGTGCTATGATTTTATTTATTTGTGTTTATCTAATATTCAAAAGTTGTTTAGATAGTGTACAAATACGAGACACAAGCACACATTGCTCTCTGAAAGAGTTTCCATTGGGTGTAGGAATTTTCTCTAGTGCTATGTTTGTCCTTAATGTCGTCAGCATGGGGACCAAGCACCATAAGTAAGCATATTAAATGAGACTAATTCTTTTAGATAGAGGTCCTTTGTTCCGTTAAGGGTGAACATAATTTCAACTAGTTGCATCTGAGTTAGAACTTGTTTATGTTTAAAGAAATTACTAAGTTTTGACTGCAGTAAGAGGGAAAGAAAATTAAGTTGTGACAGCTTTGTACTGAAGCTCACTTCATCATCTCTGGCCGCTCTCTGAGGAGGTTCTGTCTCAGGAATAGGGCAAGGTTCACCTTGTGATTTACCAGACCCTGCATGAAAGTCATGACATAATTGTGTGTTGATGCTAGAAGCTGCAAACTCTAACTCCTCATGAAAAGTTCTGTTCTTTCTGATAATGGAAGTTTGCAGCCCAGCCTCTGATCAGTAGGTCTTTCAAAATTTTCAGTCCAGTCAGCATCTGGAATAAGAAAACCAGCAGCTTCAAGGCTCTCTCTAGGGAGAAAGAGAGATGGATATAATGTATGCAGAGGAATGAGGACTTTGATACTTCATGTGGCACCAGTCAGATTTTGCTAAGAACCAGTGGTGCAGATATGCCCCATTATGGCATTGTAGTCTGGTGCTCAGGCCTGTTCTCTCACCTGGTTTAGATGTAGGGAAGCTTAGAAACTGTGAAGTTCTCAGCTAGAGCTATTCAGAGTATACTGATGACTATGAACAGGATGTGTGAAAGTATCAGATACACTTGTAATTGTCTTTAACCAAGCCACAAGAAGTTCTCACAGAAGAATAAATTCTATTGAACTTTGGATTTTAAGATGGGTTTTTTAAGAAAAATTGCTGCACATGAAGTAGGTGGGAATGCAATGAAAATATATTCAGGTCTCTGTTCCAAACTTGTCTTAATATTGTCTAATCACCGAGGTGCTTCCTGCACACCTGCACTTTCTGTGAGTCATATACTCTGCACATTAAAGTTATTAGCATAATGTCTGACTATTTTAAAAATGTGTTTATATTAAACTGCACAGATTTTCTTTTTGGGACAAGTAACCACACTATGCATAACGATGCATTTGTAGCTGAAATACTTTTTTTTTTTTTAAAGAAGGAAAAACATAAAATGAGAACTATGCTCTTGGTATTTTTCTTTGCAGCCTTACTGCTGCCATGCAACCTTTCCTTCACCATAGATTTCTGACAAAAAAATACAAGGGTTGCTTTTCTTCCAGTCATCCCCCATAGATATTGCTGATTCATGCAACACACTGCTATCTGGATACTGAAACTTTTGATCTTCTGGACCTGGATTTATTCTTGGAACTGCTGACTTTACTAAAAAGCCATTTAGTAATGAGGGTGAGACAGAAAATTCAGTCATACTCCAACACCATGTTTTCTATTCTTCATATTTTTGTTTCATCTCCTCTGTTGTCAAGCAGAAGCATTCTACTCCAGTTTATAGATGTTGCCTCTTTCAGCATATCTCATTTTTGGTATCTTTGATCTAAGTTTTGAGAAGTAGAATATAAGATATACGATGCAGAGGTCTCTTCTGAATGCCTGACTTAGATCTGCAAGCTGCAGTTTGTAGGCAGTGTGTCATCACTGTCACAGTGAATGTGGTATTAAGAAGCACATTCATCCTTCCACATGAACCTGTTTTCATCACGTACGTAAGAGATTCTAAAAATAGCTGTTGGTTTCAAAGGAGGCTACAGTGAAGAGAAAAATAGCCAAAATACAGAGACCTCTCATATTGCATGCTCTTAATTACCTACCCAAACCCACAGAATTAGCATTGTAGTTACTATGCATTATTTATCAAGTCATCAAAAAGCAGAGCCTGGTCTAAGACAAGTACATGCTAACAAAGGGTGGACCAGGGTCTGAAAATGGAAAGAGTAAGTGAAAGATCACTGCTATTGATATGGATCAGGATCCAGTCCTTAAGGAATTCTTTTTGGAAGGATGCTTGGTTGAAAACTAGGTACAATCAAGAGCCAAACATCTTGCAACAAGCAAATCCAACTCACATACATGATTTTTAGGTCTCTTAGGAACTAACTTTAACAAAAAGTCTCTTTAAGGAATCTGTTTCTCAGATACCAGGCACAAAGTTGCTTTATTCCCATATTTTAAATGGTGATTTTGCTTTGAATTGAAGATAATGCTTACTGTCCCCTGAACTTTCACACATCTTAAATCTAAATTGAACAGAAGATATTTTTGTTTCAGAAAGTCTGATTACCGTGAAAGTCATTAGTAAGGAAAACTAGGTGTAATGAATCAATAATGATTCTAATTATAACAGAATGTTCCTGTAGAATTTTTTTCTTTTTTCACTGAAATGAAGGAACTGATGTAGGTTAATCTCAGCACTAGAGTTACTCAACAAACAGCCTTTCCCCAGCTGCACCACAGCTAGATGCAAAACTCCATCCTTTTCTGTATGAAAACACACAAATATACACCCAATAAGCAGTAGAAACATAATGGAAAAGTCATCTTTAATCTGTACAACAGATCCTTTTTCAATTTACTTAAAAGGCATGACTGTAGCTTAAATTGCATAATAAAGTAGGAAACAAATGGAAGGGAACAATGAAAATAGTGCTTAAAATATTAAAGAACAGATTGAGAATTTGGGGTTAGATCTTGGGGAGTGAAATCTTCAGAAAAGATTAGGAATCAGAATTCACATTTGGGATGTCAGAATCTTCAGGATTTTCCCCAGACTTAAGCCTCCTCATATTTCATTCAATAGCCCAACAGCCCACTAAATGAGTTATTAAAAGGAAAACTGTAGGGGAAAAAAAGGGGGTTGTTTATTGGTCATTCTGGCATGTTTCTCTTATACTGGCAAAGGTATTTTGTTTATAGTATAAAGGTCATTTATAAGAAACACTTTCCCCCAAAACACTTAGTATTCCATACAGACTTCTCATGCAGTTGTTTCAAATCACATTAGATTGCATAAACTTTTCTGCAGTGTAATGAAATGGAAAAAAATTTACAGATGCAGTGCATCAGATTAGTTTCACAAGAGCAGTATTTATATCTTGCAAGCAGTGACATATGCTGAAAGTGATACTCTTTCCAGATTGCAAGTCAGAACTATTTTATCCTGAGAATTATTCTGTTTCCTAAAACTGTAGCAAACAGATATTTCAGGAAGGGAACAGTTGCAAGACTATCTTAGACTGTTTTTGCATCCATGCAAATTATACATTCACTGATAATTAAAGTGTTTTGAAAGAGAATTGGCAAGAATAAAAGAAACCTCCAGATTGTACAATTTTCTAGCATCTAAAAGGAAACTGCTAGAAAACATCTTGAGTAGGCAGTGGACCAGCTTTTTTATTTGGGATTTGAATTGGTACAAGTGTACTGAATCTCATTTAGAAAACTAGAACCTCAATGAAGACTTGCAGCAGACAGGGAAAAGAGATGTGAAGAAGCAATAAAAATAAGATAGAGAAAGCAGATGATGAAAGCAGGTAAGGGCAGCAAACTTTCTTTGAATTTTCAAAGAAAAAGGTAAAGATGGTGATGAAATAAAGGAAAGCAGTCTAAGGGAAGACAGAAGTACTTGGAGCAGTGGAATAAAATGCCTCAGTGAAACAGAGAGAGATTAAAATCCCAGCTGAGAGAATGAGAACAAAGCAATAAACCCTGCTAAGCTTGTGCTGAGAGAAAAGGATTACTCATAAAGAGGAGAAAAGAGAATTAAAGTAATAGAGTGGACAAGAGACAGGAGAGGACAGCATGATAGAAGATGTTGAGAGTATAGTGATGCCTTAAATGGCTACTTAGAAACAGAGACTAGACAGGAATAAAGGAAAATGTGGTTTTTATTTGAAAGGCCTTCAGAGGTACAGTTTGGGCTCCAGAGGGTCCTGCCTCAGTGGATCCCAAAATGGATGATAGGTCACAAGTTCCTCACACTTTTATATCAGCATAAATTCACCAACCAGAACCCAGCCAAGGATGGAATTTCCCAAGCTTGCCTCCCTCCAAGATGATGGTTTACAGTTCTTGGGCCTAGGACAAGAGGGAGCTTGCTTGGCGAGCAAGCTGGAGAGGCTTTGCTATTTTTATCTTAGCATGAGAGAACAGCACTTAAGAAGCTACAGAAAACTTCAGAGTTAACACTAGCAGTATAGGATTTGAAAAGTATAAAAGTTAAAACCTAAGGCATCAAAGCAAAATAAGAAATGACAGACATGGAAAGACCCTGAGTTCTTCCAATTCTAAATAAAACTCAGTGGGCACCAAAGGACTTAACAGGCTGGAGATTCATACCTGAAGAAAGGGGATTTAATTATTGTATCTGATTCTCCCCCTCCATTCTCTGTGGTTTTTGGTAGTGTCTTCTTGGGTTGCCTTGTCAGTCTAGGACAGGTCAGGACTGACTGTGTACTTTTCTTCATTTGTTTACAATGTCCAGCAGTCTCTCGCATGGTTGTCCCATCAGTTTAACCACAGGGTAGAACTGGCCATCTGTACTTGTGCTGTGAGACATATTCATGGCTGAACAAGACTGGCCAGTTGTTCATAACAGATAATATGTGTCACCACTTCTCCGAATCAGTATTTCTGAGGTTTATTGAGCTGAGTGGTTCAATCAACCTGGTGCATTGCAGGAAGTCTCATAACAGCCAACACCTTGCTGGATTAGGTCTTGTATGCCTGAAAAATTGAAGCCATGATGTATTAGGACGTTGGACATCTTTCTCTGCATCTATTTCATATCAGTGAACACCAGAAATACCCCAAATTGTATTTTTCCCAAGATTTAAAAATTAAACAAGCAGACCTTCACATTTTATGTGAGATACATTTCTATTGTTGGAAATGTATCATTAAATTCTTCCTCTGGAGACATAGCTTTTGGGCTGAGGACAGCATTTTATACAGGATTATTAGAAAATAATTGTTCATTCAGCTTCAGAAATTTCAGATTATTTTCCTGAAGTATTTTAGTAGGTTATTCTTTTTTCCATTAGTCCTATCTCCTATCAAATTTTAAGAATACGTTGTTTTGTGAGATTTTAACCTATGATGTTAACAGTAATGAGATGCACACGTTCCAACTTGTCACCAGGCAACAGTTTAGACTATCCATTCACTTAAACCTATTTGAGCATGGCTATTTTGAGTAACCAGATCTAGTTCTTTCTCAAAACCTATCAGTTTCTTGAAAAACTTGATTCCTCTTAGGCTCAAAGTGTGGTACTCTCTTTAGCCATTATGGTACAAATTATTGAGCCTGGCTGGCCTTTATTAAAAATAGCATCAATCACATACTTAAAATTGGCATAATATTGTAGGTTGACCTTCAGATATATTTCTCTGGTACAAGAAAGTGCAATGGATGAGCATGCTTGCTTACTTGCTTTTTAAACTCAGTGAAGGTGGTTGGTGGGATTTGGAAACTATCCATTGGTGCTTATCACATGAATTGGCCATAATTCCTGGGCTTTGTACTTAATGTCCTAAATGCATTCATTATGCACTAACCATTCATGTGGAATTTATTGGTCTGTTATAAAATTTTGAAAACTTCCTGTGCACTCTCTGATTCTCATTTATCAAGCATGTCATCCTCCCACTTTGAACAGTAACCACCCAATGTTAAATATTTTTTTCCTTTGTTCTTCAAACCAATATCCAAGATCAACTTATGACTGTAATGTGGGAGGCAGCTTGCAGAAACTTGCTGGATTTTATGACATCTTTATTTATGTAAGTGGCACAACTATTATCTGGACTGTTCAGTTTCTGCTACAGACAGTATAATGCAGACACAAAAATGCAAACGAAGGAATCCAAAGGATAAAACAACTATGTTAGTAAGATTCAAGATAAGACAGGAAAGGTTGTAAACATCTTCCTCAAGCAGTTCTAATATTAGTTATCCTACAAAATCCCATGCAAGCAACCTTTGAAATGCTTTGAGCAATTAACGATTTAATTCTTTTATGTGCAGTTTAGCCCTTGGAGTATCATTTACTGCTAGGAGCACTTTACTCCTACTAACTCCTATCTCCCTTTTTTTTTCCCTGTTAAGTATACCAACCAGCAGTAGGAGTGGCAAAATAAAATAGCACTAGAATAAGATAAGTGGGGACTTACCTGCCATTCTGCTGGGCTCATTTTTAACACTTTTCTCTCAGTACTAAATTTTTTGATCTGAACTTGCAAATTCAATTTGGATGTGGTTGCATGTGTTTAAATTCGGGAGTCTTTGAGCCAGTAGGAGAATATCCCACATGTGCTTTTGAGCCATCTGAAGCCCTATGGCAGTGTTGAAACAGCATTGCACTAAACCTCGTCTGAATGTATGCTACTGAGTCAGATCTAGGCATCCTCACACTTTTTAGTGACTTTGCATTTACTTTCAAAATATCATCTAATCATATGCATAGGAGGGAATAAATAACCTAGTTTTTGAAAAAGAAAAAAAAACTCCTCGACAAAGTTCTGCATTTTCCCCTGCAGGATTTAAGGAAGGCAGTGACTCATACTCCAGAATATGTATGGAATCACATGAAGGTATTCAGCCATTGAATAATATTGAGCACTCCACATTTCTGATAGTGGTCTAGTGTGCGTTAAACTGAGGACAGTAATGTGTGGCAAGTACCAACTGCTAGAGTGAGCTGGGATAAAGACTAGTTTGTTGCATAGATCATCAGCACTATCATAATCTGAAAGAGTAAAAGCTTTGACAGTATATTTTTATTACTAGAGAAAAGAGGATTATGTTCTGGCCCTTGAAGAATTTCAGGGGGAGGCAGACGGAGGAATTAGTGGTTCTTACTGCATTTGGTGTAGGTGTAAGGATGAAGGCAAATTTTGGCAGAATTGAGAGAACGCATAGAAATGGTGAGAGAAGTTCACAGTCCATTTCTTGTGCAAGAAATTTGCTACATTTCAAGTGATTATTTAAACTAGCAGGTAAAGAAAAGGTGACATTCTTAGGCTCATACACAGAGACTGAATCATCAGAGTAATTCCTGAGAAAGTGTGGCACTAACAAGGAAACAAATAAGGTCACAGGGGTATGTTTCAGAAAATGAGAGAGTTGTCTAGCACAGAGGATAGTCAGAGGAGAATCCTGGCTAGTAACAACAGTGATCAAAGCAATACTTTATCTACTAAATTTCTGCATCAGATGAAGTGTCACTCTACTATCATTAATGCAATTGCGTGTTGTTGTCACAGAAAGGTGTTGTTTTCTAGATTATCCGAAAATGAAACTAAGCATGCTGTCACATTTGTTATTTCATTATTTCCTTATTGCTAATTTAAGTAAGAATATCTTATATTTCCACTGGTGTAATTTCCTTTATTGAAGTATCTCATCAGCAACTGGACAGATTTACACGTTAAGGCTTTTTTTCCTTCTCCAGAATATTTGCATTCTTTCGTTAATTTCTCTAAGCCAACTGGAAGATATCCAGACTATAGTTTAAATTGCAGTTCTAGCCATTTTAGATTAGCTAGAAATTTTAGGACTTTTTAGTCCTTAAGTCCCTAAATAACATACCAAATGCTTTTAAATGGCAAAGGTGAAATGAAGAATCCTCCTTATTCAAAACACACCGACCATATCTGGATAAGCCCAAGCTCTTTATCAAGTACCTGCTACTTGTTCATAAGCAACCAAAGGAAAGAAGAAACATGTGTGCATGTTGTATTAGAGGACTATGGATGATTGTAGGGGCATCCCACAGTGGTTTAGATCTGTCTTGCTGTGGTTCAGATTAGTTCAAAGCACTTAGAAAATGAGTTGCAGTTTAATTGACAAGCTAGTGCTGTTGTAGGACTGAGGTTTTTAAACATCTTACATTTCTCAGCAGATTTGATCTGTTATTTTAACATGGTTTATGCTAAAACACATGTAAATATATAATGTTAGTTGGGCTAAGATTGATCTCATGTAATATGGCAGTGTAAAATTTAGCTATCTGGTAAAGCTTCATAACACATACCTATTACATTTTTTTTAAATTACAAACAAAAATTCCAACTTCAGGTTTTCAAATTGTACCAGAAGGCTGTGAAGATTTTTCTTAGAAATCATTTACTCTGTTTCCAGAACTTCAGTTCATTCAGTTGTTTTCAAAAAAAGACATTTACTGCATTCAATTTTAAATTATGTTTAAGAGTTTTAAATCATATCAACAGAAAGGCTTTTAACTTTCTGAGAATCCCTAACCACACGTTCTTTCTTGAGTCTTCCTAGGAACAATACAAGGAAGATACTGAAGACAATAGGCTTTAATTTTCACCAGAGTGCTTTGTCCAGAGGATGACATCCTTTCTATCTCCAGAGGTCCCAGCCCCCCTCCAGTTGCTGATGCTCAGATTCCTTTCACACGAGCACACACAGACAGACACAAACTGCTCTGCAGTCCCTGCAGGGACACACCACCCTCCAGGAGCTGGATGCCCCCTCCTGTGACAGGAGGAGCTAGGCAGGATGGCATCTGAGCAGTCACACCTGCCATCATCTTCCTGTGCTCCTTTGCCAGCCTGCAGGAGCATTTTATCTCATCACAAATCAGTACATATTAGGGCAACTAAAAAGACATGCAACACCTTAATTCACTTGCCTACATTTTACAGTGTGCTAAAAAAATGTCTCAGGTAGCTAAGGAAAACCCAGCAGTAACCAACTTACTTTTCAACATGGATTTCATTAGGAAACTGAGTAAGCAATAGCTGCTACTTTCTGTGATAAACTCATTTGGAGTGTGATAGGTGGCAAAATAAGAGTTATCTGGAGTATAGGAGAAATAAGAAGCCTAAATATCATTTAGGGTTAATTCCAGCAAGAAAGACAACATAACAGTTTTAGATGTGAGGGAAGCTAGAAGCACATAAGTTGAGGGACTTTGTTATGCAGCTTATAGTAAAAGGACAGTTACTTTACCCTCATAGCACTAAGAATTGAATCATAATGACTTAGCATTGTTTAAAGCTAGTAAACTGCAACTGTAAATCAGCAAATTAGCTAATGATTGCCTCTGGGTAGTGATACATAATGAAAAACAAATGAGGAAAGGTACTCATGCATTGCACTTAGTAGCTGCTGGAAAAATTGAAGTTCTATCTTCATAAAAATACTGTTAAAGGGATGTTATGAAGGGTTATGCCCTGGCAGCAGAACAATTACTGCTTCAAATGAGTATGTTTTTTAATAAATGGTGCTATAGTAAGTCTGCAGTTCAGTGCTAGGACTTTCCATGGTGTAGCTGGGAGGTTGTATCTGCAATGGGGAGCTGTGAAGCAGAATACTGTATTTCCAGGCTTTTCTCGACAGTGCCGACCTCAAGTACTAGAAATACACATAACTAAATAACCAAATAGCAACAGAATGATATCACTATGCCAGTAATCTTCAGTGCAGAGACAGTAATGGTAAGCAAGACCTCAGAGCTTTTAAACCATCAATTGATTTATTGTCATTTTTAATAAAGTAAAAATATAACAAAGCAATAACATTTTGATCTCTTGACCCCACACCCATCAGGCTTCTACTTGCATAATTCCTGAAACTTGCACAATGATTCTTCAGTTCCCATCTTGCTTGTGCTCAGCAGCTTACTGTGTTTTTGCTTCCAAATTACATTATTTTTAGTAACTTGGCTGTAGTTAATTGTCCATGTCATAAGTAAAATTTGTTACTCTTTGCTGTTTAGCATTTCCTAGGGAAGTTTTGCAGGTGAGATGCTTGGTATCTTTTTTGTCACAACATGCCTAACAACATTTTTCACATTCAGATGTCTATTTGTTTACAGTACACCATGCACACTAATCATGGGTCTGATCAAACTTATATTTCTTTATATCTGTATGGAGTAAGTGTGATGATGATCAGCTCACTCAAGTAAGGTGCAGTCCACATACATGGTATTATTTTGGCTTGTTGCTTCTGCCATTAATTACTGATAATTTTTCTTCTGATAGATAATAACCAGTATTTTTAAATGCCATAGGAAAGATATGGTTAGGTCCATGAAATCTAGAGGAGGCACTAAAGTTTCCACAGAGAATACAAAGATGAGCATGCTAAAACAAGAAACCCCTTCTAAATCATATACCCCTTCAGCACTTGGGAGACTCTCTAGCAAGACTTTCCTTCATTTTAGTGTCTGTAACCCTAACTGTAGGCACCTGAAACCCACACAGGAGGGCCAGGATGAAGCACATCACACTCTTGGAGCCAGCAGCAGGGAGTACAGAGCACTCAGAGGGTGCTGCAGATGGGACAGGGAATCCCAGTGGCATACTCTACCTCTGGGATGTTTAAATCTCCCCAAGCAGGAAAGAATTACATTACATTCTACATCTTGGATAGTAAGTCTAAAAATCCAATTTTTAAATAAAAATAAGTCTAAAAATAGAATTTTAAAATAAAAAATTGGTGGTAATTAGTGAAGTGATATTCTCTGGAATCACACATTGGGTTCAGGTGCTGTAGGCAAAGAATTTACCTTGTGGATTGGTTTTGGAGTTTATCATATCAGGAAGGTAACATTAAGACATTAAGACAAGAAACTAATTTTCAGGCATATGATGAATTTTAGTTATGAAAACTTACATATTCCTGGCTTAGAAGATACATGTCAATGGCAATTTTTAGAATTTGAATTTTAGACAAGTATCCAAAGCGGCAAAGTACTTCAAAGGAAGTGTAATCCTTAATGTCTTCAACCTAAGGAATTTTAAAATGTTGTGAGTCATGTTTCCCAGAAACTTCAAACCACAGCTGGAAGCTGTCAAAACAGATCTGTTGCTATTAAAAAAAAAAAAAAANAAAACAAAAAAACCTTCATATCTATATAATCTATCTATATGGGCTAGGGATTAGTTATCTCATGTAAGGGGCATTGAAAAGGGGTGAAGAACTTGACAACCTGACACACTTGTCATTTTATACAAAGATTCTCCAAGATATTTTGATGAAAAGCTTGTGTTTCTTCCACTCTCTGGTATTTAGAGATCATTATTATTTGTGAAAGCAGCCCTTTTTTCAGCATACAGCCATTCTACTGCTTTTCTGGCAAAAATCTGGTTTGTGTACATGGATATTTGTATTAGACCAATTTCCATCAACATAGATATAAATGTTTTTGTGTGTTAGTACTCATGGAATGCAGAAATCCCTTGTGATGACACTAAGAGTATAGTTACTGATAACAAAAAAAAAAATTAATTACAGAACATTTACAGTCTTGAAGCCTTCATGGCAAAAAATGAGTGGGGATGAAATAAGGGAAGAATTTCTGTGGGGAGAGACTATGAAAGCATACAAAGCATATTTTTTAGTCCAAATATGTTTTTTGTGGAGACCACTTTATGGTGTATTTTCTCATTAAAAGAGAAATTTTTGCCTTTTGACATTTCACTGCAGCAAGTGTGCTTTGCAGACAGTACATTTATAGATATGTGAAAACAAGTGATTATAGTGATCTTATCTTACCAGTTACCACTGCTGATAGCAACGTTGGCTTTGACTGGACACAATCTGATAGAGCCTAAAGCAGGAAGGGACATTCTTTGCCAATGAATTAAATAGCTGGAGTCTGATTCCTAGTCCCACAATATTGTACATGTGGAGCAGTTGCAGTGAAGGCGTGGGTTTATTACAGCTAAATTCGGAAATGAGAATTCAGACTGTTTGTAATGGTTGCATCAAATTATTTTCAGAGGTGAAAGCAGTCTAATACCTCTTATACTGCATAAGTTTTCCAAAATGCTCATCCAAATATACTTCCTTGGGTACTACTTTGAACAAAAAGCCTGCCCCTTTCTTCAGAATCATTGTCTCTCTTCATTTGCCTATATGTACTTTCAGATTTCTTATTAGGCATGTAAGTAAATTACATCCTCTTGTACTTCTAATAATTGTCCAAACTGGCCACTTCTCAAGTAAGGATATATACTTATATACTACAGCCTTATGCACAGCAACCCCCAGTGCTGGGGGACAGTAGCAGCTACTAAGAGTTGCTGCTTTTTGCAACAGACAATTAGTCTCAAGCAGACTGTATTGTCTTGGCAGTATATCAATTGTCACGTGGAGGTAAGTGGAGTTATAGTCTAGTCCTTCAGAGATATTCTTGCTTGGGCTTTTTTTGTAGTTTTTTAATAAAAGCTATCTTCTGTTGGAAAAATTACACAAAGAAAATGCTAAATGTTTTTCTCCACAAAGAACATATTTTGTACAGAGTCCACTTTTGACCGTACATACAAGCTACTTTATAGTTACAAGAGAAATAGCTGGCATTTTAATATATTAATAAAATACAACCCCGAAGTTGTCAACTGAGGTAATGTATAGTGTGATTTAGTAGAGTCCTGGGAAATACACACTGAGATGCTGCCAGTAATGAATCTAAATCACTGCTTTATATTAGTCTTTATATTACGAGACCAAGAGTTGCAATACTTAACTATGTCAAAAATAAGAACCCCTGTAGAAAGATACTGGTCAAATAGTGGTAGCCAGAAATTAATACTGACATGTCAAGGAGTCAAAATTTTGATATTTGTATATTCAGAACTACTTTTCTCCTCCATACGTAACAAGGAATATCAGTGTCTTTGAAATGAGATTTCCAGATTTAAAGTTCCAAGGAGGAACAAGCACTTGCTTGTTGTAGTGAGGAGACTGGAGCAGACTATCCATTTTTATGTTCTGCAAAGATTACATCTGAGGGGCACCTTCTGCTGTCTCCTGAGTTCTGAGAACCCCTTGGGGACCCTCAAGTGCTGATGGAGTAGAGCAAAGAACCTAGCTGAGAGCAGTCCAGACGGTCATTGCAGACTGTCAGGAGTCAGAAGGGGTCAATGCTGCAGTAAAATTTTATCATCGCTAAAGGCAATATGCTTTTTTTTCCAGTGGGTTATCATTTTAACACTGTGTTGGTTATTTGTAATTAGGTAGCTGTCACAGGACAGGAGAGGAAAAAGGGTTGAATAAGGCTCAGGTATGAACACAAGTTACTAATATTTTACAAATACAAAACCAGAAAATACATATATTTCCAGGACAAATACCAAAAATTGCTATGAGTTAATACTAAGATTCTGCCGTGTTCAACTTATCCTACTTGAAATCTCTTTCAAGAAATTTCCTTTCAATAAAGGGATCGTATTATCATGATTATCATGATCTCCATATCTTCTGTCATTGTCATTACTGACATATATGATATCTGTCTGCAGTATTTGTGTGTGTACTGCATAGCTCTTACATGTTTGGCAGAGCATTGTTAGCACTAGATATACTACATGCTGAACAGGGTGTTTTAAAAGGAATAACTATTAAATCTGAAGGTGTTTATGGGGTTTTTTTTGAATGAATTGCTCTTATGTAAGAATTGTTTTAAGCAGGAGATATAGTTTAGTGTTTGTTCTTTTCCTTGTTACGACTGTGTTCCTTACAGTGCTTCAGGCAATTGAGCATTAGCTTCACCATGAGGACATTAAACTGAAGTTATTTTTGGGTTGTACATTTTTTATAATGAAACAAACTAAAAGAGAACAGACTGTATTTTTTAATTACTCATCTAAGATGAAAACAGTTAACATAAATCCAAGCTGGAATTCCAATTATGACAACTATACCATATACAATAAATAAATCTTACTATATAATGCACACAAAAAAATGTGTGCCTCTGCACCATTTTATTTAAATGTGCATATGTAAGAGCTTGATTTGCTGAACTTATTTCAAGCTGAATATACTTAGAATATTGGGAAAAAGGGCTTTGACTTCATTGTCAATTCTCCTTGGTTTTATACTAAAGCCAAAAATAAATCCAGACTGAAATAAAAGAAATTTATCATCTTAATAGACATAGGAAAATAATTACCTATAGATTTTGTTAACAGAAAAAATATGAAAATTATTTCATGTCTTAAACAACAATACAAAACAAATAGATGTACAAAATAGATGAGACGAAGCCACAGGATTCATTTTTCCTGAATGGTTTGGTTTGAAGTGGTTACTCTGTGCTAAAAAGCCATGAGTCAGGTACCAGTGTTCTCAAAATATTACTTCATGCATATTGCCACCAAAATCTCCATATGATCATGAAGTAGAGCATTAGTAAGGTATTAGGTTTAGCAAAATAAGAAATCCTCAGCAATAAGCGACACAGTCAGAATAACTGAGAGAAGTAATGAAAAGGGTCATAAATGAATTAAAAGAGGTTACTGCCAGCATTACCTTTTTCTCTCCAAATCCTTGATTTCCCTGAAGGTCTTCCATTCAGTTAAAACCTCAACCTATCTATCTTAGGAAGGACACAATGCCACTGGGTACTTTGTGATATGTTTATGATTGAGATACATCTTGAAAACAAGATGTCAAAAGCTAGTGTGGAGATGCAAAGCCCATTGTGCAAAAGAAACATCAGGAAGAACTCAGAGAAACGGCCACAGAAATGTCAGGTGCTGCTTGCCTTTAATCGTTTGTGCACCAGTGTGAAGTGAAGGAAACTGCATGGAAAAGAGCAGGATTGCATCAGTGTGAATGACTTGGAGGTAACTGAGTTACTGAACTTGTTCCAGCTGTTTTTGTAGCTGCAATCACAGGCAAGTTCCCTGTGTAGAGCAAAAATAAGGACATGTTGTGTGGCACAGTCTGTCACTGTGCAACACTTCCAAAACAGCAGCCACACACCTCAGGGAGTGTGCACATATATGTGCATGGTACCTGATCTCCATAGTACATTCCTTGAGGAAAAGCAAAGTCTGGGACATATTGCAGCTGCAGTGGAGGCTTATGACATCAAGGGGATTTCTAAAATAAAAGGCAATTTCAGAAATGGCTGGTGGTGTACTTAGCCTTGTTGCAGCTTTATGTGTCATTACTAGCTGCTTTGTCCAAAATCCAGAATGATTGATGTTGTACGTGTGTATGCTGGTGTTTAGTTCAATTTGCATTTGGATGTGTCTGTACACAGTGACCATGTGCTGTGCACATGAGTAGCCCTTTGGTTGCTGTGCAACATTATTAGTGATGGTGATTTGTGAACACAGGTACAAGGTATAGAGTGGAATAATCAGTATGTAGAAAAGAATGTGCCAGAATATATGAATGACGCGACACTATCAAAGATATTTCAAAAGTATATTTTAGAGGCTGCAGCAACTGCCTGTCCTGGAATTTAATCAGAAATCAAAGCTTGGAAAAGACTCCAGGAGAAAAAAAAATGAGGCAATATAAAAGTGTCACTCAAGCCAGCAGGCAATGCTAACAAATTGCCATGTCTTTGTCAAATGCTCATCACTCATTCTTGTGTCAGGTAATGACCATACAAATTGTAATTGTATAGATTGGGCAAGATGTTCATTTCAAGCAGTCACCCTTGGTACTTTATTGCATGAATGTCTTGTAAACTCAGAAAATGTTGAAAAGACTGTAGTAAGAGAAAAAAAGTTCAGAAATAAATGCACTGTAAAACAGGATTAATGGTATAAATTTGGGATTAGCATAAATCCTATTTACCCCTACTTAATAAGGCATTATAAAGCAAGCAAGGTTTATGTAATAGGATTTAATCTTATTTAATTTCCCTTTTTAAGCAAATAGCCGGTTGACCCTAACATGTATAATACAAAAGACCATTTGTGAAATATTCTGCACATCCCCAAAATCCCCTGTGATTCAGGGTAGTCAATACACTTGACACAGTTTCATGCAGGCTCCAAGTTATCCACATGCAGGAAAACTTGTCACTAAAATCCAAGGGACTTGTGGTTTTCCATAAACTTAATAGTGTATCCTCCTCTGCCTCCTTTTTCTTTTTAATTAATTTGGAAAGACTTGGAAGTGTATCCTCTCCAATTGATTATTCACCCATTAATATAAAAAATTAGTTGTTTATTAAATGTGCTGTCTTTGTGTATATTCAATAATTTGATGCATTTATGCATATCTGGAAATAAATAGTTTTCCAACCAGTAGATTTTTATTCTGAATATAACTTATGAAATAGCTTCAAGAGTAAGTGATAATAACAGATTCGATTTTGTCTACAATAGACTTAATTAGCACCTTTCTTACAAGTATATTTGTAAGTTTATATCCCTGAATAATAAAAATTGTCTTGCTTGCATTCGAGTAAAACTTTTGTCTCAAGATAGAGGTTAATTATGAGGTTTATAATATGTAGAGCTGAAAATGTTTTATTTATTACTGGGCAAAGTTTCTCCTCCAGGCTGCAAATTTATTTTTATCCAATGTCTTTGAGCAGTTTCGATAAACAGCATTTGAAAGTTCACTAACTCATAAAATTGCCACAATTTGAATGCTGACAACAAGATATTAATTCCCAGAAGTAAGACATCTCAATTTAACTACTTGCAAGGAAGTTAACATCTTTCAGATGGTTTTACACGGCTATCTACAATTGTTGCTGTCATTTTCATTGGTCAGAATTAATTTCTAAGGTTTTCGGAAGATTTGAAAAGCTTACGTTTGCATGTGAAATATTAAGTAAATTTTCTCAGAGTAGTCCTGTAGGAAATCCCAGTAGTGTTTATGACAGCACCAATGCTGCCTTGAACTCTGGATGGCCATGCAAATGATTTTCTAGGCTTTACATTTGTAATGATACATATGGTATACTGTATGCCAACTATCTATATAATGATATTCTATATACCAACTGCTGGGTCTGTAGTGGCTGGAATTCCTTTCACCCTGTGGGCGTTTTTGTTATTAACCCTACCACCCATGTTCTCCTCATCTTGCTAACCCACTATTTTAATTAGTGATAGACTATTTTGAAAAGTCAGGGTTTGAAGGTACTCTTTCTTGTTGTGAAAATACATTAATCTTGTTTATCAAAGCTGTCTGCAGAGGAGAGCTGAGGCTCCTTGGAAGCATAAGTGATTTCCCTGCCTCAGACGACCTGGCTACTGCATTGAGAAAACTGCCAATGCACGTGTCCTCAAGGAAAGTGTCACTCAATATAAGCAGAATTCTTACAGCCTGGAGGATTTGGGATTTTCAAAAAAACCTCCCCAGTAGTTCCTTTTTTCTTCCCGCTATGACTTTCAGAGAATTTGTCCTGCTTGTTCAGGAAATGGCTTTTGCTGTTTTGCACCTTGATTCTGTTTCTCAGGCAACACAGACTACAGAAATTGTTTCTAATATATTGTTAACTACACCATCCAAAGTAATTTTCTACCTTACTCCAACTTGCTTGTCAGTGACAGTTTCTGGCTGCTTGAGTCTGTCTGGTGCTGTTCTCTGAGAATGCTTTCATTTCTTCAAATGCATTTCAGTACATAGTATTTTCTGACAGTACTCTATCACTTCTCATCTGGACAGGGGAGTGAAACAATAATGAAAGCCTCATGGGTCAGGTTAAGGGCAGTGAGAGATGATTCACCAGTTACTGTCACAGGCAAAACAGGCTTGACTTTGGGAAAAATTAATTTAATTTATTACCAATCAAATCAAAGTAGGATTATGAGAAATAAAACCAAATCTTAAACACCTTCCCTTCACTCCTCCCTTCCTCCCAAGCTCAAGTTCAGTCTCAAACCTCCTCCCTCTGACCTGCGCAGAGGGATGGGGAATGGGGGTTGTAGTCACTTCATCACACATGTCTCTTCCTTAGTGGGGAGGATTCTTCACACTCTTCCAACCTGCTCCAGAGTGGGGTCTCTTCCGTGGGAGACAGCATTCCATGAACTTCTGCCACATGAATCCATCCCACAGGCTGCATTTCCTCACAAACTGCTCCAGCATGGTCCCTTCCATGGTGAGCAGTCCTTCAGGAACAGCCTGCTCAGTGTGAGTCCCTATGGGGGCACAAATACTGCTAGCAAACCAGCTCCAGTGTGGGCTCCTCTCTCCATGGGCCCGCAGGTCCTGCCAGGAGCCTGTTCTAGAATGACCTTCCCGTGACCTTCCTTTGATTATCCACCTGCTCCAGCATGATTCTCCTCTGTGGGTTGCAGGTGGATCTCTGCATCCCCTGGTCCTCCATGGGCTGCAGGGGCACAGCTGCCTCACCAGGGGCTGCACCAGGGGCTGCAGGGGAATCTCAGCTCTGGCACCTCCTGCCCCTCCTTCTGCACTGACCATGGTGTCTGCAGAGCTCTTTCTGTCACGTAGTCTCACCCCTCTCTCTATCTGCAGTTTCTGGGTTTTTCCCCCTTCCTAACTCTGTTATCCCAGAGTTACGACAACAGTTACAGAAGGTTTGGCCTTGTCCAGTGACAAGTCCATCTTGAAGCCAGCTGGCATTGGCTCTCTCAGACGTGGAGGAAGCTTATGGCAGCTTCTCACAGAAGCCAGCCCTGCCTGCAGACCTTCTCTGCTGCCAAAACCTGTCCAGGAAAACCCAATTTATCACAAATAACAAATACAGTTCGTGTTTTTTTCGAGTCATTCTTTATTTTGATACGTAATAACATTTAATTTCTTCTTTCTCCACATGTTTGGTTGATGGTCCAAACGTTTTGGATAGATGACTAATAACTACAGGGGAGAAGTTGCACAGGTTGTTTGACAAGGTGTTATAGTCTGTTATGGGTATTACAACAGCCTAAAATTGCTGATTGCATTTTCCAAAGAGCAGACCAGTTCTAAAATCCAAGTAATTTTGTACATCTGTGAAATTATTGAAAACACTAGTTTATTGTTTCCAAAAGGCAATGAGTTTAGATTTTTTAAAATCCACTTAAAATTTAACAACTGAATATTAACAAGACATGGAAACTCATCAGTAAACAGCTCAAAAATGGGTCATTGTGAAAGGCACTTCTATAGACCTCACCTCAGTGTTGTGAATGGTCGTGGTGCCACAACCTTGAGAAAATGGCCTGTCACTAATTTGGTAATTAAATTTAAATACCTAAGATAATCGTGAATTTTAAGTGTATTTTATAGGCTAAAGTAAGTATATTTTATAGGTAAAGAAACGCTGATTTATTTTTAAAAACAGGCATTATCTTAAGTCTGTGAAAAAAAATTAGCTTTTGATCTAAACCTCACAGTCAGCATCTGACATGTTTGATTATTTTAAATTACATAGAATCATAAAATCACTCTAGAATTCAGGGGAAATGTTTGAAAATATCTGTACAAATACCCTGTTTGTGCTCCATATGGATAGGCATATTTAGAAATTACCTTCAGCGTCTTTTTTTTGTTTGTAGAAGCTCTCCTGACACCATTAATGCTGCTCGTGGATGATAGCAACAGATGACTTGCTGGCACACTCTAGCAATCATATCTGGGGTCTGAAACAAGCTCTCTGAACCCCTTCTACCTGCAGACACACACACATCCTGTCTCCCTGGTCTTCTCAGGTGCTGGTGGAGAGGGGTGGGGATGTCCCAATTAATCCCCTACTCTTTAAGCCACTTAGCATGGTCCAAGAGTTGATTCTCTTCAGTGACTGTAACGAGCATTAATGTATTTTCACTGGGTAGATAGGTTGAATAATCTAGAAATATAAATCAAAATCCTGACCACCACCAGTATTAAACAAAATTTAAGAAAGTTTGTGGGGTTTTTTTTCCCTGATTTTGCTCTAATTTTCCCTAGATCTCCCTGTTCAGAGAAAATGACAATCTACTTTAGGAGATCAAGTGCTGTTTCTGATTAGCTCTATAAAATACCATTAAGTGGTGAGGCTTCATTTATTTCCCTTGATCCATCAACCTGTTGCCTTATGGCCCTCATGGGGAGTAAATATTGTCTATTCTTCAACTTACTTCTGGTTTCATATTAAAGAAAAAAATACACTTCTTTTGAATGCCATTCTCTTGGGTACGACAAAGGTCATTTTCTAGTTATGTCGTACTATATGCTGTAAGGTTTGAGCTATTCCAGGTATCTCAAATATTAATCTAAAGTTCTAAAAGAATATAAGTAAATACTAATTATACCATTTGTTCTTTTGTTCTCTTCTTTTCTGCTGATACTTCTTTATACTTCCTCTCCTTTCCTTTTTTTTCCATCTTTTGAATTTTGTTTGCTCCATTTTTTATTTAGTGTCTTATGGACATTTTTTGTGAAATCTGACCACGTCATAAAATTGTATTGAAATTGCTTCAGCTTAGATTTCACTTTCTTCCCTACCCTTTGGTTGTAATTTCAAACATATCTACAGTTTTTTGTAGAAGAGGGGTTCTTTTTAATGTATTTTTGTAGTTCTTCAGTATTACCAGAAGTTTTTTGTCATGAAAAGAGGTACAAACTCTAAATAGAAGTTCCAATCATTTCCCATATACCAAAGAAAAATGGTAAAACATGACTTAAAACACTGATTCATAAGTTATTCTTTATTTTAAATCAGCTTTCCCTGCTATTATACTAAATGTGAATTGAATTTATAATTTTCTGCATCAGACGTTCTGGATAATGTATTTTGCTACATGGGTTTAATTCATTCAGCAATATGGTACAAGTTAAAATTGGATTTGCGGTGCTAATCCTTTTAATAAATATTCTAGCATCTTCAACAATATCATTCCACTGCTTGAATCCTTTCCTTCTCTCTGTGCTTTCATATTAATTGGAAATGTCTCATCTTTGCTTCGAAGAGAATAATGTTTTATATTGCATCTTTCATCTCCTGACTCAGAGTACTTCTCATGTGCTTCTATTTCTTAGTCCTTTCCCCCTTCTTTTTCCTGTAAGTTGTATTATTTGTGGTGGTGTTCCCACATCTGCCATTTTCTGCTTCTTTTCTTGAAATCAGCAATAAAAAAATAGTGCATAGGTGTACAATAAGAGAAAAGGCAAAAATAGTAACTGTGAGAAAAGATTTCTGAGAGGAGTGAAGCCTGGATAGTCAAGATGCCAGATAATGTAATCTTTTGCTTAAGCAGAAGTTGTTGCAGAAACCTGAAGTCCAAAAGTATGCTTTAGACAACAGATTTTAAACATTATTTCCAATCTATCAAGATGACTGTCAAGTTATAAGTATGAATTATCAACATATTTGTATTACCATTCCATCCTGAAGTCATCTATACAATTGTGTGTATATTAACTCCACCCAATTAAATAAAATACTTAATAGTAATTAAGGAAAATACTGAATAGTACTGGACAAAGTATCAGGTTGTGTGACTGTTGCTGCATCTTTCTATTTTGATAGTGATTGCTGGTAAATATTCTTGTGAGTCTTTTTCTTTCAACATTTCTGAAGCCATATTTAGATGAATAGATGTGTTTCCGTAGCAACTCCACAGAAAAGCAAATCAGATCTTACATGGGCCAAATTGTGTGTGAAAATTCCATTTTTTCTCAGTGAACAGTTCAAAATATATAAAACAGTGCTTTCAAACTAAGTTTTCCAGTCACATACCTAAAGCTGAGAGGAAATATTCTGTGCCTTTGTCAAAACTAATGAATTTCAATAACCAAGAACAAAAAGTAAAAAAATAAAAGTAGGGGAATTGAAATGTCTTTCAGTGGACAGAGATCTTAACTAAAGATACAGTGAGTCAGAGTCTAAAAAAAAATTAGTATAATGTTTTCCTCCTGAAATTTGGAGTCCAAGGGCATACAAAATTTGTTGAGTTTTCACTTTTCGCCTAGTAGTGTACAGGCACTAATTCAAGTTATTACTATAGATGAGCTACTAAATAATAAAAAACACCTCGTAATTATTTTTGCTGTCTAACTGGACTGAAGGATAAAAATGAGACACAGAATATTTAGGGGTTTTAATTATTTCAATAAATGCAAAAATGCACTTGAAAGGATAAATATTCAATTTGTCTTAAATTTAGGGATGAAGCACATAAAATTCTCACAGATAATATTAAAGCTTCTTGAGAAAATAACACCTGAGTTTAGTCTGTAACAGAACTTACAAATTAAGTAGTAAATAGGTATGAATATCACATCAAAAAGTCTGTGAAATAATCAGTATTATTTGCATCAGTGGTTATGTTAGCAAAATTATTGCAATTAACTTTTTCTCTTTATTTGCTTGCAGACAGTTGATATTTTTGAAGGCTGAGCTGTCAGAAAAAGGAGATTTTGAATATTAAGAAAGGAAGTGATACTCAAAACTAATGGAAGCTCTCTGAACAAAGTGAATTCAAAATAAGCTAAACTGTCCAAAATGTATACGGTCTCTTAGCAAAGAAAAATTTCATTAGAATGGAATGCAAAAAATATTATATCTCTATGCTAGAATCACTTAGCATTCAGGAAACATGGACAAAATTCTGATGCCCACAGTCAAAACAGCTGTATATGGAACAGCTGTATAATCTATGCATTTTTATAATGTTCAGCTATAGACTCTGAAAATTGGAATCAAGTCTTGCTTCTTAGGTTCCTTGGTTGTTTCAGTAAAGTACATGGAAGAAGAAGCTGAAATGCTTTCTGTCTGCAAAAAAGCTTTTTGCATATACTTCTAGTTTTGCCTGTTATCTTAGTTATCCATATTTGTTCAGTCTTCTCAGAAATAAAATCTTATTCTGTTAGCTAAGTTTCTTACCTTTTATAAATAGTTTCTAGTATTAATAATTGGAGTGTTTAAAGCCTCTGAAGCCTGGCTTTGTCTTCTATTCACCATTGACTGTTAAAGTATTTTCAGCTTTGAGTTGATATGTGCGATTTGTGGTCAGAAGGAGGGGGTCTCTTCTTAGAACTTAGTAGGATTTATTCATATGAGGGGCATCTAGCTGTAAGACAGAACAGATCTAATCATGTATTGAAAAGTCTTTCCCTTTTTATGCTTTATCTTAAATACCTACCAGTGTCTTCAAAATGAGATTGCCTATAGTTACCCATACAAGCATTGTATCAGGCTCTAAAAAAATAATTTGATACCTTGGTTTGTTCAAGTACTAAAGGAACTACCAGCTGAAATTTTCCCAGCAAGTGTCCCTGGACTATTTGGCTTCTTCATCCCCTAAGGGATGATATCAGCAACTTGTTCATTCATTTTCAGGTAACAAAACCTAAGACTATCAGAGCTGCTCTGAATTACACCAGACCTATAAAAAAGAAACAAACATAAGGTTTGGTAGGCACTACAGAGAATGTGAACCAGATGTAATTGGTATTTCCAGTTGCCTGTGCCTGAATGCCTGTCCCATTCACTGAAGCTGTGGAAAGGACATCTTAGCTGATCTGCTCTAGGTCTGTACTACTGCAGTACAGTATATCTATCATAAACTTGTGTAATGTTTTCTCTTACTCTTTTTCAAAACTTTGTGTTTTCATTTGCAATACACTCTGAAACCTATTGAGGTTAAATCAAATGGGTTTCTAATTGAATTTCTTTTATTGAGTGAGTGTTCAGTTTATTATCTTCATGGAACAGGGTACCACCCCACAGCTTGATAAATTTATCAAAAGTGCTTGTAACCACTTTTTGAAAAAGTGTTTAATCCAGCCTCAGTTCAGGGGCAGGAACTAGTCCTCCATTTCCACAGTTTGTTGCTAATGTTGACAGTGATTTTTACTCTTTCCCTTGGAAACTCAGCTGTTTGGGGCCCAGAAACCTGGCCAGGCACTCTTAGCACCTCAGAGTCCAAGTACATCAGCATGGTAATGGCCCTTTAGAGGGAGCTTCTTGCTTCAGGTACTCACATATACTGTGTATAGATCCACAAACTTCCCACATTTATATTTAATCATAGTAGTCATTGCAAGCCTGAGCCTAAACTTTGGAAGGTATTTAATCTATAGTGAATTCTTCAGCCACTTAGAAATTTATTTCTCTGTTTTTATTTCCAATACTTGAAACAGTTTGTGGACCTGCTGTATTGTCATTGCATGATGTTTCTCTAGAATGCAACTTGCAGGTTATGTGATTTCTTACTAAGAATATATTAACACCTGTATGACCTTTAACTAGGATTTGTATCTGGTAGTCAAGATGAAATATGTGCAGACTAAGAGACTGAGTAGTGAATGTAGTAACTATGTAAGTTACACACTTTGCCTCATGTTTAAGTTATATAAGGATTGTGTGTGATGTGTGTAGACCATCATTACAAACACCTTAGTGTTTTGGGGGGGGGTTTGTCTAAGCTTCATGGACAGGTGCATAACTCAGACCTGTGCATAAATCAGAATCCCTGACAGTCAATGAGAGTGATGAGAAGAGTATGTGTTCTAGTTTATTCCCACATCTGCTTTCCTTTATAGGCAGGCAAAGTCCAAATATTGAGTCTAGAGGTTATAGAAAACACTTGGAGAAATACCGAACAACTGATTGTTATTCTTGAGATTTAATAAACCTTTTCTTTGTACATTCAAGTAATACAGAAGAGCAAAGAAAGTCATAGCAAATGCATTGCAAGGCTCGCCACAATAAATTCCAATTTCTTTGAAAACATTGCACGTGATCAGTGAACCTGTTAATGTTGTCTAGGAAGTTTATGCTGTCTCCCACCCAACAGACTATAGATTTCCTGCAGAATATTCATATTGAATGCAATTTAAAACCTTAGAGCTGTTTTATTTTTCTAGATTGAAGAAGGAATATTATGCTTCATATAAACCATAAAGAACTTGAACCCAAATTTGAAAGGTAAATATCATACAGTGGTTTTGCTGAATGCTAGCATGTGTAGCAAGGGGAACATACAATTTTAATTGCTTTGGACAGTTGAAGTTGTCAATCTATAATGCTGCACACCACATACTCAGCCTTGGGCACATCAGTATTCTAATTACAGAAAGTCTGGCTCTTCACCAGTGTTTTAACATTTGATTTATTTCCTGTTCAAGTTGTTCAATAGAGCCAGAGTTAATTGGTTTTCCAAATGAGTGTTAAAAACATAAAGACTCAGCTTCATTAAGTGGAGGCTGTACTTACTGTGCACCAATGAGTTGTAAATCCGTGTAAAGGTTAGAGTGAGATTTCACTGCCTTGTGTGCAAAACCACTACTTGAATTAGTTTATTTTGCTTACAAATTATAGTTAATATTTGACCCTAGTTAATAATTGACCCTAGCTGCCTTTTCTTTTTTAAAGAGGAAGATGAGCTGCCTGAGGAAAAACAATGAAGCTAAATATATTAAAAATAGACAATCCATTTTATTTATTTCATGTGATGTTCACCATTTATCTAAAAGAATCATGGTATTTCTTTGCCATGCTTATGCCATCTCTGTCTTTGTTCACAAAAGGGATCAAGCTTTTTACTGAGTCCTTTCCTTCTCTTTGTAAGAAAGATTCCTCCAGAACATCTTGCAAACCAGCAATGTATCATGGATAAATCATAATTTCCTGTTCATGTGACCTACATGCTGTTCATGCATGTTCAGCAATCTCAAGCTTCTAATAGCAAAATTGTAATTAAAGAAACAAAGAAAGCTGGCAGGTATTTTAACATTGCCTATTGAGGCAACAGGACAGGGTAGAAGGACTTAGCTAGGTTTTTCTCAGGAATAGCTACATTTATTGGCTTTTTTATTCTGTACGTGTATATGTGTGGTTTTGTTTTACTGGGTTTTTAGGGGAAGGGTTGCAGTGTTCCCTTGCATTACTTTTTTTCTTAAAACATATTCAAACTTGCATTCAGAAGAAGTCTTTGATTTTTAAGACTCTTCAGTTTGGATTGAATAAAAGGAGTGGAGAATGCTCTGCAGTGTTCAGCATGTAGTGCAGGGGTAACACAAGGAAAAAGCTGTGTGGACAGTGTGGATTTTTTTAGGAGTGAGGGTAGGAAAATTTGGTGAGAAAACAGCTGCCAGGCCCGCCAGGGCAGGAGCTGATCAGCAGGATGAAGTGGGCAGTGAAGATACCCAGACAGAGAAGTGGCATGATCTGGGTGGGTCTCCTGATAAGCCCATAAACAAGGACCGGTTGCTGGTAATGGAAGACAGGACAGCAGGGAGGAGCAGGAGCAGTCTCCATAAGGAGAGTTGGAAACTGAGCCAGAGACCCATGGCTGAGGAGGAATGATGCTGATCAGTAGGTGAGACTGGGTGAACTCAGTGGAAGAAAGCAAAGGAGGCAGAGGATGCGAGTTTCTCACCTTTGAAAAATAACTCTGATGTAGATGTTTGGGTTTATCTGTCTGGAATGTTGTCAAAGAGCTGATACACTTATCCGGCAGTGAGGTTACACCAGAAGGTGCCAAGACATCCATGTGGTAGACATGAACAACATGAACAGCTGAGTGCAGGAGATGGAGTTATTCCTAGATTTTTAAAAGCTAATATTGCAGAGAAAGAAAGAGGATGACTGTAAAACAGTAGAGTATACTTTCTCCTAGGGAGAGTGGCCAGCAGCACATGCTCTCCTGGGGTGGCCTGGGAGCCAGGGCCCATCCCATCCCCAGCTAGGAGCAGGAAGCCAGGACACACTGTGGCAGCCCCAGCCCTTGGGCACTGGCTGTCTCCCAGGGCTGGGACATGGTCCCACAGGTGAGCCCAGGGCCAGGTGGGGCAGGGCTGTGGGGAGCTGGAGTCTGGCTCTGCTGCAGCATTGCTGGGACAGGGGCCAGTGGCCCCTGGGGGCTGAACAGGGACAGTCAGGACTGGAGGAGCCCTCAGGGCCCAGATGTTCTCAGCAAAAATAGGAAAGCAGAGTAAGAATGTTCTATAGCATGGTATGTTACTGCAATGAATCAAAAAATAAAGGACAGAATGGAAAAAGAAACCAAAATAAATTAAAAAATCATAGATTTCTGTGTTTAAAAGCTCATAAATCTGCTGGAAGTCTTCAGATATGGACAGAGACAGCTGAATCCCTCTACGGAGAAACATGACAAAAAGCTGTATCAGGCTTTAACCTCAGACCTAGAGATCAGAGTCCAAACATTCCTAAACAGTAGTTGAAAAAGTAGGGAATTATTTTTTAATTAAAATGTTTTAAAAATGAAGATATACTAAGATAAGCACTATGCATTTCAATAA
Organism: Erpornis zantholeuca; assembly: GCA_013400515.1. Classification (NCBI taxonomy): domain Eukaryota; kingdom Metazoa; phylum Chordata; class Aves; order Passeriformes; family Timaliidae; genus Erpornis; species Erpornis zantholeuca. The sequence continues at coordinate 28,745 of VZTN01025100.1, forward strand.
ATTAATTTTCCTTAAACATATTTCCTTAAACATATTCCATATAAAAAGAAAACTGAAATATCACCCTTTATCTGTTCTGTATTATTCATGCCTAGGTTATAGATTATAGTTTTCAAACTAGGAACTACTGTGTGATACAAACCTGTCTAAACAGTTATGTGCCAAATAAACCCCATTCTGTTTTTTCAGAAAAATATTTGGAAACTGGCATTTTGTCCAACCAACAGTTGAACTTGACATTGAGTTTCAGGGAGGTAATCAAGTGTCCTTATCAAATGCATTGGCTTAAATATCAATAAAACACTGGCTTTAGATCTTACTACTGATCAGGTTTATCTGAAGCAGAGCCAGATTTTAAAGGTGATGTTTGTATCAGGCTACAACAAATATTTTAAGAAGGTTTTCAAGGTTTGATAGCTATCAGAAATTTGTCTTTTCTAAATTCTCTTACACAGAAAAACATATTAGGGTAACCAAGTTGCAGACTGTGTACTCTGTCAGCAGACTAATTGTGGTAGTACATCTCATTAACAGTGCTGAATGCTGTAATAGCTTTTCTGCAATTGCTGCTGCACCTAATGAGAAGCAGCACAATGCAAGCCATGTTACTGGCCTGACAATTTGTTCTATTGATTTATCACACCTCTTTTACTGCTGCCTACCCATAAGGATTGCAAAACATTTGTCAGATATTTGTGGGTTTTGACTTCTTACCTCCACAAACATACAACAAGACCTCTTTGAAACATTGCCTAATGCCTTCAAAGTTGGTGTTGAGTCTGACCTGGATTTTTCTTTCTTCAGTTTTCAAAATTCCAGCTTCAGTCTTAAATAAAGCAGATTGAAGAATCAATTCTAAATTATCTGAAATCCTAAAAATATTAGCAATGTCTTAATGGATAACTCTTCCATTTTATAAAACTGGGTTCTGCCAGGATTTTATGTTATTACACTATTTTTTAGCAGTCTGAATATTTAACTCATACTGTATGTAAAACATAAAATAACATACATTTAGAGAACGCAGTGCTAAAAGTTCATAGATTTTTCTTAGGATGTTACAAGGACAAAACTGTACTTCCTAGCTCTGAGTCATCTGGAAGTCTCATAAATGCCTAGTTGCTATAGCTCACATATAATAAATGTTCCTTGAGAAATTACTCAAGTGATATGAAACATCACAGAAGTATTTCTACTAGGAAATGCTCATAAAAGCCCTGGACAGGAAAATGAAACTACAATTAAAATTTTACAAGGACTGAGTGCAAATCTTAATAGAAATATGCACAAAAATCCTGCATTATAAATGCATTACAGTTCATTGGCTGATGAAATCAATAGAAAGATTCCCTTGTGAGGTTTGCCTCTAGAAGCTTCTGCTTTCATTATTGTTACCTACCATTTTGGCAAAGAGTATTCAGAGAGGTAGGATAGTCTGTGCTTCATTTAGCTGCAACAGATCTTTCTACACATCTAAGATAAATGGAAAAAGAAAGGAAGTTGAATTGAATCAAAGGATATGCTAGGAAGTACAAACCCCAGTCCTATTCCCCAAGAGGATATTTAGATGTCCATATCACACACTGGAGGTTGATAAGTTGACAGAAGTAATCAGAAGAATCACATAGGATGTGGAGTATTTGAGAAAATTTATGCTAATGTGGTCCTATATGAGATCTTTTTTTAAATATCCAACTCTTAGAAAAACACAGGGATAACTGTTTTATAAACTAGCAACCTCTGCGTAATTAGAAGACTTTCTAAAGTTCAGAGTGGGTGTAGGTTCTGCATCCTTGGCACTATGTGCTGGACTTACACTCCTAAACACAGAACTCAGCTTACAAAGCAATAAGAAAATCTGTTTTGCCACTACGCAAGTACCATACAGTATCTGAGTCATCTCCTGACTCTGCCAGAGAGAGATCTGAGGCAATTGCTCTTCCTTTCTCAGGAAATCTGACTTGGCAAGACAATTTAAGATCAGGGAATTGAATTGGCATCTGGATGAGTAGTAGCTTAAAATTTCCTCTGAAAGTTCAGATGCCTTGCTTGCCTATGAAAACTAACTGTGCTTTTTTTTTTCTTTTAAGTGGTCATAACTTAAAAATATTGCATAAAGTAGTTTTGAAGCTCTTGCAAAAAAAAGAAAAAAAAAAAAAACAACAAACTGCAGGGATATTAAACCATCATCAGATCAATGACTTGTGATATCTTGAAAATTAGGTCTGGAGGCATATTACATGACAGACCTCCTCCCCAATCCATGACGTTATTCTGGTAGGTTGTACTCCACACAGAAGAGCCTAGAAAGGTGGGTCATAGCCTCCTGAGGGGCTGGAGACTGATGGCAGACATAGATTGCCCTGATCATTAGTCCAATAAATACTCATGCCAATGGAGTTGCCTTATGTACTAGAAAAAGGAATATACTGATGAAGTCTAAAGTGTTGCCAAAACTTTCTATTCATATGTTCTGTAGGCTATAAGAAATAAAAAAAGAAATTCTAGAATGTATGTTGTATCTAAAAGAACACTCTATCATGACTGTCATTGTGTAGATGTCAAAATTATCAAGCAGGTAAAAAGCAGTGACGGAATCAAAAGATTTGAAGAAGAATCTACAATCCAAATAAAGGATAAAATCACACTGCAAGAAAAAATTACATGACCATTTCCTCCTCTCTTTCCATACTTTTTTTAGTGATTATGAATAAGCTTTTGCCCACAACGTTCTGTAATGGCTCTTGAGGAGTTTTGATAGGGTACTCCAGTATAAGGATTTTGTTGCCACTTTTTCTGAGAAGTCTCAAAAAAAGGTCAGCATTGCTGTTCATAACACACCTGTTTTTCATCAGTTTCCATCTTTATTTGATACTGAGTGACAGTCTTTGGAGGCAATCTGTTCCACAAACTCGTGTTTGTGGTCCTGACAATTGCCATGTCTGTGTAGGATGATCTACACACGTGTACTGCTCAGTTTGGCATTGACTGGTAATGGAATTCCAGATCTAGAGGAAAACTGGAAAGATACACAAAGAGCTATGAATGTCACATATACTACAGCCCTAACTTCATCCATGTCTTCTGAATTTTGAAGCATAAGGCTGTGTATCTTCAAGCAGCCTTCCTCAATCTTGATAATAGTATTTAACTAACTTCCCTTTATTTTAATCTAAATGTTCCTTACTGTATTGTCAAAATCTTTCAGGCCAGGGGTCTGTAGTAGAACAATGTCATGATTTTCTGTTCTCTGTCTTTACTTACCATAGTCCTGCAGTCCTTGCAATTATCACTATGGGGAAAATGCAGTATATTGTATTTTTCCTTTAGAGCTGGCTGGATAAATGAATATATCATTGTCATACATTGCTTGCATACGCTAATCAGACAAAGAGATATGAATTATTCTAACCAAATATTTGACAAATTAGGACTCCAGCTTATTTTGAATATTGTAGCATTTCTATCTGCCTTGATCCAACAAAGCAGTCATGTGGTCTGATGAATTCCTAACTATAACAGTATCTTAATGTCAATAGCTTCACCAAAAGTTCATTTACACTTCCAAGAGGTATTTATATCAATCTTTTCTCATAAGCCTTAGATTTGGCTGAGTCAGTTAATGAGGAAATTAGACTGTGCATCCAATTTGCCCAAATCAGTGGCACTACTATCAACTGCAATTGATGAAACTCCTTCACTCTTTATGAGTCAACTATATAAATCAGAAATTGCTGTCTCTTTTCTACTAAATGTATCTACTGGGCTGAAGAGAAAGAAGAAGATACTTCAGTCAGGTCAATGGTTGAACATATGTTAGTTTGCATTGCTGTTTGCATTTTTACTTCTCAAAGTTGGTCTAGGATCTTGAGCAAGTAATTCCTACAAGTTGTAAGAATTCTGCAGGAGCAATGCTGATTGTCATCTTCCAACCATGTCTTAAATACAAGATTTGTTAGATGCAACACAACTTCAAAGAAGCCATCTCATTCCTTCTTGCATGAGTTAATTCTCAGCACCTTTCTTTTTTTTTTTTTTAATTATATATTAAACAGAAAACTAATGCTATTAAGATATTAAGATATCATGTGTTCCAAGTAAGGATTAGCAGCGATGGCTTAGTTTGTAAGAAAAAAACCTGTACATAGGTAACAATGCAGATAAATAAATTTCTAATACAGGGTTGCAACCATGAACTTAACTTTAAAAAGCAAAAAGCCCACATTTTGAAAATAACCACTGCAGAACAACTGTATACCATAAACTGAATAAAAGCTTCTAGCTATTGATCTAGTATGCTGGATGGGAAAAGGACACAATTCAGAGACCAAGGAAGTGACCAAACTGTATTTTTTATTTCACTATTTTGCTCCCTCTTACATTTAATGAGCACATATCTTGGTGGTCACATGTAATGAGTCCTTTGCTACTTGTTATATAGCTTTATATTTATTAATAAATGGTTCGTGTCATAAAAGAAAGATTATGCTTTTTCTTTGGTCAATAGTGTTTCTGAAACTGACTGCTGAAGTGGAATTTTATTGTAATTAAACTGAGTCTAGGCAAAACTCAGACCTAAAATACTTCTGAGATTGAATTTAACACAGCTTGCAATTTTCTAAGTTATGAATTTCATATTTTAACAAAAGCTTCCTGCTTATGACATTGTCTCCTCTTTAGTATATTTCTGGATTGGGTTTGGGGTTTTTTTTATTTTTCCTTTTTAGGCTTGTATGTGCTTAGTGGAAGTGAGAAGCTTGCTAGCTGTGTGCATATCATGTGGAAATCATTAAATGTTTAAGAAAAGCAAATATATATAAGCTAAAATTAATTGGTGGTTGAATATCAGCTTTTAAATAATTATTTCTATTTTCAAGCAGAAAATAAGGAGAAAATTAGCTACTTGAGGACAAAGTCTCTTTGAATGATCTGCCCACTGAGCTGAGCACTCCCTCAAGAGATGTGATATCAAGTGAGAGTGTTTTTTTAGAGACTGAATTGAAATTTAAATTGTTCTTTGCATCCCTACTCAAGAAAGCTAATTCAACACTATTGTCAAGAAAGATTCCTTTAGTTACATCAAACAGTCTTCTGTTTGACATATATAGCTTTAACACCAGCTGGACTGGATATTTGAATGTTCCCTGTAGTAAATACAAATATCTGAGGGCATAGATATGCCAGACACAGTATGTGTGTGTGTTATATACTACTTGCAGTTCTGTCTTCTGATGGTCTTCCAACTTACCTGAGCATGCATTAATTCATTTTTATGCAGATGGCTAATCAGTGAATTGAGCACAAAGGCAAAATTTCTACAAACTAAGTGTCAAGTCCCACTGTGAAACCTGACTTTTCTCTCCTTCCAGCTGTATTCTCTACTTCCAGTTCACAGTGCCTGTACATCAATTCCGTAAATCTACAAGAGGTTTTCCACCCTCATGTGACCCAACACCACAAATCACTGATGGATAATCCAGCAGTACCTTAACTGAAATCAGAATCTGCTGCTGAATAGGACAGCAATGGCATTTAAAGTCAAGGACTAGGACAGTTGACTGGAGCCAACTGTCTGAACTTTTTCAGGAAAAAGGATCTTGGTGAACACCAAGTTGACCATGAACCAACAATGTGTTCTCACAAAGAATCCCAGTAGCATCCTGGGCTGCATAGGCAGAGCACTGCCAAGGGATCAGGGAAGGTGGTCCTCTACTCTGCAGTGCTGAGACACACCTGGACTGGCTCCGGATTCCCCTGTGTGAGAGAAATGTACGTACTGGAGTGAGTCCAGCAATGAGCCATGAAGGTGATTAAAGTGCTGAAGCACTGACATACAAATGAAGAGAGGCTGAGTGGGTGGGAGCTGTTCAGCCTGGAGACAAGACCTAGAGAGATCTTATCAATGCTTAAATACCTGAGAAAGAGAAGTTAAAAGGCATAAATTTTTGCCAGAGGCACAGAGCTACCAGTGGAAATACAGTCTCAAGAACAGCAAGGACTGTCTTGAGGCCAATAATTGAGGCCAATAATTGAGGCCAATATTATGGCCAGGAGGGTGGGGGCTCTGCCACCCAGAACCCAGTCCCACATTGTCCCAGCAAGGTAGACTCAGAGATGGTGCCCAGGTTCACTCAAGACTCCAAATCATCAGGTCAGTTTGTAGCAGAAACAGATCTGAGGTCAAGCCAGGGAGTCAATCCATAGGATATGATCAGGTCTGGTGGGGATGAATGGTGTCAGACACAGCTCAGTGACTGTCAGGCAAGTCCATGGTGACAGTGCAGATCTAAGATTGGGCTGGGAAGCCAGTTGACCACTTGGGATCCAGACCAAGAGGGTCCATGGCCCCAAAGAAGCACAGCTGTGACTCAACTGGAGACTGGCTTTCCAATGAGATCACTGAGGCAGGGAAAGAAGGCCAAGTTGAGACAGAGCTCCTGGGCACATGGGCAGGAGTGTGAATGGAGCTTCCAAATGCAGGTCAGGGCCAGTAAAGGTGCACCCTGACATACAGGCAATTCCACTTAAATAAAATAAAGTTCTTTAACTATAGAGGTGCTCAAGGAGTGTAGTAGCTTGCTCAATACTTGGCAATACTCAAAACCAGTCTGGTTCTTGGAAGCTATCTGCTGGAATAGACAATCTTGAGATCCAACCTTCCTGTCATCAGATTTTTGTAATTTTCTGATAGCTAGAAACAAATGTTAAATTCAGGGTGGGCATATGCCCATAGATAACTGCTATGGAACAGCTGTCTTTAACTATCTTACTCATAGTAACTTACCATTTTTCCAAGCTCTCAACCCCTAAATCTCTTTCTGTTCCATAAATGTACAGCAGAGATTGATATTCCAACACTTTTTTTAATTTAAGCTATTACATGAAATTTATGATTCTTAGCTGCATTAAAATGTGTAATTAATTAAAAGTCAGGCTGTATATGTGCCTACATTCTGGAAGTTAGAATTTTTCATTCCACATATTTTTTTCCCCAGATTCATATACATGTACAAATACCACAGAGACACTCTTCTTTACATCTAATTTGCATAATGTATTAGTGCTGGAAGAACCTAAACTGGGTCGCAAGAAATCTTGACTCAGCTGAGGTGCTCCTGATGATCTTGTGTTGATATCAGTGTGAGTTCTGTATATTGAGGGAATGCAGCATGTCTAAACTAAGTTCAGTCATGTAGATCTAAGAGAATTTTCCCTCATGATATAGCTTTGCATTTTGTGAGCTGTTGTGTTTATACATTATAGATTAGCTGTTGTCTGATAGCTAAGCTTTTATCCTAAAGTTAAAACTCAATTAATTGCTAACTATATTTTTATGCAAAATATAAATTTCCATTTTCTATTCCCTCAGCAATATTCCTGCAAGACATACTTGTCTCGTTTTTGGAAGTAAAGGAAAAAATACCAAAAAATGGTATGAAAGCAGTCAGTTTTCTTTGTATAGGATTCCTGTTGTGCTGGTTTCCTACCTATACTGTGATGCATGCCAACAATTTACAGTGATTCAGTATGTGATGTGTAACACTAGATGTGTTACAGCCATAAAAAATTTACTTAATCTGAAAAACATACTTGCCACAATTTCAGTAGAACTCCAATCCAATTTGGTTTAGCAGAAGCTTTTAACTTTCTCCATGCTCATAAGGACCTAATTTTACCCCCCTTAAATACACATTTTCTACTCTACCAAAGTTAATTAGTAGTTAAATATGCTTGAGAAATTTTGCCCAAAGCACAATCCTAATAAAACTAGACTAGAGTATACCCAATGATACAGGAATGACTGGAATAACTAAGATTTTCATAAAATTTTTTATATCTTTTCATCTTCCTAGTAATCATTTGTTTGAATATACAGGTAAAATTAAGGTGAAAGGCTGAGTTACAGTCAGCACCACTGAGTAGAAAAATGCAAAGTTTTACCTATGTGGAAGGTGGTGTGAAGGCAAGAAGGGAAGGATTACCTTCGTGAGTGCCATTGTTTGCGTGTGTGTATAGAGTAATCTATTTTTGCATTCAGTAAAGTTAGTTTAGCTCCTTTGCTGTAATCTTTAGATCTTAGGACCCTCGGTCAAAAAGATGCTGGTGTTACAATTTCCTTGATTCTGCTGTCTTTGTATTGCTAATTTCTCTACAGTGTTCATCTGTTTTTGTGTTGACTCATTTACAGAATTGGAGAAAACATTGATTTTTTTTTTTTAAATTTTTTTTTTAGTTTGTATTTTAAAATGGAAATAAAAAGCATTTGTTATAGATAAAAAAGCTGTCATATGATCAATAGGAAAAAATACTAATGGGTTGTTTTCCTGTCACTTCCCTTTTGGTCTTATTCTAGTGTCAGCACTTGCCATAGTGCTGTGCTTCAAGAAAGCCAAAAGGAACAGGGAGAAGCCTTGAGTAGGTCAGCCAGAACCACAGATTCTGATAAAAGGACCTCTTTACTGTGCACCGCCATGTACTCTTACCTTTTGCTTAGGAATATATTGGCGTGAATTGTGGCCATTTGAAGGAAAAAAAAAAGGCAGAAATAGGCAAGCCAGGAAAAATAGCTTTATGCTCTTAGGATTAACTTCTCTAATTCCAACAGTTGAAACCTTTTCCAAAACAATTTTTTTTCTTGAATGCAAGACAAAATTTTACGTGTGACAGACTAGGAGAAGCCATCCTAACTTCTTTCCAGATACTCTGCAATTTCATCTTTCCAAACAGAGCTCTGCCTGTAATTCTCTTGCATTTTCCTATGCAAAAAATGCACACTTCCTCTCATAATGAAATGCTTTGGACTCTCTTCTAGTTGATCACAGATTACATCCATATAATTTAAGTTGGAAAATACCTGTAAGACCTTCAAGTCCAGCCATTAACCCATCACTGCCAAATCCAGCACTAAGCCATGTCCCTAAGTGCCACATCTACATGGGGACTAAACCACGTCTATCAGCAGCCTGTTCAGTGGTCAACAATCCTTTCTGTGGAGAAACTTCTCCTAATATCTAATACAAACTTCCCCTGGCAGAAATTGAGGCTATTTCCTCTTGTCAAGTTATGTGTTATCTTGGAGAAGACACCAACCCCCACCTTGACACTTCCATCTTTCAGGCAGAGCAATAAAGTCTCTGCTGAGCCTCCTCTTTTCCAGACTTAACACCCCCAGCCACTCCTCGTAAGACTTGTGCTCCATAATCTTCACCAGCTTCATTGCTCTTCTGGACAGGCTCCAGCCCCTCAGTGTTTTTGTTGAAGTGGGGACCTGAGAACTGAAGACAGGATTCAAGGTGCAAATATACCCAGTTAGAAAGTTCTTATGGTTAGAACTTTTCTGCTAGATTAATCTTTTTCATCTTAAATGCTCTCTTGTCTCCTCATCATCTGGTAGCAATGGCAGTCACTTCTTGGGTCTTCATTGAAGGAAGCATCATTGAAGTGGAATGAGGCTGTATTATGCTCACAGAAATATTCCCATATTCTTTGCATTTTATATTAGAGAATATCTTTCTCACTCCTGACAGAAGTTTATTTATAGTTTCTTCACTTGCTATCTTCACAAGCTGCAGTATCTGTGTGTTTCATGAATTATGATCATAAGTTACATTTGTGCATTCAAATTCCATCTGTTTTTTACTCCTGTCTGAAGCTGAAGTTTGTGAGGTATACCTTGGAGAGAGAAATACTGTGAGGCAACAAGCACAGTCAAATGGCTTGAGGCAATGCTGCAGTTTTCTGTGCTGCAGTTTTCCTTGGCTGAGACTGCCTGACGTCTATTGAGCCAACTCTAGGGGAAAATGCAGAACTGGAACTGAATCAGTAACCAGCCTGCTTCCTTCCACTCCAGGGTAATGAGTGTGCCTGTCAGGAGGAGATAGCAAGGCTACTATCCCCCAGGAATAAGTTTTGCTATTGCATCTGAGTTTTTTACAACTGCTTCACAGGTAATTTCCTCAACCCCTGCACATAGGTTAGGCCCAAATATACTGTCAGTACAAGTAGGGAACTAATCAAGCTACCCTGGCTGGAGGAAAAGATTTCTGTGGTTAGAAAATTCTTGCAGCTTCACAGAAGCACCATTTTAGAACAAGGAAGAAACATACACTGAAGTTTGATATAAAATGATCTCATTTTATTATGCAAGATGATTTGACTTAATTAGACCTCAGACTTCCTATCCATGAAAACAAGATGACATCAGATTTGCATAAAATACATAAGGTGCAGTTAAAGAAAGAAGACAAGGATAGTCTAAAGGCACTACAGAAATACCTCACAATTGGACATCTGTGATAATTCAAACATGCATATTCACAGATACCTTTTTTTGTGCTTTAAGACATTACTGTGATCCATGCTGACCAGGAAGGATGGATGTCATGTGAAGATGCAGAGCATAAAAAAAGCTTGAAGAGCTGCTAAGTGTAGCTAACAATAAGTTGGGAAGTTGTTACCTGTCAACTTTCTTTCTGTATGACGAAAAGGTAAATTAAAGGCAAGTCTTGTTCTGCAACACACTTCCTCATGCACTTATTAGGCATTTCTGCAAAGAAGCTGAATCCTAGGAAGTAGCTGAATCCCAGAAAAATAATCAGATACAGAAGTGGGAAAGGGCATCCACCTGTTTACATGAAAGACAGGTACATGGGCACACACACATGTTTTATAGAAAGGCAATAACCAAAATTTATCGAAGAAAAATTTGGAGTAATCTGGAGAACTAGGAGTCAGCAAGCTGGACTTTTCCACTGGAACTGAAGAACGAAACAGATAGATGAAGCTAACACACAAAGAAAAAGCTTTGACACAAATGTATTCATGGGGTGCTCAGAAAGAATCAGAGCAGCCTATCTAGAGGCAGTGAAAAAAAATGTGATGAAGGTTAGTCCAGACATTTCTGAGAAGACTGTGATTGTGTTCTTTAAAAAAGAACATGTTATATGTTCTTTTTCAAAGAACATGTTAAGCTATCATGTTACATGAGGACTAGTTTTCTTACGGGCTTGATTATTGAATTAAAGATAACACAGTGTGCACTAATCCCTTAGTTTACCCATATCTGGAGCAGTATAAATCCAATTAAAAGACTGAAAAGGACGTGTATTTTCACACAGGAAATAGCTCCTGGAATCTGTGTCACAGGATGTTACAGGTGCAAAAATGAGTTAAAAATCAGTTTAAAAATTATTGCAAACATTTGTGGAAAGCAGGTCCACCATGATGCACAGTTCCAACTGCTGACAGAGGAAGTCCTTAAGTTGCTGTTGCTTAAAAACCAAGAGACTAATCCTCAAACTATCTCTGAGGCCATCACTCCTTATTTATTCTACACAGTACTTCAGTCTATACTATTTATAATTTTTAATCAAAATACTTGCTACTGTTTACAGCATACTAGACTAGTTGGAGCTTTGGTGTGGCCCACGATGTCTGGTGGACAGACAGTTTAATGTCACACAGTCACTAATTAGTATAACCAAATCTGCTGTGTCTCAGTGGTTTTAGTCCATGACAATAAATTGCAGTCACAAAGATGTGTTCAAGTAAGGGCTTCCACTCTGTGCTTTGCCTGAGAGCATGATGGAAGGTGGCAGCTGCTGTCAAAAAGGCAACGTGAATTGCACGTGCCACCTCTGTGCTCCTTTGCAGCACCTTGGCATGCACACGTGGATATTGAAAGACTATTACCTGTTCTAGGTGGCTGTTATGGTTTCCATACCACAAAATATCATGGCTTAGTTTGCTTTTGTGGATATGTTTTTCTCAAGCAGACTGCTTTCTCAGAATAGTTCTTGTGTTGATTTTTAACATTTTATGATAATGTTAAGCCTGACATACACAGAAAACAAGAATGTCTAACACCTTTGTTTTCATAGTGCTTAATATGGATCGGTAGTGTTAGTATCTAAATAGCTTTTTTAAGCTAGATTTCAGGCCTTTAGGGAGAGATGTAGTCCTTGGTTTTAGTTTGCTTGTGAGATTTTGCTTTCCCCCTGATTTTCTTAAGATCACCTTCTGTATTTATATGAATAAAAAGCTAGAAATTACTATGTGCTTTTCATCATCTTTTCAGATATTTTTATTTTTTGTTTTACTATGACCCTAAAGTTCTCCAGTCTAAAGGATTCTATGATTCTCCTTAACAAATTGAATCTTTCAGGCTTCTGCTTCATCCAGACTCAGGCAATTACCTTCATCTTTTCAACTAAACCGTCTCAAACTGTGAATCAGTATTCTAAGATTTCAGCAACCTTGTTCACCACAGAAGCTCTTAAATCAAATTTGCAGTGATAAAGATAAGCATCTCATTCTTGGTTGTTCATATGGCTTATTATAGTAGAATATTAATGAGATTAAAAATTCCTAATAATTAGCACCTAGAACAAGAGGTTATCATTTAAGTTTTTAGAAGCCAGCTGTGTAACAAAATAATTTGACTTTGATGTCCTATTAAACTGGAAAAGTGGTACGTTAAGGCCAATTTGGATCCAATGGCTGAAACAATGCAGGGGAGATAACATACTTTATTTCTTTAATAGGATCACCAGTCATCTATAGCATAGGTAACTGGGTTTCTATTGGAACATGCCTGAAAGCAATGGCTTTTTATTTTGAATGTATCTTTCTGTTGATTCTGACTTATATTTAGAATCTAGCACTTTTTTTTTACTCACCTTGATCTGCTTTAGGTAATTTACACAAGAAATATCTTTCCAGGTTACCAATATTGATTAGCAAAATTATTATTTGGAGGGTTTATTTTTAAATGTCTCCCTAGGATGCTTAGGACTAAAGAGAAAAGGTCAAAGTGCTCTTTGATGAAAAAAGGCAGTCATAACAGCAAAGTATAAAAAAGTAAGTTTAGGACATGTGACATCTTGAAGATGACCCTGTCTCATGATCCTCCTGACTTTGTTGCAGAGTCTTTGTTGATTTCAGTGTAACCCATATGAAATGGTAGTTTCTTTCTGCTCTTCAATTCTTAATACTTGTTTTTCTTTGGTGCTCCTTTTTATTTTTTTTCTCTTCTGCCCTGATGTGGGTTGTCCACCATCCCTCAGGGGGTCCCAGCCCCAGGGTGGGTTGGCTGCACCCACAGTCCCATCAGAGGGGCTCCTCCTCCAGCACAGAGCACCTCCTTCCAAGAGGGAGTCTCTAGCTGTGTCTCCTCCAAGACTTAGAGAATTTGAAGAGTTTCTTTAATTTTGATATACCTAGTAAAGGAACAATTAATATGATCTTTACTTGCTTCGCTTTATTATCACACCTCCAAGGGAAATTACTTCTTTAATATACTTACTCGCTGTGGAAGCTGTATTACCTTAGGAGTGCACATTGTTCTAAAATTATTTGATTGTTATTATGAAAGAAAAATGAAATGGTCATGGTTCCTTTGAGTTTGCCAGAAAGAAATTTGATTAACAGATAATTAGTCAGTGTAGGTAGTAAATTAATTTTGTAAATAAAGGAATTTGAAGCTTTTTCTAACTTTTATGCATACCTGTCTAGTAGCAGTTCTTCAGAAGGACCAGCTTTCAGTCATGTCTTCACAGGAGAATCTCAATTTCAAGGGAAAAGTTTCACTTTTATCCAAAGAAAATTTGAAAGGAAAACGGGACAGAAAACCTTTTCTAAGTTGTGAAATGTATTGTGATTAAATCAAAATAAAAGTATTACTTTATTTCATCTTTTAGTAAATTTTGAAGAAGTTCTTATTTTTCATCATATTGTCCCTTTATTTTCTTCCCATTGTTTATTTGCTTATACACCACCATCCACCAGGAATGGTTGGATAGACATTCTAAGGACTGCAAACTCTCTTGATAGTGTTTTATAGGTAGAAAAACATAGGAGTACAAAAGATATTAGTCTAAAATATGCACACAGGAAAACATGAAGAAAGAAAGAAAGAAGACTCAAAAAAAGAAATTAAATTTTAATTAAATTAAAACAAACTATTAGAAAATAATCTCGACTTTAAAAATACTAACCAAAACCAAGTGTTAGCATTGGAACAAGCAGAAAGTTCTATACAGGCTGTTTCTGAGGAGGGGGTGTTTGAATTTCCTCATCAAATTTAATGACTTCCCTCTGAACTGTAGTGTTAAGGTGTCTGTATTTATAAATATTTAGGGCAAGAAATTTTCAGATATCTATACATCAGTGCTCCTGTCTCAATCCTGATTGTAGTCGTGGAATAATAGAAGAGAATATGATATGATGAGAGATTAATTTAAAAGATAAAATGAAGAGTGAGAGTAATCACAGTATTGGTAGAGATCTTTTCACTGTCTTTCCCTTTGGATGAAACAATTTTAAAAAACAAAAGATGAAAATGAAAAAAGACCTGTTTTTAAATACCAGATGTACTTTGTTAAACCATAATTTTCTCACAGAGAAGTTAAACTTTTCCTTCACATAATTATTGTGAGATGGTCTGTCAGCTCTCAGACACAATAGTGGGCATCACTAAGTATACAAACTTCTTTTTATCATCTTGCAATCTTACTAATTTTTTGTTGTGCCATTATTACAAATATATGAACAACGAAATGAAGGGCAGCCTATACCTTTTGTGTGTTAGTGAAATCAGATAAGGAATATTTTGACAAAGCAAAAGAATACTGTGTCAGTCAGATTAGCTTAAAACTTCAAAACTTGACAAATAAGTCTGAGCGTTCATCAAGTGTTATGAGATAATGGGAAAGTTGTATGAGGGCAGGCTGTGATGAACAAAGCCTGAAGCTCACCTACATAGAGATGTATTTCAGTGCAATTTTAACACATCTTTTTGCAACAATAATGTTGCATGTTCTAAGGTGACATAAACCTCTTATTGTGGACTTCTAATCATGGATCTTAAAGTAGAAGAAGCTGTTTGATAAGATATTCATAAAAGGTTTATAAAACAGCCTTTCCCATAGCATCAATATCTAATCTGCTTTTAAAGCTGACATGAACAAGGAATGACTCATACCACTTAGGAAGGTGGTGATTGATCCAAATAACTGAGTTTTTTTCATTGCTGTGACACAGATTGTCACTTTGGTTTTAAGCATGTTAATTACACTAACACTTCCAAATTGTGTTTCCTGCATCTGTGTCACAGGGATAGTGATAATGTGCTATATGAGAATCTTTGCTTGAAAATTGAATTCTTTAATATAGTAAACAGAATCAGTATAATTATTTACATTATTAATATGATCATTTTTCTTATAAATAACAACAACTGGAGTATAACATATTTTTACTTTCCATATTAATACATACACATACATTTCAAAAATGATCCAAAAGATCTAAAAATGAAAAAAACTCCAGATTTCTTATTTTAATTTTGATGCCACTGAAGTCCATGAGAGTTTTCCCACTGTTTCAAGGAGGAGGTGCTCTTAGCTCAGTGGATAGCTTGTTGTTCATGTACTGTAACTTATAAATGTATAAAGACCAAAACATCAGTGGTGTTTTTGCCATGGGGATTGTACAACCCGGAAGACAGATTAGTCATGCAGAAAAATGTTTTCCTTTCCTACTTATAATTTCTGTGATCAATGCTATCTTATATGAAGAGCAGAGAATTATTTGGGAAAAAAAATATACAGTGATTTTTCCATTTGCTTTCTCATTGAAAGTTAAAGCAGAAGCAAATTGTGTAATATTGTTTCTCTTTATGAAATTAACAACCCAAAAGACCATTAGAAGACGATCTGTAAACACACAAAATTTTTACAGATATATTATATATTTAAACACCAAGATTTACATCTCAGATTGAAAGATTTTTTTGAGAATGGAAATCAAGAACCTTAGAAGATTGTTATTTCAGATTTTTTCCATATTTAAATACTGTCTTCATCATTTCAGTTGCAATATTATAGAAACTTCATATAATGTGCTTGAATGTTGCGCAGTTATGAGGAAATAGGTATAGCTATCTATTTATATTTATGAAGTCCATTGGGGATGATAATGATTTACAGCCCTGAATCTTCTGCAGCTAGAAAACTAAGGAGTTGTGTCTTTCCTATAGAATGCCAATGGAAGAGAGCAGATAATTTTGGTACTCCATGCGAGTATCGTGATTTTGTGCTCTATTGGAAAGAAACAAGGGGTATCAGCTGTGTTTTTGGGAAGACTCATGGATGTACATATTAAGTATTCTTTGGCCATGTCAACTAGGTCAAAACCCTCCTGGATGATAAATGGAGAGCTTATTGGACAGTAAATGGGTGTTAGTGGTGTACAGTTGTTGAGCCGTTCAATTCTGCCAAGATTGAAGCCACGAGGCTGCCCAGAAGAATAGTTTTAGGAATATCAATCTCAAAGTCTTAGATGCTTCAGACATATTGGTAGTTAGCCAGAGACTTCAGACATATTGGTAGTTAGCCTCAGTTCTGGAGGGTCAGTACTTAAGGCAGCTCCCAACTCAAAACACTAATGAAGCTATCCCCTTCATCTCCAAGCAAGTCTCTCAATTCAAGTTTGGTTGAGCTGCTTGGACACAGGTTCTCATGTCATTTGAAGACACTGTTGGGGTCTTGAACCCTTCAAGATGTCCACAGAGAATCCCTGATGTCATATAAGACCCAGGGAAAACCTCTGGCTTGCCAGACTAGGAGGCAAAAGCTGGGATGTGTTCATATGTCTAAAAGGACAATAGATAACTGTGTAGCTGCTGAATTGAGCTCTCAGTATCTTCCCTATGGTCAGATGTGAGGTACCTAGCTTTTAAACTGACACCAAAATCAGCTAGTCTTAAACTAGAAAACCACCAAACTGTGCTTTTGCCCTCCAGCAGGCACTGATAAAAAAGACCTCTTTCAAAGAGGAAAATTTTGTTGCTTATCCAAATGGACTTAAATTTAAATTACGTTCAGCTTCTCCAAGCTACACCTTGACATACAGGTACCCCATTGATCCTTAGACACTACAGATGATAAAATCAAGGAGAAGAATGTTGCTTCTAATTTCAACAAGGTATGTTTTCAGTTCTTCTAGCTTCTCTGATTTTTACTTCAGTACTGACAGCAAATATATTCATCAGTCTGTCTCAAGGTCAAAATTGAAATACAGCCTTCTTCCATTGGCAAGATGACTACAATTTAAAAGCTGAAGACTGTATTTTAATCACCAATGATGCAATGCTTAATGATTATTGGCATACTAATAATTTAGTATTATTTCAGTGATGCTTCAAGTATTCTAAGTGTCCTTTCTCCATTTTGTAAACCTGGGCTTCCCAGATGTTCAAGGCGATGCTCAGGAGTTTACCAGTCACTTTACTGAAACACCTCCAAACATTTTACTAAGGGAATAAATGCTGCTAGCCCTAATGACTTAGTTTCCTTTTAATATTAATGCTAAATAGGCAAGTCAGTATTCAGTAGACCTCATTGAGATCTGTGTTCTTGACACTTCTTGTGCAAAGAAATACTGAAATTAGGAGGAGAATTTCACTATTTTATATTTTTAGAGGGATACATTTGAGAAATCAACATCATTGATAAATCAGCACCTTTTGCTTCTTAGATACATGAACAGACTGAGAGTCTGGTACAGATTTTAAGTCAATGAAGTTTCAGCTGTGTTTTTGCTAATCTGCTTCATCCTCGAGTAGAGTTCTTTGAATTCACAGTGATGGAACTTGGAGGTGGCAAGTACTTTCATAAGCCTGATTTGGATGTTTCTTACAATAACATTTGAATACAGAAAATCATCGGTGACAAAAATAGCCAGTTTCGTTTCAAACCATATTCCCTTCAGTGTGCAATTTCCTACTTGGAAAGGAAGTATATTTTTATGGATTTATTTCCTTTTATGTTTTAAAAGGAAAAGGTTACCTTTAGCTTTTAGAATTGAGTTTTATGAGCCTATGCAAAAGACATCTTATTAAACTGAAAAAATTGAATGTTAATTAAAGAAAATCAATTTTGAAATTTTAAATAATGTTTAGATGGTTTTTGTAGTCATGTATACATTTTAGCACTGGATTAGACCCTAGTCTTGGCTAGGGGGAAAAACCAATACAACCCTCTGTCCCATGGATTTTCTGTTTCAAAACCCAACTAAATAGTGTTATGGAGCACTGTATAAAGCACTCACACTGCCTCTGTGAATCATGAAGATTTTCTTTTAATGTGGATTCCTGAGTCATTGACCATTGCAATCACCGCTAAACCAGTGTCTCTATTTTCTCCAGTGCATTAACAGAACAAGGACGATGCCTTTGAGTAGGTAATACTGCCCTTGTGGAATGGTGGTCCTGCTCTTCAGTCCCAAGAACCCTGTGCAGAGCTACAGGCTGGGGCAGAGCGGCTGGAAAGCTGTCGGGTGGGAAAGGACCTAGGGGTGCTGCTCAACAGCAGCCAAACATGAGTCAGCATGCAGCATGTGCCCAGGTGGCCAGGAAGGCCAGTGGCATCCTGGCCTGTATCAGCATTAGTGTGGCCAGCAGGATCAAGGAAATGATTGTCCCTCTCCATTTGGTATTTGTGAGGCTGCACCTCCAGTGCTGCGTTCAGGCCTGGGCCTCTCACTGCACGAAACACACTGAGGGGCCAGAGGGAGTCCAGAGAAGGGAACAGAGCTGGTGAAGGCTGTGGAGCACCAGTCCTGTGAGGAGCAGCTGAGGGGTGCTGCTGGGGGTGTTTAGCCTGCAGAAAAGGAGGTTCAGGGATGACCTTATCACTCTCTACAACTCCCTGTAAGGAGAGTGTAGCCAGGTGGGGGCCAGTTTCTTCTCCCAGGCAGCCAGCAACAGGACAAGAGGAAATGGCCTCAAGCTGTGCCAGAGGAGACTCAGAGTGGACATTAGGAATGTCCATTAGCCAATTATTCACTGAAAGGGTTGTCAAGCTTTGGAATTGACTGCCCAGGAAAGCAGTGGAGTCACCATCTCTGGTGTTCAAGGTATGACTGGCCATGGCATGTAGTGCACCACAGTGCTATTGTTTAATTGACAAAGTGTTGTTTAGTCCAAGATCTTGGAGGTCTTTTCTAACCTCAGTGATTCTATGGAGGTGAGAATAACCTTCTGCTGATTTATTTTAATGCTCAAGCCAAGTCTAAGAGTTAGCTGGCATCTTCTCTGAACTGATAGTAAAAGAATGTATCCATATGCTTCTACTTTTCTACTACAGTAAGTGTTGACATACCTTCTTTGTTATTTAGCTGTGAACAGTCTTTCCTTCAGTGGCCTTTTCAGCTTGCTGTCTAAAACCTGATATAAATTTCAAATAATTCAATTTTAAAATACCTTTTAACGTTGCTCTTTAAAAGAAAGAAAATCTGAGATACGAGTAGATTTTTATCTTATACAGGGCAAGGTGTTATCATAGCATAAAGAAGATAAAGATGAGTGTGTAAAGTGCTGAAACAATGTTTAAAAGGAAATAGCAATTAACAAATTCTTTTCATCCCACTTCCCTACTTTTTCTTACTGAAATGGAATTGATTGTGATATATCACAATCTGTATTTCATACAATAAAAATATCCCCATAGAAAAATAACATGAAATATAAAGAAAGCTGACAATTATAACAATAAGCAGTAAAAATAAGATTATATCAATTAATACTAGAAGAGTAATACAAATTGACTTGATTTAAAATTCAAGTAGTCATAGAGCTAAAATTGCACAAAATTATTTTCAATACTGAATATGGAGCTAAAAGGGTTCTGATCTTACTGAGAAAGTCTAAGGTATAAGAGTAAAATATATTCATTAAAAAAACCAGCAACACAAGATTTCAGGTACATCAGACAAATGTTCACTACAGTTTATATTGTGCCTCCACATCTATGGCCAGAGAAAAATCTCTTCCAAGAATTTTTTTCTTTTAGCTGGTAGTCTGCCTGTCACTCTTTATCTAATGTAGTTATTAAAACAGAGGAACCATAAACTGCATTTTCAGTTACATTGTTGGACACCATGAGTAGACTGCCCAGCAGCTGGAGTAGTCATGGCCAAGGACGATCTGTACCCTTTGGGAATCCAGCCCTAGGCATGCTTGAGAACACTGTTGAACTCTGCTTCTGGTGTCTCCACCACAGAGCTTGGAGTAGAAGAGGCATTATTAGATGTGAATTTCTACATGTATGTGATAAATGAAAATCGGTGCTGTTCTGATTGGCAGTCTATCAATATTTTTAATCTGTTTTTGTCCTTAATTTGTTGACAGTCTGCACCAGGAAAGGTCAGAATTACTCTTCTGAGAAAAATAGTCTTGCAGTGAACAGAGCTTTTGGCTTTTTTTACCTTTTCTTTTGCTTCTTCTGTCTTTTTATTCCTTGGCAAGCATTAAAAGAATTAGCATAGAGATACCACTGAGTGTTTTCAGTACATCACTTTTACCTGTTTCTTTACCTTTAACACACTTAACTCAGTTCATGGAACAAATACGCAGTCAGTTTTCTGAGTTTTCAACCATGAATGATAGGAGGCAGGTAAAGACCAAAGCCATTACAAGTGCATGGTAGGCAGAGTGTAGCATTTTACAGGGGAAACTATTACAATTCCTTCTTTCTTCACTCTGGGATCACAACATATCCCTGTTTGCATGAGAGCCAGGCTGCACCAGAGTCTTGGAATATGCCGAACGCAGTAACAGGATTTTTACTCTCTGTTTAACAGGGATTTTGTTTGACCCATATCTGCATCACTTCCATCACCTAAACAAAAAAAATAGGCAAATTTGATACGGTGCACAGCACAAAGGCTTGCAGAGTGAGTCAAATGAGTTGCTGTGAAAATCATATGCTGAAATCTATACAGACTTGCTATGACTTTCTGGGTGGATTTCAATGCAATAAAATCCATCAGACTTTAAGGATTTAATTCAGCCATCTATCACCACTGACAGACCCTTTAGAAGGCTTTCACTTTAGGATACTGGTAGTAGTTTTTAACAATCTTGATCCACTACAGTCAAAGACAACCAGACATCTTTTGCTGAACCTTACAGCCATTTCCTGAACCTTATTTGTGAAGGCAAGGATCTGTATGAGGTTTTTATGAAGATTTGAGGGTCCTCACTGTTTGCTGTCTGCTGATCAGTGTATTTCTGTCTGTGTCAGGGCTGCATTGACTTTGAATCTTTATATTTGAGTAATTTGTAAAAGAAAATGAAAGAATATAACACAGACATTGGAGAGCACTGAGAAGACTGAGTTGTGAGAATGCATCTCACAGTGGGATATATTTAGTCATATGGGATAAAGTTAGCAGAGGTGTCTGACACAAAGATCTATTAGGCTGTCAGACAGCCTCCCAAGAGAAATGGTGGAATCCCTACTCCTGGCAATATTTAGCATTTGATTAGAGAAAGCATTAAAAAATGTGCTGAAAAGAGCAATCATGCTTGACAGGAGTTTCTAACAGATTATCTGTTCTTTTCTATTCCCAATTTCTCTAATTGCATGCTCAAACTTGAGGGAATAACAATTTAAAGACTACCTTTAAATATCTCAATAAGTATTAACTTCTCTTTAGCATTTTGCCCATTATTATATTCACAAATGAGAAGTCCCATTACATTTTGCAAGTTTTCTTTTAATTATACCTGGCCTTTATGAATAATTACTGTACAAGATGGGCTAACTAAGTTCGATCTTCTTACATATTTTTAAAATCCAAGAATAAAATCCTGCAGTACCTTTAATCCTTGCTAAATTGTACTTCCAAATCAGGCAGTATCTGTTGGAAAATTAAATAATACTGTTAAGAAGATGCTGTGAGTAGGTACTTTGGATTTTATTCCTTTACGGTACACAAGATCAAGAAGAATTTTCAGGAACTTTTTTGTTCAAATGTGATTAGCAGCAGTGCAGACATTGGTGCATTCACTGCAAGCAATGCTTTTAAAACAAGCTTAATCATTGTCATAAGCAGAAAAAACAATGAGTTCATCTCTTCTGCAACTGATATCAACCTAAAATTTTGTTTCTGTAGTGACTGATTTTCATAACTTTTAAATGCTGATTTTTTTTTTCAGAGTAAATTTCATTTCATCAGCACTTAAAAACTGAATACAAAGAAAAGTTTAATCAATTCAAACATATGTATGTATGAATATATGGAACACATTATTCAGGTTACAGCTTAAAAAATATAATCAAAGGTTATCATAGTACTGGTGAAACACTGTTTAGCTGTATGGCTTGAACCAATGCTAAATAAGAGGTAGCATTGTCATGTCTTCTAAATACTCCTGTATGGTCTTTCATAAGGTAAGAAAAATGAATGGAGGAGTTAAAATGTTTATGTATGGACTCAAAAATGATGCAAAATTCATAAATCACATACAGAATACAATTTAAAATGCATTGTCCAAATTTATTTTTAGAAATACTTTTCTATAAAATTAGATTCCAGAAAATATGTTATGAACACAAATTGTAACAATCTAGACATTTGGAATTTGATTAAGCAAGAGTTTTAATAAAGGTATGAGGTATCTTTCAAATGTTAGGATATAAAGATTCCTACATTAAGAAAGCCTGAACACTCATCTAGACTAGCTTCAGGATTAATAAATAAATCAATCTTTATTTGCTTTGGGTTTTGAGCCCTTGAAGATTTGTTAACTGTTATGTATTACTAATTCCTGGAATCCTTAATGGTTAAATATATTTAAATAGAGCATAAAAGTGGATCAAAACCAATGGGATGGCACAAAGAATTAACCTACATGTTTTCTTTTCTCTTCTTGACATAAAAAATATAAGGCTATTTTTGTGGAGCTTTTTTTCTTCAGTGCTGCAGTAAAATTGTATAGCTGTTAATCATCATGACTCCTACTAGTCTTTTCTTTAGGGAATTCTGTAAATTCGGAGACGTGGGCAGCCTATAAAATTTGAGGATGTATTTACTCGAGCACAGTATCTTGCATTTGGCCAAGCTCTATTATTAGCCTACTTCCAGCATTAATAATACATCATAGTGAAATTAGGTTTAAAATTAAATGCAGTTTAAGGTCCTGTAAAGCACCTATGAAAGCATTCCTTCACTTTGCAAGTACCACAGCATTTATGTGAACATTTAAAAGCTCTGAGATGGAATATCCAGTTTTCAAGGGCTTGAAAATAGAAAGTAAAATTTCTTGGAATTCCCAGGCATTCAAGGCCTGAAAATATAATTTCCTAGATTATTATAGAGTTTATTGAATATACAAGACATTGTGTCTAGCAAGTCAAAGTGCAGTGAGATGCTTTAATGCATCAGTAAGTTATTAAACTTGGGCAAAAGAGTTGTCACTGTTTAGTAGATACTTGTAATTATTTGTGTGTCTCTGATTCAGTAAATCTTACTGCTCCGTGGACAGATCTTATGCCAGCTCCATCTACTGCTCTCCATCCACAGCTGGGGGAGCATCAAGATGCACAAGAGGTTCACCATCTGCTTTGCTGGAAATTCTGTAAAGAGAAATATTAGATATGTTAAAGATATTAAAACCAGTAGTGGGTGTACTGCAGCTCATCCTCCCTTGGCAGCCGAAGGCTGATTTCTACTCTATTAATTTCAGTTCACAGGAAAAAGAAATCTTTCATTTAAATGACATTTATGTGATAGAATGTCACCAGTGCAAACTTGCTACTGTAATGTATTATCACTGAAGTACTATGTAAAGCACTACACATCATCAGTAAAAATACCAATTAAAAAACCCTTTCTTCAGGAATCTCAGAGTCATAGACAAATGCAAAAATGCTTATTAATGCAGATACTCAGAGAGGATAATATTGGATTATTTTTCATCTCCACTTGCTGCTTATTATTAAAGTAGGTCATTTTACTGATACTGGAAGAAAGATGTTTCTTCCATTCCTGTGGAGTGGGAGCTGAGTAAAGTATTGTTGCACTGGTTAGGATGCCATTCCATAGGGAGAGGCAATATGAAAATCACAAGTAAATGGGAAAGGGTTTCAGAGTCAGTGATAGCAAAGTTAAGGGAAAGTGGAAGAAGTTAAATGGATGTAAGCAGCAGTTAGTTGTACAGAGCTTTGACACATGGGTTAGAAGTTGTAATGGGGCTTCATGAGCATAAAAGACAAAAAGCAGGACTTGAAGAAAAATGTTAATTGGATGAATGCTGGAGTATAATTGCAGGAGCAGAGTGTGCTGTACTCTAGTCTTGCAAATATGGAAGGAGTAAGAAAAGTCTCTATTCTGTTAGATTTTCTTTTACATTTTCATTCTGTTCTGATTTTCAGTGCACCAAAATGTATTTTAAGTGTTAGTCATTAATTTTTCATTTATTTGAAAAATAAAAAAAATTTAAAAAAAGGAAAGCAAAGAAGTTAAACCTACATTTAGGAGAGCACACAGCAATTTTTTGAAATCTGTTTTACTGTGCCTGCTTTGGCACTGCACAGCCATTTGCTTTCATGTCCTCTGCCCTGTCTTTATCTGGGTTGGAAACTTGTTCAGTTTCACTCATTCTTACTGCCTTAATTTTTCAGCATGAGGTTTACTTGAACCATTGAAATATGAGGACATGAATGTTCTCTGCTTTGAATTTGTAAAATCACCATGACTGTGATTATACTAAAACTTTAATTATATTTCTATGAGAATATGTAAATTTTTCCCCTCTTTATGTTTTATCATTCATTTGTAAATGATGATTTCCTGTTGCTGGTGTGAAGAAGACTGATCTTGTTAAGAGGTTGAGTGTGTTGAGACAATTTCATTGGTTCTAGTGAGCTTGTCTGCTCTGGGTTGTCTCATCGCTGTAGACTCAAGTTCGTGCATTTTATTTATGAATTCCCTAACATAGAGCTCTGATTTTTCAATTGATTGGTATTCCAATTTTAACTTCAGAGTTATTTTTTTTATTATTACTACTAATTATAATTTTGATGGATATTGTGCCACTCTACTTATTTTTAAGTTCAAAATGCTTGGTAAATTTTCCAGGGCAGGGGATGTGTGTGTATATATATATATAAAATCTTGAAAAAACTGGTAATATCTAGTTTTTCATTTTTCTGATGCTGGAAGTATAGCTGAAGAATCCATGGCCAGCTATAATAACAGGCATATGTACTTATGGAATAATTTAGTCAGAATTTCAGTTTCTAAATATAAATTACCATTTTGAGAATCCTTGCTCAGCAACAGACTTCCCAGGTACTTCAGTGAGATTCATCTGCTCTAACTACAGGTTTTTAACACTGAACAATCCAAATATAAAGTAATTACTATTTTTACCCCTCCTTGTAACTGGTAGAATAAAATGTCTATTTTTCTAAATTAGATAAAATTAATACACTGAAATGTGTTCCTCTACATCTACTAAGAGCTGTCTTCTAACTTAGCATCATAGAATCACAGAATGGTTTGGGTTGGAAGAGCCCTTAAACATCATCTAGTTCCAAATCCCCTGCCACAGGCAGGGATTCCTCCCACTAGACCAGGTTGCTCAAAGCCCCATCCAACTGGACCTTGAACATTTCCAGGAATGGGACATCCACAGCTTCTCTGGGCAACTAGAGCCTTACCAACTGCTTATATGCCATTCTCCCTTGACCTGTCACTTACATGTCCTTGTAAAAAGTCCCTCCCCAGCTTTTTCTGTGGGCCCCATTAAGGTACTGGGAGGTGCGCTAAGGTCTTCCCAGAGCCTTCTCTTCTCCAGGATGAACAACCCCAGCCTTTTCAGCCTTTCTTCGTAGGAGAGTTGTTCTAGACCTCTGATTATTTTCATGGTCCTTCTCTGGACACATTCCAACAAGTCCATGTCTTTTCTGCACTGGCGACAGCAGCTTATGCGAGGTCTCCTGAGAACAGGGTAGAGAAACCAGTACATGACAGAAAATGCAGGGTCATTCACAGAATGTAATTCAGGACCCATCATGCACATCCATATCTTCCACCTGATGATAACCTGCTAATAGTCATGCTGCTTTTGTTGTCTGTCCAGTCTATGGGAAAATGTTTGCTTACCTCTGACACCTTAATTAGAAGGC
>VZTN01025102.1:1627-18830 GCA_013400515.1 Erpornis zantholeuca
AAACTTTCAGTGTTTGGACTGAGGCCCAAAAGGGCAAAATAAGTGAGAAATGACACAGCAAACTTCAGTGCACAAAATACACTTATGCAAAAATATGGCTGCTACAGAAGTAAAATAGCTAGATTTAAAATATCCTTCTGAATTATCATAATCTATCCCATTTTTAAAAAACTCTAATTCTATTATTCTGGGAATAAATTATTTAGTTCAAATGTTCTTGAAACAGAATTGTATTTCCCTATAGAACTTTCTCCTCTATATTTCTACATATGATTCTCCAGCATGAGACATGGCAGAAAATAAAAACCACATTTGTAGAACATATCCAGGGACAGTAATCCTGCATAAAATACCAGTAATGGAATCACTATTTCCACTGTCTGTTGAAAGTATATATCCCCATTTCCCTGTTTAAAATAAACCTAAAATTAGACAACTTTGCCATGTGTTTTTTGTTGTTATTTAAGTGAGAGGACAGAATTTGTTTGGATAAGTTTCTTGGAAACAGAAGAAGTGTATGGGTCATGGCAGTTCTCTTCCCATTTCATCATTTGCAGTTGGGAGTGATGCCAATAGCCAAAAATACTTCCATAAAAATAAATGTTTTACAAATAGATACTAATAAACTCTCAGCCCTTCAGTGCCAAAACTCTACCCAAGTAATACCATTTTTCATTATGATTCCATAATTGGCCACTTCAGAACAGCACAAAACTTGCATGGAAAGAAAACAGCAACCATATACTTGTGAGCAAAATTTGTAGGTCAGATTTAAAGTGGCCTGAAGATATGACCATGCTGGACAGTCATCCTCTGAGCCTGGTTAACATTTGAGGGCCTCTTCTACTGCAGCTACAATATACATTACTAGATACACCAGGGTATACCCAGCTTAGGCCAGCAGGATTTTTTCTGCCTTAGTTATGCTCCTTATTCAAACTACTTAAGCTAAGCTGATCACAGCCTTCTTGTCAAGAAAACTACCTGCAATCAGGACTTCTGCACACACAGTGATGCCAGTAAGGGGAGGTGACTTTTTCTTGCACCCAACCAACATGGTTATGCCAGGCAAGTGTGTAATGCTTATCAAGGTGATGGTCTGTGGCTCTGACACAATGAAATGGCAGTAGGTCCAAAGAGACAGCATCATTACAGTCATAGTAAAATATTTACAAAGGGCAACTAAGTCACCCTTGTACCTCCAGCTGCCTAATGGGTTTTACACATCTACTAAATTATGTTTGTTTCATCAGCCTTGCCCGAGTGCTTTCATTCTTAATACAAGAGGCTTGTTTTGCCATATTGCTATCACAAAGAACCACCAAAGAAAACCAGAATATAAGCCAAGTATGCCACAATGTATTAACAGAACTTGGAAAATCACAGTGTATGGTATTCTTAGATTTTTGGCAAATGGAGCTGAGCCACTGACCTCCCACTGGTGAGTATTGAGTTCACATGCAAAAAAGAGGTACTAGATTAACAAATCACTTAAATGATCTGTTTTAAACTCACTGCCATTTAGATAATCAAAGAAGAGATCCTTAGTTCCCCAGATGGTTCTGAATAAAGGTCTAAGCAATCAATGTAATGTTTTTAGATTCCTCTGTAAATTCTACTAGTTACATATTAATACATCTAAATGCTCTAGGATTCCTTCTTTAAGCTTCTGTACCACTTAACAGGTTTTTAATAAAATGTATTTGGGCTTTAAAAAGGAAAATACAATACACTGCAAAGGAGTATAATAAAAAAATCCTGAAAAATGCATATTTTTTCCCTTTAGATCTTTCTTTGCCCCCTCTATTTGTTCAAGGTATTGTACTTTTTCCTCACATAAATGAGAGCAGCATAAGAAAAGGGATTACCCTTTCCAATCCTGTTCTACATAGAAATACAAGTAAATACCAACAAGTGGCATCAACTCATCAGGATTTTATGGAAGTCACTAGCCTCTCTCTATAAAGGCAGCAGTGCATAAAATACAAATAGAACCAGTAAAATAAATTAGAAGAGCAAATCTTAGATTACAGACACCATATACAGATAAATGATCAAGAAAACATAGTCATCCAAGTTTTGTCATGTACCCAGTCCTTCCTTCTGTCCCACTAACCCAAGCATTTGCTCCTCAAAGCCAATACACAAGCAGTTGTTTAAAACTGAGATTATGAAAAGAAGTGCTGCTGGTAATTTCCACAGAGAGGTGTATTGTTGAAACAATATGAAATATTATCCATGCTTCTTGCTAGCTCATGGAAGGCAAGAAAGAGTGGCTCTCCTTCTTGGTTATGAATGTGTTTCATATACTGACGTGCAGGTAAGTCTGCTCTTAACTAAAGTTATTAAGATATCTTGAAACAGCTGATGTTTGGGATGTTTGCTAAAATTTCTCTCATTTTTGTAGGTCATGCTAATGAGGAAGAAAAAAAGAAAAATGGTGAATTGTAAATTAACTTGCCACAATACAATTTTACATTGCTACAACAGAACATTAGCAACAAAATTTAAGAAATTTCCTATTAGCAGTTACCACTTAATAACACAATTTCAGATTGCCAGACATTAACAGTCTGTCTCATGCATAATTCAGGGCTATCAGATGGTACAACTTTTCCAAAGGAAAAAAAGCAATCACTATTTAAAATGAGTATATTGATTCTCACAAGTATACTCTGCTGGATGGAAAAGTTTGAAACTTACATAGGCAGGAACATAAACCCTTAGATTTAAAAAGTTAAAAATATGTTAATTCTCATCTCAAATACTGGATTAATATGAAAAGTACAAGCAACAGACATATGTAAAAATACAAATGCCTTCAACAGCTTAACAAGGTGATATCCTTAGATGCATAAAGATGTTCAGAGATACACATCATCATCAGCTTTTTTTAAATTATTTTTACCTAAATTTTTCAAGCCCAACAGCTTCTATTAATTCTTGCCATTGGTCATTGGACTTTTCTTCATTGCTTTTGACATTTTGCCAAGTTCTTGTCACACTGGTTTGACCACTTTCAAAACATATAGCTGGAAGCTAAGGAGGGAAGGGATAGTAGTCATGAGGCAAACACTGTGTTTTAAGTTTTATGAGAATATTATCAAGAAAAGCACCTTTTTGCAGGTTCTGACTTGAACTTTGGACTTAAAACTTGCCATTATAGAATACACACACCCCCTCTGCAAAACAAAACTGACATGGTAGAACACTGATGCAAAGCAAGACCAGAAAATAAGTACACAGAGGTAAGTAAAAAGTGAAGAATGGTGTACTTTAAAATTTATAACAGCAAAGCTCAACAACATCTGTAAAACACACATTATCTATGCTTCTTACCTGTCCCAATCTACACATTCTTTATAGGTTGTACATTCTTTCACATTGTTTTAGCTTGTACAACTCACATGTTTCAGCTTTCTGCTCACAAGCAATTCCAGGCCTCTAACCAAGTAGAAAGTGCATAACTCCTACTTCACATGGATGAATCCTTTAGTCATTTTGTCATATTTTTTTGCAGATTTGAAAGGGAGAAAATGTTCTGTGATTCCAATGACTCACACCCATCATCATGTGTTGCTTATCTTTGCTTCAAATGGCAAATACAAGCTTCACTAAGTGAGTTGAGGTGAAGGAGATTCAACTTTCTCCTGTAAGTTGGTATTTATGCCCTGAATATTTTTAGCTGAAATGTTATTCTTCAAAGACAAACTGTTTATGGTTAAAATGCTGATCTTATTTTATATTCTTTACCACTCTCCCCCATGCTGTTACTCACACATCTTTAAGCCTACCTTCTTGTGACACTGTGAAAGGGCACAGAGGAGAACAAATCTGCTAGGCTACTTGACTATATGCAACAATAGCTGGATAAAACCTGCTCAAGATACAAACTAAAGCAACTTTTTCCTGTTAAAATTAAAAAAAAAATATGGTATAGTAGAATGAGAAGAGGATCAGTTTCATTCTTTTACCCATTCTAAGGTAAATGGTCTAATGGTCTAATGTTGCCAAAAAAAAGGAAAAAAAAAAAGAGACCAGAAGAAAGACATCCACTACTTAAGATTCTGCTAACATGTTTTAATCATTATGGAACACAATGTTCTAAGCATATGCCAGAAACCATAATCACCATTAATTATAATTCTAAAGTGCATTTAATAACAGTCATTGAAAAATACCTGTTGGTTCCTTGACTGAACACTTAAGAGAGACTGAAGTCTTTTTAGATCAGAATAATCTGTAGGAAAAAAACACAATCACATGTGTTAATAGTTACATGAAAATATTTCCACAGGTGTAAAGAAGGTCAACAAGCAACAATGCTACTGACAGAAAATAAAGGTTTCTAGTGTTGCCTGGTGTCCACATTTTGCATACAGAAGAATTTACAGCTTCTCCAGAACGCCTTAAATCAACAAAGGTGTAAATAAACTTCGTGACCAGAGTAACAGTTGTCATGTTTATACTGCATTTCAAATTGAAGCATTCTGCTTTGGCAACCAGTGCAAATTCCACACGAGTCCTGCTGAAGTTGAAAGCAAAACGTCAGATACTATACCTCATAGAGATCCCAGAAGGCTTTTTGCCTTTTGCCTGTTGCTTTCTCTGTGCTCTTCAACTTTTTGTCCTGATCAGGCATTGTGTATCGCTATTATCATTACAGGGCTAAAAATTAATTTCCTTAAAACCAAAGTAGATACAAAGAATTACATCACTGCAGCAAAAGGAACATGTTTACTTACAGAAACAACTGGTAATGCTTTTAGAAAAATATCAGCTTTGCCATTTTCTCAGCATAAAGCCTTGGGCATTATATCAGGATATCCTTTGAAATTCCAGACATTAATAAGAAAGCTATTAACCTACAGAAACCTTGGTTTTCTAACACATGCATAGACAATACTGTTTTGCTACTTCATGTATTTTTTATTAGGATTTTTCCTCTTTTTTCATCTTATTGCCATTATTTCTCACTGTGAATTGGCTGGTTATGTTACAGCAGTGCTTATCAAGGCTGTCAACAACAAGCTGTTCTCCAGACAACAGAGAATATGATAGTTATATCATCCAAATAAGTCAAATGAAGGGTAGAAAAATGAGGTATCTGACAAAAAAATGAGACGCATACAGTGATTTGAGAGAGATGATTCTCCCCTCCACTCGACTCTCCTGAGACCCCACCTGGACTACTGCATGCAGCTCTGAGGCCCCCATGAGAGGAACAACAGGGACCTGTCGGAGTGAGTCCAGAGGATGGCTACAAGGATGATCAGAGGGCTGGAGCACCTTCCCTGTGCTGAGAGAAGCTGAGAGAATTAGGGTTGCTTGGCCTGGAGAAAGGAAGGCTCCAGGGAGCTATTGAGCAGCAATCCTGTACCTAAAAGGCACCTACAAAAGAGTTAGAGAGAGACTTTTTATGTGGGCATGTGGTGTTAGGACAAGAGATGATGACTTTAATCTAAAAGAAGTCAGGTTTAGATTAGATATTAGGAGGAAATTCTTTACTGTGAGGGTGATAAGGCACTGGAACAGGTTGCTGAGTGAAGTTGGGGACACCCCTGGAAGTGATCAAGGTCAGGTTGGATGGGGCTCTAAGCAACCTGGTATATAGTGACAGGGGCCTCTGCCATGGCAGAGACTTGGAACTCGATGATCTTACAGTCCTTTCCAACCCAAACCATTCTAAGAATCTATGATCACATAGTCTGCCAAACAATAATGGAATTTTTCAGCAGTTTAGAATCTAGGTCTTCTAAATGCCTTATAGCAAGCCTGCCTGCTTTCCTTGCAGTGGGACACACAGATGAGCAGAGCTGTATGGCATGGCCTCATCAGGGCCCTAAGTCCCTGCAGACAAATATTCAGTCTGTAGGTCTGACTTCCCACAAAAGCCCTCAGCTAGTCACTTGCACAGTACACAACACCTGTTCACTGAAAATCTTCTGAAGCCCTAAAAACACACAGAAAGACATAGAAAGATGACATTCAAGAGGAATCTCTTTCTGCAACAAAAGTAACTACATTGATGCAGTTCCTTTGAGTAAAAAAAAAGAATGGTCAGGACCAGGCTGAGGCTATAGAATTATCCTAGAGAATTACATACAGCCATAGCCTATTGGTAGAGCACTTTCAATTTAAAAAACAACGATATAATACCACTGTCTGATCCTTTCTACCTATTTTACTATTCACTAAACATAGACTGTTTGGACATTCCCTTTGGTGTATGTTTAACGGGATTTTCTGGATCAAACCTGATGGCCTCATTTTCTTACTGTGCAGTATAGAACTACTCTGCTACTGACTTTTATTTTTCCTCCTTATAAAGGAAAAGAAAAGAAAACTGGTCATGAAACAAAAACATTGTAAACTACCAGAAGCTGCTCCTTCCAAAATGAACATCAGAGTAATTTTCCCAGTGACACAATCTCACATCACAGAACTACCCAAAATGCAACTCTTGACAGTATGAACTTGTGCACTGTATTAAATCCCTCTTGGAGTGGCCTGTAAGCCCAGTTCATCCATTTCTAGTCTTTTAAGCAAGCCTTTATCCTACCACAGGGAATCATTGATCTGGATCCACAAGAAACCTCTGTCTCTTCCATGCATCTACTCAACAAAGTTATTAAAAAACACCTCAGAACATTTCTGTGGCACCAGTTATTACCAGGGAATGAACCTAAACAGGATCTACTTACCAGTCAGCAGACAAAACTACTGACTTCAAGCTAAACCAAATGAGGTTTGCTCAAAGCATTTATTTCCTTTGCTTCAAGAGCATTAAAAGTTCAGAGAAACCAAGTACATCGCTAAGTACATTAAGAATCCTCATAAGTAAGAATTTCCATGTATTGTTTCAGTGATATTCTTATATCATCTCCCCAGTACCCCATCCATTTCAGATATTATGGAGGCATGACACGATGCAATAAGCACCTTATATTTGCACAGCAGGAAATACTGTGAAACTCACAAACTGTCTACTTGACCATGAGTACGTGTGCACAAAGAACAGATTTCAGCCAATTAAAGAACAACCAAACCACACACATGTAACTTGTCCATGAGCAATCAGAGTTAAGCCTTAAAATTTGCAGCATCCTGTGAAATCCTTGGGTTAAATCTCTAAACCACAAACAGAAGGATTCCCAGTATGGCTAGGATTTAATCCAGAACTGTTAGGTCTTTGTGATTATTTAGAAAATTTTACAACGGTTGACCAACATTGTTTTAGGGCTGCCATTCCAATTCTTTTGCTTTTTGCTCTACCTTGGTAAAGATAAAACAGAATAACAGATGATCTGTTGCCATTACAGATCCAGAAGTCCCCGTGCAAAATTGAACCCGATAAACATCAAGCCAAATTCCCTTCACTACTGCTGAGAATGAAGGGACACTGCTCACTCAAGGATACAGCCTCCACCCAGCTCTGAGGACTCACCCTGAGGTTGCCTCTCTGTTTCCTAGAGGCCAACAAGTCAGCACAAGTCAGTAAGCCCTTCAAGAAAGAAGCCAGCTCTGGCCACAAAGCGACCCTGCACTGACCACTTTAGTCTGTCCGCCCTGCATCATCTCAGACGCACAGCTCACTGGATTGGGAAACCTGATTCAGGTTACAAATAATCTCTCCTACTTTAGGCCTGATTACCTTGTCTCCAAAGTACTTCTACTGAACAAGGGCAGGGGCAATATGCAGGAAGGAGGATTTATCCATGCAGCTTAGAGTATTATGCCCTTCACCTTACTATAGAGATTAAACGAATTAATTAACAGCCAGCTGCCAGTGAAAATGGCTTTCCCCTTTCCTTCCCCTTCCCTCAGCAATTCTTCTCTGTTTCTTCAGCTGATCTGACCCAAACCTGAGCCAGAGCTAAACACACAGAAAACAATACACTTCCGTCAATATTGTTATTTTCCTACCAATTTAGCTCTCTGTTACAGTGGCCTGGTGAGTGTCTCTGCTGACAGGGCAGGAATGCACAGGTGTAAAGCAAGGGACAAGAGCAGAAAGCCCCTTTCATCAGTAGCCAGTCATTAAATCAGGTAGGTATATTAGCACCATGCCCTGAGTGAGGGGTAGACAAAGAGAAACAACACCATTTTCCTTCTATCATCCAGAAACCTGAGAGAAAATAGACATCAATATTTCCTTACCTATTCTCACAGTTATTTGACTCTCTTGAGGTCACCAAGTAAGTTCCCACACCATGTTTCTTCTTTACTCATGCCAGTAGAAATTTCCATGGAGCCAGTCTATTCACTGTCCTCATAACAGTCGCCCTGTTATTACAGCAGCCATGAGGAATGTGTAAGAAACACACCAAACAACACTCACTTAGTTGTGCCAGATAAAAATTGAGATCACACAACTCTTTTAAAGAACATGAACACATTACAAGAAAAATGTCTTTACAGCACAGTCTCATTTAATTCCATTTAAAGCAATGAAATTAGAGCAGTATTAATGCATTCATTTTAATTGGGGATAATTACATTTAATTAGTTATGTTGATTCAATTACATAGGAAGAGATGCATTCTGATAGCACTGGAATGCAGGATAGGACAAGAAATGCTCCAAGAACCCTGTCAGAAATGAAAGAATTCAAATGATGAGAAACAGGAGACAAAGGAATTACCCCAGACTTGATCTGTGGCCCAGTCTAGTATCTGTCCCAGATGACATAAGTATATAAGCTTCAGAAGGTAAAAACAAGCCCTGAAATAAATGAAACCACAAAGTGTTGGAGGATAAATCCACTCCCACCAACTACAGTGTAATAAGTGGTCTCTTCAATAAGAAGGTGTTTCAGATTCCTTATACTTTATTAGCAGTAACTACCAGATATGGATAGTCTGTAAACCAACTAGTTGTTTGGTTTTCCCTTGAACTCCTTTCTTAAATCGCTCCAGTAGCCAAATTCCACTGTCTAATCATACACAGGATAACAGGCTTAAGGTGGATAAAGTAACAGTAGATATGTTGGCTTTAATAAGACTTTTGATGCTGTTGCTAGATAGGAATGTATCTAATATCCTATCTAATACCATAAGCAGGGTCAGATGAAGGTCAGGTGAAAATTCACTCCTTAAAAGAGCAATTAAAAAGATATTATTGTCAAAACAGAAACAGATTTCAAACATGGTCAAAATGATAGCAAAGGAAGCATCAAAGGTGACAAAAAATTCCCGAAAGGTACTTTTCCTTATCCAGTCTGACAGAAGAAAAGGGAATTCTGACTGGCTTCCCCTCTTGTTCTCAAAGAGCACAGCAGTCAAAACAGATCCCCACCAGTGACAGCCTGTGCCTAGGAAATTGTACAGAAGAACTCATACAGACAATGTTTGAAGAATATTTCTTTCATTTTATTAACTGAATCAATATGGAAATCTGTGTGTTTGCTATACACAAAAACTTCCACACGCATATACATATCGCAGTTTTTCTTTAATAACTTCTTTGGAGATTCTTCAAAGGTTAACTTGTGTAAGGTTCCTGTTTTCCTGACAAATTAAAATATTCAAGCTACTGCTGTTTCAGGGTTTGGTTTTTGTTTTATTTTGTTTTCCCTCAATTCCATAAATGGCCAGGCCTATTTCTCAGATTCCTGGGCCCACCAAATGTCAGTCTCTCGGCTAATTTCCAAAACATAACTTTTCTCAGTAGAGTCTGCCTAAATCCACCCTGTAAGCCTGCAGTACACATATGTAAGAAAAAAACAAAAAAGAAAGATTAAAAAGAAGAATAGGAGATTTTCTGAGGTCGAGTGAGCAGCTCAGTATCAACTCGAGAATAACACGGAGCTCTTTGAAATTCACCCTTTCCACCCTCGGTACCAGGCAGACCTTTATAGCGATTTATATCGCCATGACCTGGAGCCTCTGGAAATCATGAGATTGTTCAACACCTACTGAAAGCTCAGAGCTGGTAAAGGTGCAGGGCTGTGGAACCCGTCATTAAGTGGAACGGGAAGAGGATGGGGACATTGCATCGTTCCCTGCGCTCGACTCGCCTCGCCCCTCCCTTGCCCTGCGTTGCCCTGTGTTCCCCTCCCGCTCCCTGCGGCGCCTCAGCGGCTCCCGCGCCCGCCGCGCGCTGCCACCGCCCCTCTGCTCCGCGCCCCGGCTACGGGTGACACCTCCTCNCCCGCCCCGCAGGGCCTCACCCCAGCACCCCCCGGCCCTGGGCAATGAAAACAGAAGTGGCCTGAATAGAGTCCAGGAGATTGTTTATTGCTTTTTACCAACTTTCTGAAACGTTACAAAAGATAATTTTATTCTAGCAGTAATTAAAACAACACAAAAGCTGAATTTTTCACATTAAAGACAAGTCTGAGAGTTGTGTTTTCTGTATAAACTGAATATTGATTCTACAGTTGGAATAATGTTTTCATTTTCTTTGGATTTGTTTATAAAGTAATAAAACGCCACTGTAATTAGAAAAGCAGTCATAAAAAATTCGAACCATACAGTATGTAATCACATTTCAAATAAAGAGTATTAAAATCAAAACTGCAGTTCAGCTGCAGAAGCTGAACCTGGAAGACAGCTTTGCACAGGAGCATCAGCAACAATAGAAAGGAAAATACTATAAATTATGTTTTTCCAATAAAATCATTTAGAAAAGTATTGATTTTCAAACTCATTCATTATTCCAAATAAATGTCAACAGATAGTAAATTCAATATGAAAGTGTCTTTAGGTAAAGTTAAATGCCAACTACAAAGTCCTATAAGTTTTCATTAAAAACATTATGAAATAAAATTGACAAACTTACTGAGCAATTTGCTTTATTTGTAGCACTACATTTATGCTGACTCAAAGCTGTGTGCATCTATAGTCTTAAAATTGGCCATAAAATAAATTAAAGTTGGTATAAACAAAGTATTTCCCATGTTTTACTGTACTTGATAATTTTGTCCTAGATGAGTAATTAAAACATTACTAATCATAAGAAAGCAAAAAGAAAACTAAGCTCACTGTGGTGCTCGCCTGACAGATTATATGTGTGAACTGAAAGTCATGAACCATTTACTTTATGATTTACAGAACCTATGTACAAGACAAACCCTTGAGAGCGGTGCAGGCTCTGCAATGTGACACCCACTTGTTACAGATATATTTTACAGCCTGTCGAACCTGCCTTTGCAAAGGGCACAAATTAGGAAGTGACTGTATGAAGACAGAGATGCAGGTGGAGTGAATGATAACTTACGGGAGAACTTTCATTAAATGCAGAAAAAATTGCCAAGATACTTGGTTGAAAAAGATCCCAAACCATTAGGGCACGTAGTTCTACCCTGACAGCTTTTTTGATTACAAACTTGGCAATTTGGAATATTTCAAGGAACAATTGTATAAAATATTATGTTATAGCTGCAAAATTAATCTAGGAGGAAATTGTCATTAACTTGGGCATATGTAAACAGAATGAAAAACGTGTCACTGTAATACATATGAAAATAGTAAGAATGAGTTTTCTAGAATATAATTTAAACACAAAACTGCATTTTAAGTGATACATTTTAGATGATAATTTAAATGAAGTGGTCAAAATTAAGACCTACATTTCATGTAAACATTCATATTTATAAATAAATTAGAAAAAAAAAAAGAAAAAAGGAAAAAGAAAAAAAAAACCAGGGACTTCCTGAGGTGGCTCTGCAGCCAGGTACACAGTAGCAACTAAGCTCCATTCCAGGAAACCAAGGCATCTATAAAAAGTGCAGGGTTGTGTATTTTCCTCTAACTGTTGGAATGGAAATCCATTGGCGTAGTTTTTACAGGGCTTAAGCCCTATGAAAAAAAAAAATCAGTGCACAGCAATTATCACTGCTCTTTTGCATCCATTAAGGCAAAACATACATCTACATACGATAAACTACATCCTTAGTCATTTCATTTTAACACTATGTGTGATTTTAAAGCAGAGAAGGTGTAAAACGAGCAGTGAATCACTTAACCATACATTAGCAACAGGGATTTATGCACTTAATACCAGATCTTCTCCTGTTCATATGGGAAGAAAGTGCAAGGGTAACTATTGCCCAAGAACACTGGTCACTGACAAGGTCAATGTAAACTGGTTTGCCAAGTCATAATATTTCTGGCACTGATTACAATATCTACACAATTAAATAAATACTGTGATTAGACTTGTGGGGCTTTGGTTTTGTTTCCTTCCAACTTTACTTGAGATATACCCATTTCCTGTAATATTGACCAAAACATAACCCTTCTGAAGTAGAAGCCAAATACAAGGTGTGCAGCACCATGGAACCCTGATTTCCAGCATTAAAGAGTTAGAAATCCAAGAGGCTTCTAGTAATTTTTTGGGTCTTTGGAAACTATTGCAAGACTGTGAACAAAAAACATAAAATACTACTGAGAGGACAGAAGTCCTCTGTTGTAGATGATGCTACATAAAATGCTCAAAATATCTCTTCCCTCCTTGATTCAGAGCAAGAGGTACTTAATAGTCAACTACTGACATGCAGATGGTGTTGTTTGCATTTTTTTGAATAATGTAGAACGTTTTGAGAAACAATCTGCTGTAGTTTCACTGTATCTCAGTTTGATCAGAGGGAAAACATGAGTTATTTTCTGAAAGGGCATGAAGTCAAACTAAGGCACAAGCTACACTATTATCTAAGAATGCAGAATACATTACACAGTATTTGTCAAACTGGTAATGCAGACCTCACCTGCTTTGCCACTGACCTGAGCATTTGTTATGACAGTTTGGATACCATTATTCATATTGCTGTACACTACGATTTCCTTTCTTTAAACTGTCTTCTTGGAATTCAGTCAAATGAAAAAAGGAAAGAAAAAAAAAAACGTTAAATAATTGCATTACATTTAAAGGGAACAGTAACAGTCCATGTAATGTAAATACTATTTTTAAATGTTTCTATTTATTCCCAATGATTGCTTTATTTGTGTAATATACCATTACCTTCTCTACAGGTGACACTTGGCTGAAGAGCACCAAAATTCCACCTCAAGTGGTATTTTCAGATTAAGTCTGCCCTCCTCCAGAATCAGCTCCTTTTGCAATTGTTGAGAATTTTATCACTTGGTGCATGGTAAAACTCCCAACTCTGCCAAAAGCAGAATTAAGCAAACAGCATCTTCTAATAGTAAATGAGCACAGATTCTAATTAAAGCCATTGTAATGCATCCAGAAAGGGCCAGTGGCAATTCAGAATATAAAGAGATAACGCTGGAAGTTAAAGCCAAAAAAACTAAGGCATAAGGCAAAATAATATTAAGAATGGACACTGCGCAGGTGAGTGATCAAGATTTTCATTTATATATAAAATTCTCATTATCAAATATTATAATGCTAAACACTAGAACTTGAAAATGTAAGTATAATAAATGCACTGACTGCATCTTTATCAGTGGAGTCCCCAAAAAATCCCATTTACTTTAATAAATGAATATTTATTTTTTCAATTCATCTTACATGATAAAAATTTATACTAATTAAAATAAATAAAGTGTTTAAAAATAAGTTGGTGTGCTATCATATATGCCCTTTACAATGGAGAGGATCAGAACTGTACATACAAATACCACAAGCAATTAGTAATTCATAAAATAATACTGATCATAAACCTATTCCAGAACCGAACTACAGCTAATTTAACCAAATACACAGTAAATTTAAAAATTTATTAACCAAGAAACATATCTGATGAAGATATGAAATATTCTAAAATCTTAGAGCTGAGTAAATCAGACTCTGAAAATCTATGGGAAAAAAATGTAAGCAAAACCAGGAAGAATAGAATTCAAGAGTACTGATGTGGTAAGTACCTATAACTTCCTATAGACCAATTGCTGCCTGTAAATCCAATTTACATTGTGTAAACATGGAGTGTCCAGAATGGCAAATACTGAATTGGGACTGTAACTACCATTACTGCACTCATATTGCTACTGGACAATGACAAAAACTCAAGAGAATTCAAAACAAGAAAGCAAGCAGCACACCAGGGTATTTAGATACATTTTAAGGCTTAACTAACCACCTGACTTAGGGCTCTAGGCCACTTCTGTAGAATAGGAGAGACAGAATCCAGAAAACACTAGCATGGAGTGGAGACATAAAACACAGTAGTTCTTGTCAACAGCACATTAATATTTGTTCTATGAAACCACAAAAAAAAGGATACCCTGCAAAAACAAGCACTAATTGCCTGCATTGAAAACAAAACTTCTGTAGCGCACATTATAAACAGAGGTATTGCAAAATATTAAGCGATGTGGACCAGTGATCATCAGCAAAAGCTGATGTAACTTTTATGCACATATTGATTATTGAAAATAATAGGCATTCATTACAGTCTTCCTATTTAAAAATGAAAATACAATTTCCAATAAAATAAATAGCTGAAGTGTGATTACCACTCATCTTTTGTTGGGAAAACCTTTGTATTATGCAAGCATATCTACAGTGCCCTAAACAATGGCAGAAATTAAATATATGTTGCTCCTTAAATTGGAAATCACACTTCCATGGTATATTATCCTACAGTGATATATATATATACACACACAAATACACGCAATTCCCATTGGTTCCATTCTATAAAGATGTTTCAGCATCCACATATCTCACAACATGTGAATTTTCCACTTCAATTTTCACACTTTCTGGTTTTTCAGGGCTGTTTGAAAACAAAGAAGAAAATGTAAGGTTTGGTTTACTTTAGGAAAGATTAAATTTCAAA
This sequence comes from Erpornis zantholeuca, assembly GCA_013400515.1. Lineage (NCBI taxonomy): Eukaryota > Metazoa > Chordata > Aves > Passeriformes > Timaliidae > Erpornis > Erpornis zantholeuca. Next base: position 16,374 of record VZTN01025102.1, read on the forward strand.
TATTTTATACTTCGCAATGAACACTGAAAGTATTTACATAAGGATGCTTTTATGATGATGCATTTCTATTGCATTTTAGTAATTGTTAAATACTATTCCCAGGAACAAAACAAACTTAAAGAGAGAAAACACTAATATCTCATCCATAAATACCATATCCAGTTCCACTGCTTTTATTAATTTGAAACTGTTAATGCAAAGCATCTTTAAAAACAAACAAGCAAAACCCAAGACAGCCTGCAAAACTGTCTATTTAAAAATACAAAAAAAACACATAACAAGCAATATTACTAATACTTCTTTATTCTTGAGCAGGGAAACCATCTGTTCACAAGAATAGGAGAACATTTCAGTCTGTTCAAAAGGGAAAACCACACTTCCAACAACAGCAGAGGACAGTAAGAAACCTGTGTAAGTGTCCATTGAAGTGAAGCAGAAGACCCTAAAGACAAGTGGCACCTCAGCAACTGCCACTCTTAGGGACACAGACACTGAACAGTGCCTGACTGAAGGACAATAAGGAATGTCCCAAAGTAGTTGCAAGTCAGTAAAACATGAAATGGAACAGCAAAAGACAAAGGATGAGTTTCAAAAGAGATGACATTTCTTAAAGAGAGTTGCTCTTTAAGGAAAAAAATATATTAGAAATTCATGCAAAAAAAAATTCTGGGTCTCCTTAGAAACTACAAGTGTGCTGGAATTCCACAGAATCTGAAAACTACAATAGATGGTTGAGGTAGAAAGACAAGGCAATCTGAATCAATTCAGAAAAGTCAAAAAAATTAGACATTTATTTTTTAAAAAATATATGATTTATAATAAATCATGGCAACCCACACAACTTGTCAAATGGGATTATAAAAGACATGCTTCCTTTGAACTACATTAGTATTTGAATATAAATCTGAAAATAGCAGTGCCTACAGAACCATTTCTATCATAGCACTAAATGTCTGTCTGTATCACCTGATGAAGACAGTTATGCAGAAAAACCTTAGCAGAACTGAAATTTACTGGGAAATTAATTTACTGGGAATTACTTTTGACTGAATGGTAGTCACACCTTTGAATCTCAACAGCATACAAACAAAATGTAGCAAACACCTCAAAACAGCAGCCACTTGAGTTAGGGTTCAAGAAGTCTGCCTTTCGACATTTTCCAGATTAATGCAGTATCAGACTGCCTATTAAAAAGCTGTTTTCTGTCACCAATGGTTTTTATTTTCCATTTGTAGTTTTAGCAAGTTCCCTACCAGGATGGAATTTTTACTGTACTAAGCTTAAGCAGGGTATGTTATGGAATCAAAGGGAAATGTCTTATAGTAAAATGTGATAAAGAGATGGAATAACGAATTAAGCAGGGTATGTTATGGAATCAAAGGGAAATGTCTTATAGTAAAATGTGATAAAGAGATGGAATAACGAATACAAGGCTGAGCAGAACAAAAAACACTGCAAACTGGTCAGAAGCTGGATTTGCTGGTGTTGCATATAATTCCATACTGACTTAACCTACTCAGGAAACAGGAGAATGAGAGAAGAAATTGTACTAACTCATAACTGCCTGAAAACCAAATCTAAGCATCTTAATGCATCTGGAAAAAGAAATACAGGCATGTGTCTCTCCAAGCCTTATACACGCAATGGCTGTCAGATAATGCACTAGAATCATCCACAAATTCTGTAATGGGTTTCTGAGTATTCAGCAAGAAAGAAAAAACCCAATTAAATAAGGAGGGTATACTGACACACGTGCTGTGTTATCTCTTTAATGCATCTATTATTTATCTTCTTGATGGTCTCGCTCATGTGGTACTGAAGCTTTAAAAATATTTTAATTAAACATGTGTTTAACATTTTAAAAATGTTTAAACAATACAGCCTGGACATTCACTGGAAAGGGTGCCTGCACTATTAAGTCTTTCAAGGTTTTCCTCTTACAATACCTCAAAGCTGTTCCTCTATCTCCTTCACCCTTGACTGACCTGCTGTCTGGACAAAACAAAGCATATTTCCATGCCTAGTTTGGAGCAATGCACGTGGTGAATGGACAGATGGCACACAAGTGCTAAGTCACTACTAGTGTTTCCAAAAGTACCAGAGATGGCTTGAACAGAGTATGAACACTCCAGCCTTGGACGAAGTGTGAACACTCCCTCCTCACCATGAATGCTTTCACTAAGATGTAATTTTATACAAAACCTGGCAATTTTGTATCTCTGAAATATGTTTTCCTCTGCCAGAACTGGCTGAAAGGGATCAATCAATAAAAGCATACAATAGACAACAGGACTGCTTAGGTTTAGTTTTCTGAGGCAAACATGCCCATTCTTCCCTCTCCTGCATAAAAATTACTAAGCAATATCTGCATGGATGAGGAACAGTCCACAGATACCTGTCCCTACAAATTACAAGCCTTTCAGGAAGTTGGGGATATTCCACATAAATATTCATGTT
>VZTN01025104.1:0-15246 GCA_013400515.1 Erpornis zantholeuca
TAAGGCTGCACAAGAAATAAGTTTTTTCTGAGTGTCTCTAGTGGCTGAAGTCAACAGAATTAGGATATTTGGGGTTTTTTTGGGGAAAATTTTAAAGTATACCAAAACCAGGTGTTCATCTAATGGAATTTTGAGCAACCTACAACCTTAACTCCCACATGAATAAATATGACAACTAAAGCCTCATGGGTTTTCCTAAAATACCAAGTGCTTAGACTGCACTTTGACATACCAAATTATTGCTAAAGTCTGAGGTTTTATCTTTAGTTTTTGGAGTACATTAGTTTTTTGTGAATGCATTAGTTTTACTCACCATTTTTTATGTGTAGAATGCAAACTTTCTGGGGCAGGAACTGCCTATAGCCACAGGTAGGTACTGCAGCTACCCACACAAAAATTACTAAAATCTTTCATCTCCCAGCTTCACTCTTTGTCACTTCTAATCCAGCTTTCACCCTATCCTAGCTCCTCTGAACTGCTGCAATTTTACTTTAGGTTACCTATGTGAACTAGATTTAGCTAACACACCATGACAGTGCTCATCTTCATTTTCTCTTGCAGATATATTCTTGGGCTACCTCAGGACTTGAGAAGAGTTTTCAAATGCAAGAATTCTCTTTTTGTAATCTAAATAGTATGGAAAATAAATCTAAATAGTATAGAAAATCTCAGTCCATTTCTTTTATTTCCACCGGTTTATGAAATTTGTGCTTTCACTTCATTTTTATTGATTTACATGTTACTGCAGACAAAGGATTTGGAACACTGAAATTTGTTTTCTTTGCTCTAACCTCTTTATCTCAGCCATAGGAGGTCTGTTACTCTTCCTAATAGTGCAGTTACTGCTGGTAGCACACTTCCAGTGCCAAGCAGCCAATGTGAGATGCAATGATTTGTGGTGTAGAAATAGCCTTTGAATCTGCAGTAATTGTGCTGTTGGTGTTGGGTTCAACAGCAACAACAAAACCAATCCCTGCTAACCCACAGAAGTGCAACTGGTCACTGCCAGACACTGAGTATTTTCTAGAACTCATTTGTTGTGTATCACAGCCACATTTTTAAACCTGGTTATTTAAAATGAAAAATAGATTCTTCATTATCTTTCTTTGAAGTATTGTGAAACACCTTTTTCAACAAAGATACGTATTTAGCAAATAGTTTCATATCATTGGAAAAACATGCATTTTGTTTACTAGAAATGTACCAGACAGACTGTGACTAGAGAAGAATAAGGCTTCTGAAAGTGCACCCACAAAGGTTTGCTTTCTAGGGTTGATATTACAAGTAATTAGCTTGACATTTAATGAATGACATTTCTAAGAACTGCTAAAGCTGACTTAACAGGCAAACAGAACAACTTTTTTTTTTGTTCAGAGAAGGTAGTAGCATTGTTGCACATTTTATGTGAAGTGATTTTGCCAGCTAACGTTGAAAACATCTACATTCAAGAAATACTTGAAATAAAAATGTTCTCTGTTAACTGAGTTTCTGGTATGGTGCTGTCTGCTTAGCACAAACTCTGATAAGAGCTCCTGTGGTAAAGATGAGTGGGCCCATACTAGAGTTAGAATAAACTGACCCTCAATTAAAATTGTGTGCTTCTTCCAAGCAAGTTTAAAATCATAAACAATTCAGACAGAATTTCTCATTTTGGTAAAAAAATGAGGAAAAAAAAACCAAACAGGCAGATCTGTTGAAATTATATGTTCTTAAGATTTCCCTAGGCTTTAGAATTTAATCTTATATTGGCAAGAAACTCTTTGGAAGGATCAAGAATGCATGTGTTAGCCTGGTTATCCAACCCAGAGGATATGTTTGTTTACATGCAACACATTTCAAGGGCACTCAGAAAACCACAGTAATTCAAGAAATACATCTGAAATTTGCTCTCATTTCCTGCTTGTATTAAGAATGAAATTAAGTGTTGATGTCATGACAGTCTCATCAGCTTTATTTTTGTGCATTAGAAATCTGGAATCTCTTCCAAGTGCCTGTAACATCAGAGTCTCATTCACCCGGTTCAGCTGCTGGGTTAGCACACCCACACCTCACCAGGGAAGAGAATGGAGTCTTCAACCCGAATGGCAGAAATCCTGTTAAAAATAGGGTTCCCATTTAGCACATTTTTTCTTTTTCTTTTTTATTTCTGATGGGTTTAATTTCACTGCCTAAACATGGATAAGGCAGATCTACAAAGTTATTCTGCTCAAAAAGAAATGTGGGCAAAGCCATTAATTCTTTTCTTTTTCCTAATACCATCGATGCCATCAGTGATGACATATTCTAGCAAACCCAGTGGCCCTGTCTTGAGACAGTATTAGGATGTACCCAAAAGTTTGGTTTACATTTGGAGTATGGAAGAAAGACAAAATGTGAAATGCTAGAGTAAGTGAAAACAGTATCAAATGTCCTATCTTCTACATTCCTAAGATTTTGAGACAAAAGGACACATACTTCTTTTGCTCTTTCATTCCTTTCTTTACTAATTCTTTTTGTAATCTAAAAGAAAATGACACTGAGCTCCCAAAATTAAAGAGAAAAGACATTATTTTTTTGGCAAAACCAAGAGTAATACTTTTCAAGAGAATGTTCATTTTTTAAAAAGAGAAAAGCTTAGTAAAATCAACAGCCCATAGTTTGCAGCAGTCTTGAAAGAGCAGAAGCATAAACTAAGAAATAAATTTATACAGGGGTTTTCATTGCAGAGTACAACTATTGCTTCCAAATAATCAAAATATACCACTACAAGGGCTCCCCTCCACCAAAGCAATATTGGATTTGCAAAAAAAATAGAGGTTATATTAGCACACACCTGAACACCTTGGTGGTCCCTTGCTGCCATGGCACTGCCAATGGGATTTTGATAGAAGACAGCCCTGAAATCTCCAGTTCAGAAAAGACACTTCAAAAGTGTCTGCACTGGCACTCCTTGACATCTCTCCTAATACATCTCTCAGGTCTCCTGTTGGCCCCTGCTACTCTCTGCTTCTGATCCCACAGTTGATATTGGCCCTTAAACCCCTTGTGTAGCTGGTCCCCTTAGCTGATCCAGCTCATTTCCAGTGTCCCAGCAATACTCTCTTCACAGACTTTCTTCATTTCAGTCATATAAACCTTTCCATTTAAGAACTCACTTGCCGCCCACGAGGCACTTCCACAGGCCTATTTTATTGTAGGGAAAATGCAAACAACAGGGAAAAGAATCTTGTACACACATGAATGAATTATGCTCCCTCAGAAAAAGCCCTTTGAACTGCAGTTTCTCTCTCTTCTTCCCCAGCCCTTGTTACCATGGGTTCTTTTTCAAATGTGCTTTCACAGCAGCTCTTCATTGAAGTGAATGGTACCACTTTTGGACCTTGGTATTTGTGCAGTAATTACTATTGTTCAGCCCTGTGTTTAATAGGCAAGTGAGAGGACTTCTAAAAATATAGCAGCTCTCATAAAGATTGCCTACAAATCCCTTTGGAATTACAAAGCTGCGGTCCCAAACAATCCCTGTTCCACTCAGCAAAGTTTTCTGTTCAGCTGTAGCACAAAAATACAAGAAGAAGAAGAAATAATACTGGGTCAGAAGAAAGAGAGGAAAGGAATAAAGACTGCAGTTCAAACAACTAAGGCCTTGGTTAGGAGAGTGAAAGTCTGTTTTATCATTGCTGTAAACTGTTCTCTTTTCAGTTGCTTCAAAACCAAGATAACTCTAATTTGCACTAAACAGCTTTTGATTTTACCAACAAAGCATCAAAGGGCCTGAGAATGCATACTGTGAATATCTTCCATAAAGGTCAGATTGTTTTCCTGTCTCAGAAAGCGAAGTCTTCTCACCTTTTCTTATTTTATGATTCGAATTTTATTTGAAAATACACCATTTACTTGTAATGCTACAGCTGCTTCTTCTCCTTTCCTTTCTGCAAATCTTATTTGCAGCTAATACTGTCCTTTGTGAAACAAAACAGTTGACATGTTTTGCCATAAAAAAAGCCCCATTGGTTCTCTATCTTCGTGTTACTAAATAAGTATGGGGTTTGGGGGTTTTTTCTGATAGATGTACAAGCATGAACTGTGATGAATAGAGCAAGAAAAATAAACAGTTCCAGAGTTTCCTGTTGTAGAATGGAAGTGAGCCACCATAAAACATAGGCCCCACAAATTGTGCTAAATGGCTTGAAATTACACTTGTTAATTACCAATAGCCCAACTATTTTAGGAGAATATAACTGAAAACCAGTTATGCTGGAATCTAAAAAGGGTAACATCTCTTCATCTGAGACCATTTTTTTTTCTTTTTGACAGAAAAAATTGTCATTTCTCTTACATAACAAGAAAAAAAAAGAAGGTGAATGTGCCTGCAGAAGACAGGAGTAATGTGATTGTTTCTGAAAAACGCATTTGTATTAAGGATCCAAATTGAATCCCAGTCTTGATTTTTTCCATTCTACCCAGGTGTGACTGACTACAGGTCAGCTAAAATGGTGATGGAAAAGGGAATTAGAGCAAGACTTATGCTTCTGCTGAAGCTCAGCAACTTGCCAATGTCCCCTTAGAGAGGAAAAAAGGGTGCAGATGTTTTTATACTGAGTGAGCTCAAGAGAGAGTGTGATTCTGCAATCCCTGTATTTAGTAATGAGCCTGAGCAACATGCAAAGAACCTCCAGCTCTTGGCAGTCCTTCAGCTCTGAAAATCAGATTTGCAAAACCATTCAGCTGTCCTAGATAAGGCAGTACCATCCAACACTTGGCCTTTCAGCTTCTGGCCTCCATTGCACCAAGTCTTTAATTCAGAAAACAGATTTCCTATTAACATCGTCTGTCGAGCCAGGGGAGGAAAACTGACTTTCATTGTGCAAGCTAATTTTCATCAAGGCATTCAGAAGTGCTAATATTAATGCATTAATTCACATAGGACCTATCTGTAGAAAATATGGTTTTGGCACATGTTTATAGATGGATGGCTTCTGGGATTTTCTTTTCTTTCCAGCACCAGATCTGTCAGAGCCTAACTATGAAAATAGATATACTAACACTGGCTTGGACAAATTGAATCAGGCCTTGTTGGGCAGAATGAGCAATTCTGGAGAGAGCAATACTCTCTTACTGAGTCAGGCCAATAACAGATGAGTGGTCTTGCAAGTGTTTCCAGCATAGCATTATTTTTTCAAAGTATAAATCAGCTGCCTAATTTGCACCACTTCACTCAACACTAAGATATTCCTCAACCATGCTTTTACATGAATGGGCAACATGAGTGTTTTTACCAGCCCTTCCCATGAAAATTGGTCACTGATTTTCCTCTACAACAGTCTGTTTTCAGCTGCTTCGAGAAACTGCATCTACTGAGTCTGACAATTTCTCTGCTGAGCAAATGCATCCTTAGAAAAACAAACCCAACTGAGGAAATTTTAAAAATCAAAAACTCAAAAACAGACTACAAGACAAAAACTGAATTCATTATTCTGCTAGAAAATGATTATTCCATATGACAGAAATAGAGGTGGGCAATAAAATAAAAAAGCTGAACTGAGTTTAAACCAGTGCCTGATTGTGACTCATCTCTCTTCATGAATAAGGATGAACCAAGTCAATGAAAGGTTTCTGGCATTATGTCCTTATCATCAAATATGTTTGATTTCTCACATATTTGTCATCAGCTCCTTTGGCTTGGATTGGTTTTGGCTGATAGAAATAAGTTAGACCTTTGAACTAAGTCACATCTTGAACTGTCTCACTCACTGAAAGAGAAACATTCTGTGTTCTATCACCTTTTTATGAGGAATAACGCACAGCAGAAAATAAAGAGAAAGAAACAGCCTCAAAGGTTTGTTCAAAGGATTTTGCTGAGAGGACAAGGAATGAAAAATGGTCTCCAGGTCAACCTGCAGGACTCCTAGGCCACAGTGGACTGCAAGAAATAAAGAATCAGGGGTTTTCCTCACTTTACTCCACCTTAAACCCATCTAGTCCCTCTGTTCCCTCTTATTCGTATGAACTTTACTCCAAAAAATGGGTGGAAGACAGCAAAAGAAGCACTTTACTCTTCTTCCCTCAGTCTCTCCTCAGCCTTGAGAGGGCCACATAAGAAACTGTTTCAATAAACTCAGAACATTAGTGAGAGTGGTTCTTCTTGTTACAAATGTTTTTTTTAAAAGGCAGGGTACTATTTATTCAGCATTAACAAATAAAGAGATCATATCCATTCTCTACAATATGTGTGTATCAACTTCGCTGTATCTGTAAGAAAAATGGCTCAGAAGATCTTAGGAATTTATATTTATTTTTACTTACGTCTAGTGATAAACACATAAATATTGCTATTAACATAAAAGAATTGGTATTTGTCCACAGCCTTAGAGATTTTGCTGCATGTTTTTAATTGAATGAATTATTTAGCTTTTTTAACAGTATATCAAGTCTCAACTACAAGAGGAATGACAATATTCATAATTTAATATGCAGTTTAGACTCAAAGGAATACAACCAAATCTGTGCAACCATTTACAGAATTAGTCAGTTTTTGTTCTCAGAAGATATGGAAAAAGCTCTGATTGTCTTACTTTACAAGACAGCTGAACTAAAGTAATTTTCTAGAAACATTTTAGAATTAATTCTGACATTTTTAATCAAAGAATTATTCAGTGGTTTGGTTTTTTTACTGAATACTTAGGTATTCAGCTAGTTTGACAGTTCCTTGAATATGTTTTGAGGAATATTGGCACTAATCATTGAATAAATTATTAGAAAACATATCTTTCTTGCACAGTCCTAGCCATTTTCACCCGTTTATCAGTTCCTAGCTCTTAATGATAAAATCCACTTATCCTAAGGAGAGAAACCCTTTTTTCCCCAAAAAGAGAAATAACCTGCCATTTTGAGTTCTTTTAGTATAATTTAAAAAATTAATACTTTTAGACATGCATGAGCTTAGAAGTTTTAAAGGTATCAAATAGCAGATTTTAAAAGCACGTTTTCTTTGAAATCAGCACTGTGAGGACACAACTATAAGGTCTTTTTATAAAGATACACAAGAAACATCATCTCACAGCTCAGCTGATGCTCAGCTTCAACTCCTTCTACCTGCAGCACAAATGCATAGGCAGCACCAAAAAGACTCGGGCATTTTGGCCCAAACAGGAGGCTGTCACAAACTAAAAGCAACTGTATCCATTAAAAAGGACAGGGTTTTTTTTTTTCAGTAGCAATTTTTTTGCAAGAACTGTGTCACACTTTTGCTCCTCCGCTGAGCGGCACCGCAGCTCTGGGTGACCCCACGGAGGTTTGCCCTCTCTCCACACACACAGAAGGGAGCAGGATCCGCAGCCTTGTTGGCCAGCAGATCTGCACCAGGTAGCAGAAGTAACCCCGAGTGAATGGACTGCAACAGATTGCTCCCTCCTGTAAGGAACGAGGGACCACAGCACAGAGCATAGCTGAGAGCGAGCTCCCCACCTGCTCGGAGCTGGGGGTGGACAACTGTAGGCTGCTGCTGAAGCAGCTTAAGGCAAGATGTTGTGCTGCAATTTAATGCCGAGGAACAACCAAGCACAGGTTTTCAGAGCCTTCCTTCGGCTTTTTTTAAACAATATTTGCAAAAATACAAAGTGGGTATAGCCTAAACATTCCCGTTCGTTGAGACGGAAGTATCCTATTGATAGTAGCTTAAAACTGTTCCTTTCATCTGCTTGCATGAAAATTTAGGCTTTGAAACGTGTAAAAGACCTAAACAGAAGGCATTGCGAGACAGAATGGATGTTAACTCATTCTCATTACCTGATCACTTCCGAATCCCCTGGCTATTCACAGCCCTGCATTTCCTTACACCAAGATTATGGAGTGCAAAGAGAAGCTCTGAGCAGACAGATCATTTTGCTGCAAGCAACAGCCTATCTGGGGATTTTTAAGTGCAGTAGATTAAGAAAATGCTTAGTGGCTTTCATGATTCAGTTAAACCCAGCAAATCTGTGAAAGCCCCAAGAAGCATTTATCGCAAACACATTTTTATTATCATTTCTGTTTATCAAGGTAAGCTTGGGTCAGACAAGTGTCTTATTTTCACAGAAGTCAGATCTTTTTATCTGTTTCTTAATGCCCTTTGACTGAAATAGATGGAACTGAGTAAGTTCCTTAGGTCTCTAAAGCATTCCATCTCAAATTTTGCATCAGGAGCTTTTACCACAGATCTCTTTTCAGTCACAATATTTTTACTCAATTTCCATGGAGGAAGAGGAGTTCAGGCTCTCAGCTGTCCCTTATACTACAGCACTTTAGGCCAGTGAAAAGCTAATACAAGCTAAGTTTAGGATTCAAGCAGTAAATACTGGCAAGGGGAGACTCAGATGAGGGTTACAAGATCCATCTTGCAAAATGGAGCTGTCAAACAAAGAAGGCTGGAGCAGGATCAGTCTGGCAGTTCACCTGCAGGAGCAAGCTGGGACAGCAGGCAGGACAGAGGGATATGTATCCAAGAGTCAAGATCAAGGGCTGGAGCAGGTAGAAGGAGGTATTCGGTCTCAGCTTCACAGACCAGAACCACACCCAAGTCCGTGAGGGGAAACCTGGCTGATGGGAAAACCATGGGAAAACCATTTCAACCCAAAATCCTAAATACCTAAATCCTGAGGTGATCTGAAACCCAGGAATACCATATGGTCTAGAAGAAGCACAGAGTAAGTCCCAAGATCTGCTTTATAAAAATAAAAACAAAGCAACATTTTGTCTATCTCTACAAACTTATGTTGTAAGTTAAAGTCTCTTACTGTGTAAAATATCAATTTAAATTATGGTTTTAAAAACTTAAAAGTCAAAAATAACCTTTTGAATAAACACTAGCTCTTGTGTTTGTGACATATTAATGCTAAAGTCAATAATTTCTAAATTAACTGTTCTTATTAATGTGCTTAAAGTCATTACAATCTAAAATTTCCTTTGTCAGAGTAGAAAATAAATCAGTGGCTTCCTTCTGGTTCTTCGCAGAGTGACTTCTGTCATTGAGACTGCAATTAACTGCTGCTCATGTTGGCACTGTGGCTGTGGAAGTCCAAGAATTAAAGTAAACAAGTATTTTCTGTGGTAGAACTGCAACACAGGTTTGTCCATGCTGATAAAGAACCCTGGGCACGTGGCATTGCCTACAGAGATGCTGTAGCTGCTGTGGGTGTCAGTGAGAGCAGGAGAATCTCTTCTGTGAAGCTTCATTCTCTCTTGGGTGGGTACGAGCAGGCTGGGCTGGCCTTTGCTTCTTCACAGCCATGCCAATCTGTCTCCTCATCTGTTCACTTGCTGCTCTGCAGCTAATTCTGTCAGTTCCAGATGTTTCATTAATTTTACCATTAAAACAATGTGGTTTCTAGCCATGGTGTTGGGTGATTTTCAGAAATAAAAAAGCATTTTTGATTTGAAAGAGCAATTACTGAGAGCTACTCACTGTTCATGAGTACCAGTCCCATATTTGCTGAATTTTAATTCAGTCATGGAGATTGTGTTTGAGGCTCCATTAAATATATAAATACATTATAATAACATAAATAAGTTTATCTAGCGTGTTTTAATCTAACTGCTTGGGTTTGCTGGTGAATTTTGCATAATGCTGGACACATAAAGCATTCTCATCCCAGGGAACAAGTTTGTTGCCATGGACAGCCTCTAGAGCTGTTGTGAAGTAGCTAAGAGCCACAGGAGCCTCCATGGGATAAGCAGAGCTTAGTTTCAGTTCTGGCTTGGAAAAAAGCCTACAGAGAAGTATCACAGTCAACACAAAGTGCTTTAAAAACTGGAGGGCTTTTTTTCCCACTCCTGCTGTGCAACCATGGTCACAAGGATCCTGATATGATCAAAAGATAACAGGAAATTCATAGACAGGAGATCACTATCACAACTCGTGTGTAATTGTGCTTGGTTTTAAAGTATGACATATTGTAAAGAACTTTTTTTTACTATTTTACTAATTCAGTGGCCATCTAGGATACAATATGCATAGGAAGATACCAGAGGGTCATCAGATTTAATCAGTAATAAAGGTATTTAACCTTTTGCTTACCCCAACTCCTTGTGACACCCCCTGAGGATAGCTGTCCTCCAAAAGTGGGGTACCAAATTCTGCTTATTACTGAGACATGCTACACTTCCAAAACAAAAATCCAGATTTTTAATTAAAACCTGAGCCTTAAAACACTCATTTTCTTTCACAATGAACTCTGGAAGTGGTCAGGAGGCTGATCAGAAGTTGTTTGAGAGAGTGAAATGTTACATGAGACTTGTCAGCTGAAAAAGGTTTCACTGAAAGTAACACAGGATGGATTCACAAGTAGAGCTATAGTTTCCTTTTCCTTGGGAGTGTCACCACTGGCACCTTGCATGAAGCCACAAGGATTTTGGAAGACTAAATGAACTTTCCTGAAATTCTTTAAGGACCTTAAGAGCCTGATAGAAGAGAAGGCAAAAGAGAAATTCCAAAGAGATTGTAACAGTCACTCACAAGGATTTTCAGTAAACAGGGTTAGATCTGAAAAAAAGGTTGTCACAAAGTTGCAGATTAACTCAGTGTAAACAAAAAGAGAAGCCCAAAAAAATCAAGATTATAGACCTCAATGCAAGACAGAGTTGCATGCAGTTGTCCTCCCCTGCTCCTTTTTCTGCTTTCTAGTGGTTGTCTTTGTGACTCCCTGCATCCTCCCCTCACTGTGATTCCCTGTCTCTTGTTTGTCCAGGTCCACACGAGAATTGGGGAATAAAGAGGGGATAAAAACAATGGAAAATCTTCAAAGCCATAAAATACATATTTCAGTAAATTTATTAATGTTTGTGCCATTTGGACAGATGGAAGCAGGGGCAAATGGAAGGTCTAGCATAAACTATAATTTTCTCTCTTTTTAAGAGTATCTGGAAAGAAGCAGCCAAAGCTTCCTGATGCAACAAAAATCTTTTCTCTGAGTAGCCATTTCATTGTGCTCATGCAAGGCAAATATAATTACCTTGCTAAACAGATAAAATAAGTCTCTAAAAGCACACACTTAGACCTCTATACTCTCCTACTTATATTTTAATATCAAATTGAAATTGAAAATGTTCCACTAAGAATGTTTCTTCAAGTGCTAGAACTCAGATGACAAAAGGAAGTTTTTGTCAACAATTTTGAAACATTATTAAAAAGGTGTTTAAAATGGCTTGAAAGGACATTTGAGAAACCTTTCAAGTTATCAGAAATGTAAAGGGTCAGCTTTACAGCTGGAGTAAACTATTACCACATTGCTTAGGTCAAGGCAACCAAAGAAATTGCTGGTTTCTGTAGATATGGTAGGTTATTGCACAACTGATAGTTTTAAAAAGGTGTTGTTTCTGGAGTTTTTTTCATTTTCAATAGTGTTTTACAGCACTTCAGTCATGTTTTAGTGCAGGGCCTGATCACAGAATTAGATAGGAGTTTGACAACTGAAATCAATAAGAAAGAAAAAACCCCAGGAGTTTGGACTAAATTTATACATATGAAAAGGAAGAGTCAGTTCATCTATGAGGATGTAAGTCTCTCAAATATATCATTGCCAAGAGAGCTCATCTTGTATTTTTCAGTGAAATCCTGGGAATAATCAATATATTGAAGAAACCACAGTGAACTCCAAAAAATAAATGTAAATAACCAATCCAGCAGAACTCCTATTCCTTCATTTTGTGGAACATTATGATTGCTCAAAGAGTTTACCATAGGAAATGTACAGTAAATACAATATATTCCCCGGAAAAAGCAGTCAACTTCTTATATGGCTTTGAAAGGAAGAACAATTAATAGTCCAGCCAGTTATCCCAGGTTTTACCTGAAAGATGGGAAGTTCTCCAAAGCTCTACTCCCAGAGTCAATCCCTGACAACAACTTATTTTCTCTATGAAAAAACTTCGTTTGTGATATAACAACGATTTAAAATACTTTGATTCTTGTACATAAAGGCACAGCCAGTTGAAGAGACACTAAGACATCTTGTTTTTCCACAAGAGTATGAGAAACTTCTCAGGAAAACAAATAACATATGCACATACTGCAAGCATGTATCTTCTCCTGTTTCACTCTGCACTTAATTTTGGACTCCAAACCACTGTGCGAGTGGACCACACACTCCACATACAAATGGTTTATATTTACTACCACAGGGAAAGCTGGACCACTTTTAAACACCAAAACTGCATTAGAAAAGATCTTATTCAGAATGCACACATGCAGCAATTGTTTCGGAAGCACCAAAGATAGCAAAAACATTTAATAGCCTTCAAATGTGGACATGTAAGTACCATCTCTTCCCCACTACTCACTTCAGATGTTTTTCCTAAACAATTAAATCATTCCCTGTATGCTTACTTCCCACTTACTTCCCCAAATTAACATATTCTAACTTTAACAGTGTTTTATATATAGTACATTGTTGATTAATTTGAAAGTTTTCTATTTCTTGTAATATCCACATGATCGTACCACGAGTGCAGTATGGGCAACATAAAATTGAAGATGCCCCATCATGCCAGTTCAGTACACTTCCAGAGATAAAAAATACCAGGAAAAAAAACAAATGAAAGCCCTTAATTTCAGTAAAACAGAGTGTGGAATACAGGTGTAACCTGTAATTTGAAAGTAAAGCATATATGGCTCTTTTGCATTCAAAATGTGTTCACAATTGTTTAACATAGGTAAAAGTTTGTTTAGTATAAGCATCATCAGTAAATTCACACATTCCACAGGGGAAGTTAGACAGGTTGTGTAATTTTGGTCTCTTTATTTCCCATATTTCTTCAGGTTTTCGGTCTCTTTTAAATACAGTTACCCTAAACCCATTCTCCTACAAGTTGTACAATTTTCAGTCTCTCAGTTCTTGTGATTAGTAACATGTCATTAGCTCCTCAATCAACAGAGTATTTTCCCTGGAGGCTTTGAATTTCAAACATGGAAATCAAGCAGAAAACTTTTGTTGTTGGCATAAACCTTTCAAGATTTCTGTATGTATCATCAAGGGCATGGAAAAGCTTTACAGGACACCCAGAACTTCCCCAGCCTAAACTGCAGTTCCGAGTACCAGGTACACATCAGTTATTTGACTTGATATTAGCATTAACTCCATGGCTTTTCCAGCTGATACTGTCTGTGTGAGTCCAAGCAAGAATGGTTGCAGGTTTCCACTGCTAGATTGCTTTTCAGCCAGCTCCTGAAGAAAGGGTGTTTTAAGTCACTACTGGTCCCTGGGGTCTGTTCTCTCCCTTTCTCGCTATGTGTCTTCAAGCCAGCCTTTTCTTCACCTCTATTGCTTCTCTCCCTCTCCATCTCTTCTCCCCTCAGCCAGCCATCATATTAGATGGCAAGCTGAAATATTAATAACTATAATATTCTCTGCAAAAATAAGCAGAGGTGTTCACATCCAGCAGCATCATTGTGTCTAAACGCGGGTAGAAAGTACAAAAATAGAACAGTGTATCAGTTACCTCTGCATGTATGCAAGCTCTAAACAAACATGTACAACTCTGATAAAAGCAGGTCTGTTTCTGCAGCACTGCTGCTGTTCTGCCCAATTAAATATTCAATAATTGTATTCTCTTGCTTCTTGCAAAGCACGGGTACCCTGCTCTCTGAAAGTACAGCCACTTAACAGCCAGAAACCTTGGCCAAGGCCAGCGCTAAGGCAGAGCATGAAGTCATAAACATGCACAGATGTTACTATTTGAAAACATTAAAGAGCTACTGAAGTTCCTGAGCACATCCCAAGTTGTGTTGATTTCAGCAGTAATGAGTCATAAGGGAAGAAGACGCTACTAAAATTACATGCCTGGGACACTTTTCTTTGCCACTTACGTTTAGGAAAAAAACAACAGTGTCTTTAGAAAATCTTAATGGGGAGGAGAGCGCTCTGCAAATGAATAAATCTGCTTGCTTGTATTTATGCAGTAAAACAAATACAATCCTAATGCATTACACATTTCTGATGATTTCATGGAAGGCTCAGGAGATCTAATTTCACAAGTATCCAAAAAAGGTTAGTGCTGAAGGTTACAGGAAGTTATGAAACTGATTATTTTAGGGAAAATTTTATTTCATGGAATTTGGGCAGTTTTATAAACATAACAAAGGGAGACTACTCACATATTCTGTGCCAGTCCTGCTCTGATGAATAATTGCATTGAGTCTACTGAAATATTCAGTTAGGTGAGTGAACACACTCAGGAGGTCTTATTTTTTTAGAAGTCCCTGAACCTTTTCTGAGTTCACTTTTGCAGCAGCTCAAGCCTACTCCACCATGTAGAAACAGGGATTTCATGATGACTGTGAAAATTTACCGCAGTGTGCTGATAGAGTTATGCTCATGATAAGCTTTCTGTAGTTACCTTACCCTTGTATTACAGAAGAAAGGACTCTTATATTTAAAAAATATTAAAGGAGATACAACCTAATAACTGTTCACTTTGGCAAGTATAATTCAAGGTTTCAGAAAGCTGTCTTTAGGGGAGAAAGCTTAATCTCTGAGAGGACCTTGGCCCATTAGCTACTAAAGGACTGTAATTTTAGCAGAGGTAAAGTAGATCTAACATTGTCCACTTTACATTTTTACCAGTGCAAGGATAAAGACACACAGAAAAAGATAATTCAAGCTAGCACTATGTTTCTAACTCAAGGAATAGGGTACCAAAACTGGAAGTAAAAGCTCATGAAAATACAAATCTCAGATTTTTTCCCCTTTGTTGTTGTTGTTCAGCAATTCTTTTCTTCCCTTTCCTCTGTTGTTTAGGGATTGTCTTTGTAGAAACAACTTTGCCTTAGACACTTTCTCTCCAGAAATGCTCTCATCTTATCTTACTCCTGGAGAGAAGTACTCAAACCACACAATACATCAGCAGGTATCAGTCAACATCTCCTTGTTGGGCCCAAGCTCAGGTAATGAAAGGAACCAGGGCAAGTTCCACATCACTATCACCTTTATAAAGGGATTCCATATATATTTAACTATGCCTCACAGTATTACTCTCCTCTACCTATTATTATTTGCTGAGGTTTGACTTCTAGGTTTTGATTTCTAAATTTAGACAAATATATTTAATTTCATATCTAGGTGGGTACTTATTGAGAAGTTCGTTTGATTCAGAGTATTTGAGATGAGGTGCAATCCTCCAAAGGATAAGGGAAAAAGAATGCAGTTTTTTAGTGTTTATTATTCATAAACAAATCTGCATTAAGCTTAGAGATCATGAAGATTATGATGTAGCTCATGAGATGCATAAATCTATTAA
>VZTN01025104.1:23702-72435 GCA_013400515.1 Erpornis zantholeuca
AAGGAAAAGAGCCTAGAATGTGGCCAATCAATGCCCTGAAGAGAGGATCATGGAAGGGGGAGCCCCTGACTATTCACAAGGCAAACACGCTCAATGCTTGAGCTTTGTAACTAAAATACTCTGTCTTGCTCTCATCATCTATGCAATGGTGCTGTGCACACCACACAACCCCTGGAGCTGTTGCAAACCATTTTATGGCCATTATAATGTTACCAATGTGCTGAACATCACCCACATACCTCCTGACTTCTTTTGCTTCCCCTAATAGACACAAAACCAGTTTATTAACATTTTCAGAAATCTTTGCTTATCTAGCATATTTAAACAACTGATATTTTAAATTAAGAGCTGTCAAGTTTCCCTTAAAGGTTCTACCAAGAAAACTGCCCAGATTTTTGGTTTGCTTTGAGGGGAGGGGGGTGAGGTGGTTTGTTTGAATTTTGTTTTTAATGGGGAAGCAGAGGCAAGAACACTCTGTGGCCATTGCAGGAAAGTACAGCAATGACATCACAGCAGTGCTGCTTCCTGCAAAGTTGCAGATCAATCCCAAAATGGTATTAGCTCTAGCAGTCACCTGGGAAATAAAAATATCAGCTTGACTTATAACTGCAAATGTTAAAGGCTAAGAGAAAAAAGAGGAAACTATAGGGTCAGCTGCAAATATCTGAAGCTGCGGGAGAAAGAAAAGCATTGTGTCAGCCTGAAGATAAATGTATCTATGGAAAAGAAAATATAAGATAAAAACAGTACTGCAGGAAAACACCACAACAGAATAGGTACCACATCACAGATACAGCTGAGATGGAATGGTGTTAGCAACAAGACACATAACTAAGAAATGTCCAGGAAGAGAGAAATACAATATGAAATATAATAGATATGGCTGACAAATGGAGGAAAAGGCAAAGGAAAGGAATTCTGAAGAAAAAGAAAATCTATTAATCTGTGAGAGATTTTAGTAGCAGCTCTGAACATCTATAGTTTAACCTTTCCAAACTTCAGAACTTCTGAAGCTTTCCTAAGAAATGGTAAAACTCACCTCTGTTGACAGATGTGCACAGTTGTTTCCATTTGACAGTGTATAGGTGGTTGTTATCTATGCCATAGGGATGTGCAGAGAAGTTCTCCATAAAGAAACACCAAGTTCAAAACATAACATGGAAAAGCTAAATTTAAGTTGTTCAGAAACAACATGTGTGCTCAGAGCCTTGTGACACTGGGACTTTCAATATTGTGAGGTGCAGAACAATCGTCTTTCCAAAAGCCCAATATTGAGATACTGCAGTTTTGCACCAATTTTTGAAGTCAACACTTCTCTTTATCTAAATATTCTAACAAATTAAAGTTCTAAGAAGTGTGACTTTGAGATTTTCAGATCAGTTCAACAAATATTTAAAGCAATATAACTTCCACAACTCTGAGAACAGTATCAGAAGTTAAGATAGCTTATCATACTAATAGAGAAATTCCCCACAATGAGTCATTTAGCTACTTTAGGTGTCCAAGCTGAAGACTCATTGGGCATGTTGCTAAAGGAAGTAGAAATTGTTAATCATAAAGTGCTAGTTTAGCACTGCCAGGTACAAGTAGGCATCTTAAAATCTAATTCTCAAACAATGTGTAAGGAATTCTAACTGGTTTTGGTCAATCAGATACCTTTAGTAGCCACTCAGTAAACCATTCATGCTGCCCTACCATACAATGTGGAACATTGCATTTACTTTCCTTGTCAATTCTCTGGGAATCAAAATGTCTCTGTGAAGCCACAATAGCTCATTCTGAAGAAACCTGCATTGTTCACTCAGCAGATCCTCTAGCCCAGCACTGTCTACAGACATAGCTCTGAGGGATACTCTCAAGCATCATAAACTTCTCTCTTCCAAAAATGTAGTTCAATTCTTCATTTTTCCCCACACCTTGTAACAAAAACAAACAAACAACCAGAAAAGAAAACAAACAAACAAAAAAGAAAACCACCAACTGCCCCCTTAATGACTACAACAGAAGAGGATTAAAACATCAGCAGTGGTACCTCACTTTGCTGGGAGAGTGGAATACTGAAGAAGCACAAAGTTCTCCAGTTAGTTCTGGAAAGGAAAGAAGCAATTAAAAATATTTGTTTTCCTGCTCATATGTTAGAGCTTTAACCATGGTGAGCTTTTAATTTAGAATTACTCAGAAACAATTTAACTTATGAAGATCTTTCAATTCAATCTCTCAAAGCCAAATTTGAAAAAACTAAGAATTAATTCAAATATACAAATATACTAAGGTTTCCCTCCTCAGAACCTCTTTGTAGGTTCTGTGCTATACCTGAGGGCTGGCACCACTTGCTGATAGTTTAGGTCACTATCTCCAGTGGAATTTCTATGATCTAAAATATGACCAAGTACTACTTTGACAAAAAAAACCCAAAAAAATAAAACAAAAAAACCCCACACATTAAAAAGCACAATAGCTCTATTATTTGTGGTCACTGATCTGTACAGCCTTACAAAACAGGCACATGGCCTTATACACCTTTATCTTATCTATCACTGATGCCTTATGTAAAAAATTGTACTCCTCTTTGCAAGGCAGCAGAGCACAGAGCATTTTTCAGTCTGAGTTCTCCAAATAAACAAAAAGGTACCTCTAAACAAATATTCCATTTTACCAGTCCTCATAAGTCTTCTCTCCATTTCTTCTGCATCTCACTCTGCTAAACCACCAAATATGTACCTCACCCTGATGGTGTCATAGAGCTTAGTTTGTCATAAATTTTCTCTAAGTAGCTAAATTTTCCAAAGTAGCTAAGCACCTGACCTCACTAAAATTGCAAGCTCTGCTTCCTAAAAGGTTATGCACATCCAGTCTGGGTACAGCTGGACAGAGCTGTGCCTGCAAAGAGTCAGAGTGCAGCGACAGGTCCCAGTCCAAAGAGAAGTTGGCATTTGGGACAGAGAAACCATGGATCTGCTGCATTCCAGAGATCCTTGCATATTTTTGGTTTATACCTACAAACCACCAACTTGGTTACTTTCAGACCCTCTGTCCACCATTCTTCCCCACAAGGTAAGGAAATATTTGATTAAATTACTGAATAAGGACTTCTGCTTTCTTTGCCATATTTTACCTAAAAGGCTGGATTTTGTGTGAGAGTCTACAAGGCAGTCTGAGGGGGTTTTTTAAGATAAAAAAGTTAAATGAACAAAAGCCTGTGGAGACTGCATGACCCTGCTTCAGCAGCTGCATTATTTGATTCACTGGAGTTGAATCAAAAATTGTCAGATCCCACTGAACGTTCACAGGCACAGTGAGCTAAAGTTTGTAGCTGCAAGTTGGAAACGTAACAAGCACTTTTTCAGCTGATTTTTATTCTTGTGTTTGGCAGGAAACATCACATGTAAAGGGATATGAGGCAGGGACTTGACATCCAGAAGGGTCAGGAGTGGAACCTTAGTGCACAGGAGATTGCACTGTGCCTTCAAAGCACTGTACTAATTTTTTAAACTAAAAGCAGAAATCTGCATCCCTAAAAAGTGAAAGGGTTACTTAAAGCTTCAGCTTTTAAATCACCAGTTGGCAAGAGAACATATATATAAAAATATTAGCATTTCTATGGCAAATTAACACTGAAAAGCATTAACAGATCATGTTAACCTGTTTTCCATCTTGTTTCTGTAACTTCAGCAAGCTACAGCCACAGTTGCTTCTGATATCATCAGAACACACCACTGAAATCAGAACAGCCCAGAAAAAGTCCTGGGGGATTCAAGTTAGGAGTCAAGCAGAGCTTCCTAATCAGTAGATTTCTTTTTAAAAGCTACTTGGATTAATAAAAGAACAATTACTTTCACTATCAGTCTTCTTCTAAATTGTTGTAATCTTGGATAAATAGAGTGTAATGAGATCACCTTATGCTAAATTGATTTTTCTATTCTACAGAGCAAAGTGCTTTTCAGTTCAGAACTCGGCAATACACGCAGTGAAGTTATCATGATCAAAATATTCCTTTCAGTGTGGCAAATGTGACACAGGCACCTTATATTGCTTGGCTGTGAAATTCTAATATAAATGTGGGTCACTTCCATATTCAGATTTCTAAAATGAATGTTTCGTTCCTTGCAATAAATTAATTTTTTTTTTTTCCCTTTCCACTGCAGGATTTTTCAAAACCAGATACATTGCTTTTGGAAGTCACATATATCCTCGTGAGACAGATAAAGTCATCTTATGCTAAATGGAAGTCGGGACCCACCAAATCTAATACATCTTTTGAATCAAATATACGATCTACTAAATCTCAGTGGTATTATGTGTATTGAAAGCTAAACTGATGAATCACTGGATAAATTAGCTAGCAAATGCATGACAATATAGTATTTCTTAAAATGGATCAGCAATTTTTTTCAGCTCCTAGGACCTCATATATCAACTCTTGAAGAATTCTTTAAAAATGCAGAGATTTCAGAGAAAGGCAAGAGAAACAGGTGAAAAATAGACTAGAAATGAGCAGTCTGTGTGTGATGAGACTGTATGCCACTGTTTTCTTGGTAGGGTGGCATCACTAGGGCTTTCAAAGAAATCCAGCATCACCATTAGTCAGACCTAGGCATTTATCTGGGATTTTACAATTAATAGGTAAAAACAAAAAGGCAACAACTCCTGAAAAAATACTCCCAAAAAATATTCGGAGGAAAAAACTCCAAACCTTAATAAAAGTCTCAATAAAGTAGATATATTCACTCAAGAAAGTAAGAATAAGATACGTAACACACACATTTTTGATTTCAATCCCGGTAAATATGATTTAGACATGGTTTTCAACAAGGTAATGACCATTACTAAAAGTTACTCCAACAATGCTTACATTGAATTCTAACTAAAACTCTGTTGTCACTCTACTTCCAGAATATCTGTCGTGAAAGTTCCAGAAAAGACCTGAGAACCCATGTTCACTTAACATCCTCTATTTTCCTGGGAAAACTGAAATCTGTGGTCACACTGGAATGTTAGCTTCCTTAGTATCACTCCATTTTCACTATTGTGAGGATTCAAGTATTATCTGAATTATCTGTCAGAATAAGTGGTGCAGAACTGATTCCAATTTCCACACCTGTTACAGTTTTTTTGGCCTTTTAATTAAGAAGACAGGTAAATCACAGAATCACAGAATGAGTGAGGTTGGAAGGGACCACAGTGGGTCATCTGCTCCAATCTCCCTGCACAAGTGAGGCTATCCCAGAGTACATGGCACTGGATTGTGTCCAGACAGTTCTGGAATAACTCCAGTGAGGGAGAGTCCACACCCTCTCTGGTCAGTCTGTTCCAGTGTGCAGTCACTGCTCAGCAAAGAAGTTCTTCCTTGCTTTCAGGTGGAATTTCCTGTTCATCAGTGTCTGCCCATTCCTCTTGTCCTGTTGCTTGGCACCACTGAGCAGAGCCTGGAAACCTCCTCTGACACCTCCCTGCAGGCACTGACAGACATTGATGAGGGCCCCTCTCAGTTGTCTCCTCTCGAGGCTGGACAGGCCCAGCTCCCTCAGCCTTAATCTTCTTTCTTGCTCTGTCCTGGACCCACTCCAGGAGTTCCCTGTCTCCCTGTACTGGGGAGCCCAGACCTGCACACAGCACTCCAGATGTGCCTCACCAGAGCTGAGCAGAGGGGCAGGGTCACCTCCCTTGACCTGCTGGCATTGTTTCTCCTAATGCACCCCATGGCACCATTGGCTTTTTTGAGCACAAGGACTCACTGCTGGCTCATGGACCCATAGGTCCTTCCCAGCAGCTCAGCCCTCAGCCTGTGCTGGTGCATGGAGTTATTCCTCCCCAGGTGCAGGACCCTGAATCTGAATTTCAGACATTTCTTCCCTGCCCATCTGTCCAACCTGTCAAGATCCTTCTGATCACCAAATCCAACCATTAACCCAGTCCCACCATGCTCACCACTAAATCAAATCCCCAAGTGCAGCATAAGTAATGCAAAACAAAAGCAAAAGGGAGGCATGAGAGCAGTGTCATTCAAAGCTTTTGAAAATGAGATAATAGAAAAGCAATATACCATGAGACAATATTCAAAACTGAAGATGTTTCAATTTACTCATCAATGGAACTGCCTTAATACAAACTTTGGAAAGATCTGCAAGATGTATATGTGACTTAAGAATTTTTTTTTTAAATAATTTGATTTTTGTGGTTGTAATATTCATATCTTCATATACATAAATGTGGCTTTATATCTATCTATCTATCTATCTATCTATCTATCTATCTATCTATATGACATATATCTATTTATACATTTATTTATGTACACATATATCCCTATATAAAATATAGGTATATATTACAATATATGAAATCCTACATCCCTCTCTGCCTAGGATTAATTTACTTGTGCCTTTCTCACTCAATGTCTGTAACAACTTCCTTACACATTTACCTAATTTAACACTCCACTAAACATTTCTGAGTCTTTGCAAAATGTTATTCCTTTTAAATATCTTTTCTTTTATGGCTTCTACACTCTTAATCTATTATTTAATAATAATATTCACTGTTTTGGGTTAATCTGTTTCTGTTTTTTAATGTGGAAAATTATTTGA
The DNA here is from genome assembly GCA_013400515.1 of Erpornis zantholeuca. Taxonomy (NCBI): domain Eukaryota; kingdom Metazoa; phylum Chordata; class Aves; order Passeriformes; family Timaliidae; genus Erpornis; species Erpornis zantholeuca. Next base: position 30,290 of record VZTN01025104.1, read on the forward strand.
AATGCATTCTGGTTTTTGATAGCCAGGGAAAAATTTATTTTTGCTTTGTAAATATGTAGAACCCCTACCTCAAAAAATACAGTGTACAATGTGTTTCATTGAGATGTATCAGTCTATCACCCTGAAGAGCTTGTAGTTTTCATGGTTATCCATGGCTAGCACTTTTTAACATTTTTTGTGAGTCAATGTCACATTTTTAAAATCCAGCTATGAGTATTGGAGCCAAATTCTACTTGCTTGTAATGGATGTTAGGCTTCTCTATGACCCTTAAAATTTAGATATTTTTTACTTTGGAGAATTTTAGTTCATGATCATTCTTGTTATTTTTACTGCCTAATAATTAGACAATTTTTTTTTTCCTACACTGCCATTAGTTTGCATTTGACATAGTCAACTGATTATTGGATACTGGACTGCTTTACATTTCTGAATTAACACCCACATCATCTAAAGTCGAATGCTTCTAACAGCAAGATTTGAGATGAAGAAAACTGGTAACAGAGGTCCTGGTCACTGCAGGGTAAAATTGACAGTGCTCAATGAACAAGGCAGCCACAAACCTGTGAGTCAGGACAGTGCTCCATGTGTTATGAAATTTTTTCTTTCTTTTATACTAGGTTATGGGTTCGGGGTTTTAAAGGTGAGGCTGTAAAAAATTTTGCATAGGAAATAGGAACCATAGCTCAAGATAAATCTTATATTCATCATAATTTATGTTGTTAGATTACCTTTGTCACAGCTCTTCTGAGGAGCACCTTTCTACAGCTCTATTTCTTTAAAAATCCCATAATGCAGACAAAGTAAAACATATGCAGTAATGATTTAGCTGAGATGCTATGCTGTGTCTACAGTGGAGTCCTTCTCTGACCTTGCCAAGTTTACAGACTGTGCCAATAACAGAGCTGGGATTTGAAAACTGACTGATTAAAATTTTGCTCACTAGGATAAAACACTTGAAATGAATCATCTAATTTTCCAGCATGTCCTCAGGTTGCTGCAGGCACAATAAATTACATTCATATAATAGCAAACAACTATAAAAAAGGTAGAGTTAATACATTTTCATATATGTTGATACACTGTGTCCTATTTTTAAAACTCTCAATTACCTTAAATTTTGATGTTCACAAAGAATGAAATAGATGGCCATTATTTTTCAGGGTGAAATTTCAGGACCATCAGGCAGATCCAAAATACACAGAACTCCACTGAAGTGTTTCTCCTGGCTCAGTAGGCCCCAGAAAAACCCATACCTGCACATTTCTGATTAACATCCAGTGCTGTGCCTGGTACCTCCACAAAGAACAGACTTGCAGAGATGCTGAATGCTCTGGGTATAACCTCACACTCCCGAAATGAGCAAAATATAAATAGAAAAGAGCAACAAGCAGTTGCAATGTAAAATAATCAGCACAGGCAGTAATGTATTTAATGGTTGCCAATGCCTTGTACACTATGGCAAAAATATCATATATCATATGGCAGCCTTGCAAGGGGTTCCAAAGGGCTGAGGTTCACCTAAGGAGGCAAATCTTTGGATTTTAGTGGAAAGATGTAGGCTCCTCCTCCAGAGGGAGATTAAGAGCATCCTCTTCCTATTTCCTTCTCAAGGAACCGTGTAATTAGCAGTGGGGTTTAGGTAAAGACTCTTAAAATTTAAATGAAGTTCTTTCCCATTACTAAAAATATTATTTTTCATTCTATCTATTTGCACTGCATCCGTTACCGTAGTTCTCCAAAGTTTCAGGGTGAAATATGGTGGATGCTCTATAAAGACATCAAAAAACCCCACAGTATCTCCTCACACTTGTCTTCTTTTTCTGTTCTTTTGATGCCATGAGTAACTCCCACAATTGCTGAAAGGTACAGGAGCTACATTTTGCACTCTGTGCATTAATTGGATTTGAAAGCACTTGAACACATATATATGTCAGAATGCCAGCTATCAGGCAAATTGGGGAAACGCCAAACCTAAAAGAAAACTGTAAAAATGAGAGCATTGCAGCAGTCCTCAGCATGCTCAAAATTTATAATAGGATTTTGAACCGGATTTGAAAGCATATGGACACTCTTAAAAGGAGCATCATAATTTTTTAACTCCTGAAAGGCAAACCCATACTCTTCAGAATATCCTGCCACTCTGCTGCTCTGGAAATCTGGTACCTACAAGGTAAGGCAGATTTATGTACTATAAAATACCAATATTAAAATTTTTTTAACATTGTAAATTGCATTACCATAACAAGGAGTCAATATATTCCCCAAAATAATGTGAAAGTATTAGCAAGTTAAAACTATCCTGCTGCTGGGCTACAGCTGAAAATATTTCATTTTTCATACTACCAATATTTGCCTTCAATTTCAAAAAATGACAGGTATTGTTCTCAACAGATAAACAAGTTAATCCTAAACAGATATTTATCTCAGTAGTAATAAGGTACAAACACATTACCTTTAAAAAATGCATTTAAAAAAATTAAAAAAAAAACCACTCCTTCATTGATTTTGCTCTATACTAGCTTTAATGTTTTACAAAGGACTGCACAGGTGACAAATGAAAGAGGCTTCACCAAAAAATAATCAAAGGTAGACCATAATCTCTCTGAAACAAACTCTAATATTCATATACGTTCATAATTTTATATACCAATGGTGAGATTCCACTACGTTTTAAAAATATTACTTTATTCCTTTGTAGCCCTGAACAAGAAGTTTGCTCTAAGAGTAATATAATATCCTACAACTAAAGAAAAAATTTGCAGTTCAAAAAGGTATTCAATCCATGTGATCCATTTTTTGTTTTCTAAACTAAAAGGAAAATATATTAACAGAAGCTCAGACTTTGGTATGACATCGAACAATTACGTGGAAAAGATGTTTTCTCTTCACATAGGCTTCGTTCACTTTTAAGTTTACTTATTCAGGAAAACACTTAAGCACATGCTTGACTTTAAACACATGCTTTGGGCCCAGTGAAGCAAATGGGATTTAATCACATTCCAAATAATGATGGATATAAAGCCAAAAGATATTAACACAAATGGTTTTTGGATTCGGGCTTAGCATTTTTCAAGTCTTAAATATACACATAGAGACATGTTCATACACATATACATACACCCACACACAGACACATACACAGAAAGATCTGTCTCCAAACTAAGCCAAAACATGCAAAAGCAGAATTCAAAAGATAATTTTCTAAGATATCAGAGTTGAACTGAAAACAGAGATTTTTAAATACAGGCTACTTCACATTGCTGGCTCCTTAAATTGCAAGTTTATTTACTCTAAGGTCTGAGCATCTCCTAGCTGGAGTTTTCCTTCCATACCCTGATGCCCAGGTTTTGATCTCACAGAAATGGTTTGGCTCTAACAAAAATCCAGTTTACATCACTTATTTTTGTCATGCTTTGATTCCAGGAACAAGAATCAATTCCTCTTCTAAAGAGATGAGTCTCCTGATAGGGGATTCATATTGGCAAAAGCACAACCTTTACATCACAGACCACTTTATGGGCTTTTTCAAATGAGATACAGAGTTAAAAATAAGTAATCCAATCTTTATAATTAGATTATTTTAATAATTAATTATTTAACTGCTTATTGGGTTAATCAGTAATCATTTTTTTGCTGATAAATCAAATGAAGATTTCTTCTTGTTTCATCTCCCAAATGAAGAAAAGAAGCATTTTCAGACAGAATTGCTAAAATAGGTGTTGGGAGAAGCTTCATTGAGAATATGGTGCACACAAACATCCTTTTTTTGGAGTACATTTAACAGGCAGCTAAGCTCTCTAAAAGGCTGATAATACCTAAAGTGTAATATTTTCTCCCTAAAACACAGCACCTGGACAAATCTGCCCAGCATTAAGATTATATGTTTGAGGAGACTTTTCTGGTGGACTGAAGATAATGACCTGATTATCACTGAATGAAGATCTACAGATGTGCAGAGCAAGGCAGCCAAACAGACAGAAAAGTCAGGGGAACAGCAAGAGAAACACTTGCCATCTGACTAGCAGATTATCTCTGCTATTTGGAAATCAGAAAAACAGAAACTAAACTGCTATCTCTCCTGTTTCCTTGCAGAAACAGTTTGCTACATGTTCAGCCAAAAAGCAAAGTAACATCTAAGAAACTAATGCTTCATACCACTGATTTCTCCCCACAACAAGAAAGAAAAAGAGCGTGCCAAAAAAACACAAAAACCAAAAATTCACAAAACTAAACAAAACAAAGCAAAAAAAAAAAACCCCACAACACCCAAACATACAAAGAAACACCCTATAAACCAAATACTTTCTTGTTGCTTAAAAAATTCACACCTGAATAGAAGAAGGTTCCTTCTTTAACCAAAGACTTATCAAAATAACTGGAGAAAATTCTGTGCCTTCATGGCCTGTAACAGGTTGGGTCTAATGGTTTCTTGCACAACTAAATCAGGGTATAAATCTCCACAGCCATGAGGAGCCCACTTCAGCCAAAACATGTCATGGGGGATATGGAAGCTCCATGTAGGAGAACATCTACATTAAGCCTCCAGGCTCTTGGGTGTGACTCAGCACATGTAAACTGACTGCATCCATGCCAGGACTAGACACAAGAGATTTTTTCCTCTTACCTGTGGCAGAAGACTCCCATGTCCAAGAAACATGATGTTCAGGATTCTGTCTAAAACCCCTCTCTCTACACTGAAAGAGAGAGCAGCAGGGCGCCAGTTGTGTTCTAACAGCCTGACAATGAAATGCATTGAAAGTAATGCAATAAAGTCTGTCTGATTTCCTTCCCATGTTTCCACAGAATCAAAAGATGAACTTGTCCCACTAATCTCCCTCTGTCTGGAGCACAGATGATCCTGGAATCTACAGTAATTTCAGTAAGCTCTGCAACTTACATTTCCAACATCATACAAACTGAAGTGAATCATTCCTCTTATTTGCAAAGCTGCTAACTTCCAAGGGTGGCTTAGAAAAGATGTAAGGAAAACATAGCTGAAAGACATCCAAAGCACATTCTACACCATACATGGAAAAGATACAAAAATGTCCAAGCTGGTAAATTCATGTATCACATAAACAACAATAATTTCCAAGCTGGATTCAGAAGCTGTGAAATTCTCAGTGCTGGAAAACAGCTATGCTTCTCTAAGGAATGAGGTGAAGACGGTTCCTGGGAATATGAGAGAGTTTTCTGCTTGCTTTTAATACATTTGATAACTCCTAATACACAGGAGTTATAAAACTTAAAATTTTAATGGGCATGCTGTTAACATCAGCATTTAAATCCTTCTTTTGGCAGAAGGAAAGGGTTGGACTTGAGAAAGGCACAAGAACAAAGATGAAGGACAACAATTCAGACACAAATTAAAAATCTATCTACCCAGTTATGTGAACACCCATATCAATGACTAGAATTTTGGGATCCTTAACCAAATGGTGTTGGAATTTTCGGTAATGTTTGGTTGACCAATTTTTCCATTTCTATTAGATATTGCGTCTGATTTGCTGTTTGATTTTATATTTGCTTTGCTTTATTCTTTATGTTACCATAACTTAAAGAACAGTAGGTTTGCCACCTGTATCCATTACATGGATCAGCAGAGAAGCTGGACACACAGCCTACAGCCAGCCTGGATACACAGAATGACAAGCATTAAGACTCCAAATGCCCAAAGGAAGGTTTCCACCTGAAGAAGCAGTTATCACTTGTCTCTTTCCCAGAGAGAAAAATTTATATACTCTTCCCAAGCACAGTATTTTACAACTTGTCCAACTAAAAATCATACTGTTCTCCTTTATTCCTATTGCTTTTTTAACGCAGATTATCCTACAGGGAATGATTACTACACAAATTCAAAATATTTTCTTGAAATATATATAAATATGCCTCAAAAAGTTTCAGTCTCACTGAAATAAAATGAATCTTTTCAATATTCCTTAAATGAAAGTTTATGGAATCTTTTTGTTAAGTCTCTATGTTTTCTTTTTATCCATGATCAACAGAGAGAAATTTTTAATTTTGTATTTTTGACCAGGTTAAAAATAGCTAAATATTTTTTCTTATCATTAAATATTACCATCACAACTTCATATCTTTAGAGATTCCAGGAGAAAAGTACAAGGCACTGTATAAATACCATTTTACTTTTCACCATCATAAACTACCTACCTATTGACAGAACCCTCATCTTATCAAGATCAGATTTTTCCCTCAAAGCGGGTTTTCCAAGCTGTCTTGCATTTTAAGTTGGAATTTAACCTCAAAAAGGCAAGGTCCAAGGAAAGTATTTACAAGGGCTCATAAGCTACCCCTAATATTTTGCAGCGGTTTATGACATTTCATTCACATTTTCATTTCACCTCCAGTACTCTTAGGGCACACCTCAGATAGGAAGAGCCAATACTTACCCAAGCACCGGCTGCATTTTAAAACAAAACAAACAACAACATCAAGATCTTTTATTTCTGATGACACCCATACAAAAGAAGATTTTCTTTGCTTTCCATGCAGATTCATTGAGATCTGATACCAGTCATCCTTGACTGGTGACCTTGACCAAAATTTCACTAGCACTCCCTCCCCTCTCTCTCTCACCCAGTTTGGAAACAACAGACTGCAGTGGTGTTTTCAACTCTTTTAGCTGTATTTTTGTAACAGCAAAGAACATGGAATATTTGAGCTCTGCTAGGATGAAAAGTGGAACATACTGTGCATGCCTTGAAAATTGGATACCCAGTGTCTACTAGTTGAGCTGTTACAACGAGAATCAGGGAAGTTGCACCCAGAATCTCTTAATTACATGGATAATTCCTCTGTTTGTTAGGCACAGCAGATTACTGGGAGAGAGAAATAGGAAATGCTCATACTGCTGGGAAAGAAAATAATTCAACAACAGCATTTTATTTAACTCAACGTCCCTAAAGTGTTTTAAATGAAGCCAGTCATTAAGGTCTTATAATTAAAGCCTTGCACAATTATAAAATAATTAGGGCCTGATCTTGTAACGTTTTCTCTCTGGAGAGCATACACATCAGATTCCCTTGGAATACTTGTACACTAAGAACAGTTGCTGCTAGGATGGATGAACTAGCTCTAACCAAACTAGCCTGAGTGCTGGGCAGCAAAGCTCAGAAAAATCTGCCTTTTTAATTACTCTTACTTACTTAATTCAAACACGTTTTCGTAGTCCACACTGCACTCTGTCACTGCAGCTTCTCTGCCAGCAGTAGCAGGAATAGACCATTTCAAACTGCAGTGTAGTTTTATATCATTCTGATGAGTAAATGCTATAGTAATAATTCCAAGCTTCTAATTTTCCCAACTGCCTAAGGATGCCAGATACCAGCTCCCACACTATTAAAAAAACAAAAGTATTTTAATAAGAAGACCTATGTCCAACTAAACCTTGGGGCTTTACTTACAAAAGCCAAGTCAGAATTAAGGAAGTGTAATTGAATTACACTTGCCAGCAGCTTTCCTCAGATACTCTGCTGGGTTTGGCTGGGGTAGAGTTAATTTTCCTCACAGTAGTCAGTATAGGGATGCAATTTGGGGTTTTTTGCTGGAAAAAACGTTGATAGCACAGGGATGTTTCTGTTATTGCTGAGCAGGACTTACACAGAGCCAAGGTCTTTTCTGCCTCTCACCCCATCCCAGCAGTGAGGGGGCTGGGGGTGCACAGGGAGCTGGGAGAGGACACAGCCGGGACAGGCGATTCCAACTGAGCCAAGGGATATCCCATAACACATGGAGTCATGCTCAGCATGTGAGACTGGGGAAAAAAGAAGGAAGGTGGAGGACATTTGGAGTGATGATGTTTGTCTTCCCAAACCAGTGTTACCCATGGTGGGGCTCTCTCTCCCGGGAGTGGCTGAACACCTGCCTGCCCACGGGGAGTGGTGACTTAATTTCTTGGTTTGTGTTGCTTTTCTCGTGAGCGTGGCTTTTGCTTTACCTGATGAGCTGTCTTCACCTCAGCCCACGTGTTTCTCACTGCTGCCCTGTGGATGGTCCCTCTCCTCCCGTGGTGGGGAGCGGGGGAGTGCCTGCGGGGTGCTCGGCTGCTGGCTGGGGTTAAACCCAGCAGGGGAACTTCTGCAGGGCTGGTGGGCCCACGACAAGCCCACCTTGCACCAGATACAACTTGAAGCATTTGTGGCTGTGCCTGAGGTCGTGCTGGGGCACCTCAAAGCGTTTGGCCATGAATAAGCCCGTGGCAGGGCAGGCCTGCAGGGACATTAGCCAAGGAAGGCCTTGCCGACAGGGGCATCTGTGAGACTGTGGTTTGTAGATAAGGCTCTCCTTGGAGCAGCCACAACCCTCAGGTACTGCAGTCCGTGGATGAGTCCAAGCCCAAGCAGGGAGAGAGGAAGAGCTCATTGCAATACTAAACCCTATCTGGTCCAAAGGGACCAGGGTGGAGATTGTTGTGGAAATACCTTTAAATTTGATACAAATTATTTCAGAATTCCCACAGCAGGAGCTCCTTGTTTCTAGTCAGAGTAGGAGCAAGAGGAAGTGTTTACTGCAATATCAAACCCTATAGCCTAGCCCAAAGGGACTAGGAGTGGAGATTGTAATGGGTTTATGTTTAAACAGCTGTAAACCAAGATTTGAGCTGCATGTTGTAGGATTTACTACAGCAGGAACCACTCCAGAGTGGAGAAACACAGTGGAGGGACAAGTGATACAAGAAGCAGTGCAGGTGCAGCAGTGCCATGACCTGAGGTGGATTTGGTGCTCAATAACTCCACCCAACACTCATTCCTGTCCTGAGTGACCACCCTACTCAATTTTACACCTCTGATTCTCTCACTCATTCTGTTGGAGGGTTGGGGGCTGGGGTTAAACGACAACAGCTACAGCAAATGTCAAGACAGGAAAGTAAAGTTTCTTTACCTCCATCTCTCATGGATTCTAACAGACTTTCTTTGAAAAAACTGAATTTTTTAAAAAAAAATCAATGTCTATCTACATCTAGTTGGATGTCAGGTATCATTTTAAAAGCTTCACTGGGCATTCAAAGCATAATCATACCTCAAATGATGTCCTTATTTTACACCACAGGACTGGCTGCAAGAAAATGTAGTAATAGCCTTAGGAATAAAACTCATGGTCCCCTGAAATGCATTGGGAGTCATCATTCTTGCATGTAAGTTTCACACAATGGTGTTAGACCGCAGTTTTATAAGTGAAAATTAAATATTAGAAAATACAGGTTAACCTCTCAATATCCTTTCATCATTAAAGATGCCCTACATAATGTTAATAAGAAGGTTTTGAAGATGCATGGTACTGCAAAGACTTAACTACTGTACTGAACCAGCCTGTGTGTAATACTTCCACACACACACACCCCCCACTCCCAGAAGGGACTACCCAACCAGAGATTCAGGCAACTCAAAATGTATGCCAAAAAAAACTACTTTTCACTGCCTAAAGTTTTCCCCAAGACGAGAATAACATTTTCCATAACTGTGGAAATGACTGAATTAAGTTTGGTAATAAAATAGTCATAGCTACTTTTTATGTATGATTCAACATTTCATTTCTCTACTGAAAAATATGGGTTGCATTAATTACAAAAAAGGAAAGCTCGTATCTATTATTCAATGAAGTGATTAACAGTCAAAAAACCACAATATTTTAAAACACTAGGGAATATTTAATGCAATGTTTAAAGCATGAAATTTGCTTATTTTAACCTACTTTTCATCCTGGAAATTTATTTATATTATTACAGTTTAATCTTACAGAATTTCAATTACATGTAAAATATATTGAACATAATTTGTGTTAAGCTTTGCTAATAATACAGTGGATATTTTTGTAATTAATTTGATTTGATTTTCATGTGCATAGACCAGTTCAGCAACCACCAATGAGTTCAGGAAGAAAATACTTTTCCATGTTCTTTTCCCGGCAAGAAATATTGAGGGAACCCCTCGTGTGGCGTGCCCACCATTCCACTGAGATTTCATGGAGATTCTCAGACCTCTGCTTTGCTTTCTGACCCTTCTGGCCATAAACTTCTCTACTGAGGGTGGCTGCTCTGTTGTTCCACCAGAAAAAAGCTCTTACAGGAGCTGAAGTCTGTGCAGAAAGGCAGTAGAGAGGCAGACTTTCAGTTAATTTTCAGTCAGTACAAATTAACATAGCAAAAGGCCTGAAATGATGAAAATTCAGTGCTTGAATTTGACCCAGTGGATTAAGAGAAAACAGAAATGAGATTGAATATTCTTGGTAGACTTACTTGCTGAGAAAAAGAGCTGAGCTTTCATGCCCAGCTCATCTCGCCATTCTGCATGAGTATCGTTTGATTTCTGTGGTAGATACATAGACATCCACAGTAAAGCCTACAGGTAACACCTGCTTGAATCATCCTGCTCAAATACAGCAATCCAAGAGAAAAATAACCTCTGGTTGTCAGCTGCTAATTGTTGACATTAGGTTAGAATTAGTAGCTTCACCTTCTGTGTAGGAAAGGTAAAGGTGGAGGGCAGGAGATGAGCCCTGGGTGTCAGCAAGATGACACAGGGCTCCATCACACCATGAGTTTGTGTAAAGTTTTGCTTCTGACTGACCTCCCTCATGACCCCTGGACAGTCAGGACGAGCTGAGATCCATAGAATTGGATGGCCCACATGGAGACAGGGGAATAAAGTGAGTTAAATTAAGCATTTCTTCCTCGCAGTAAAGAAGGCAGCTTGAGAGGATGGAGACGTGTGAAAGGAACTTTACAAGATATTAAAGGCAAGTAAATAGTCTTGCTTTTTTCTTTATTTGGCTATTTATACAATTGTGTTTACTTAAAAGTGCATCCTTCTGGGAAGATGATGAGCTAATATTGGCTGTAATTAAGCTGTGCTCCTCTGCCTGATGTAACACCACTGAAGTCAATAAGACTTTAAAGCCTCGTTTCTGGACCTATTTGACAGCTGCTTCTTTCATCCTGGACCATTTCCTTACTTATCTACTCCTTCTCCATCCATTCTCTAACCAAAGGTTAATGGGAGGAACCCACGTAATTAGCTACGTTCTTTCGAATTCCATGTAGTTTAAAAAAGACATTTATTATATGCTCTGAATGTAAAATAAACCCTACAGCAAGGCTATGTCACAGTTTATTCAGAGTAAAACTAATGAGTTTTCACATTTAAGTTTTACTGTTTGCAATAAATTCTGCTCACGAAGCACTTAAGTACAAATACAGGCACCATTTTAATTTATTAAAAAAAGTGGTCAGTATCAAGATAGAAATATCAACAGCAGCACTAGTCTAGCTTTCTCCATGAAATATGGAACAGCTAAAGTATTCAAGCAATTCCTCAAATTTATGTGCTGAAAGCTATTCAAATATAAAATAAGCACTAACAAACGGGCAACCTTGTCAGTTGCAATGCTAATAAATCAAATTCACCAAGGTAAGTTAGCTACATTTTCAGTGCAAGTGGATATATCATAAGAGCCTGATAATGATACAACTACCAGGAAAAAAAATGTGCATTCTCTGACCTTGACAATAATTCACTAACAGCTTGCCTCACAATTTTCCTAACATTGAGCCACTCTTCACAGGCCAAGTGTTTATATTTCTGTGGATGGAGAGTTTCATCTGTGTCATCACTAGTCTATTAGGGATTTTAGTGCCCTGCTAGGATTAATTATAGAAAACAATAAATTTCAGGATGATAGTCTATGAAACTGCCCAGGGGAATTTGGGGGATAGGGACTAGGGGGTTTGGTTGTGTTGGTTCTTTTTTTCTTTCAGAGTACTGATCTAATGCCCTTCACAGCATTTCACATGGCTCTAAAACAACTAAGGCTGGATTTTACTGATTTGTTGCTCCCTGAAATAGGTAATGAGAGGGATTGCTGCTGAACTTACAAGGAAGAAGCACCTGACCAGTGCTGGACCCTTTGTAAATCTTTCCAACTTGGAAGATAGAGTGACTTCAGAAAGGGAAGACCAAAAGAATGTATGTTATTTTAGATCAGTGAAGTGATGGAATATGCACTTTATCATTACTTTATGTGGTAAATTACAGACAGGAAGGAGATCTGTTTAAGCTAGAAATTTGGCCATGAAAAATAATTCAGGCTCAAACATAGAAATAGAAGAATATAGATCTTGAGCATAAAGCTAAGCAGTTAGAACATGGAATTTGATAACTTCATGGAAAGAATTCCATGATGCACTTCCAGAAGAGGCAAGAAACTGAACCTGGAGATCTTCACATCTCCCTCTCTTGCCCCCCTCCACCCACAAAGCTCAGAGCACTCTGTGAAAGACATTGATACACTGTCCACCAAAAAAAAAATGGCTATGAAGGGATAATGGGCTGAAATATCAAGACTGTTATCTTGTCCAGGTGTACCTACTCTGAATGTACCTGTTATTAAAAAATAACACCTAACCATTAATTTTATTGACTACAGTCACTTTCACAAAGCTAAAAAAACTTTGAGAAATCTATTTCGATTGTTCTTTGAAGAAGTCATGCATAGAAAAAACACCTTATTTTTTAACTTATAAAACTTACTTCCTATAGAAATAAACTTTAAGGCCAGTGTCTCTCTCCCATACATCATGTGCAACCAGCTTTGGGAATACAGAATGCAGCTACATAGAAGGCTTGACTCGCTTTACTACTAATTTTTTTTTCCATTGGCTAGAAATCTAAAGCAATGGGAGAGAGAGGAAAGAAAGTGAACTTATCTAATTATAATTTTTTTTTTTAAAACTAAGTCAAGGAGCATTGCTTCTCAAGGGAAGGTTAGATTTTTTTCTTTCCAGCAAACACATTTTTCTCTTGCAAAGTGCAATGTGTGTGGGAGTCTGCTCACGTAGAAAGTGGTTCCCTGATCAAAACAGATGGCATGTTGGCAGGGTAAGTTTTAAATGGCAGAGTGTTGATGTTGAAAGATTTCAACAGCAGCTTCCATGACAGGGACAGAGACATAAATGACAAATAAAAAATACAAAGACATTTCAATAACTTACCATCATATCACTTTGTAAGTTAATACCACTCTCTCAGTTCTCAAGATGTTAGAGGAAGACTTCCTAGCTGTGGGCATGAAACTGTATTCTAGCTCAATAAATCTCAAAACACTAATGAGGGTTCTATTTTTAGGACAATGAAGCATGAAAACTAAGGCTTTTAATGGCATGGGGAAGGAATAAGCTGGCTATTGGAAAGGTTTGCAGCAAAACTCTCGGAGAAACAGAGTGGCCAAGAGATTTCTCTCCTGACTTTACCAAATCATCGAGTTATTCTGAAAGAAGGATTTTATTAGACACTCTGAGCCTTTGTCATGCATTTTAGTTATCCATTCACTAATCTCTGAGGCACAGCATATCAATGTGATCAAACTGGGGAATCTCTGAGGCAGCTTTTTTTCAGTGTGTGAATAAGATTTGAATATTTTCCTAATGTTTAAAAACATTTAACTAGAGAAATCATTTTAGATATCCAAATTTATATAGTTCCTGTCCTTGCTCTTTTCTCTTTAGTTCTCATTCCTTTTCTATATATCTGTAAGTCAATATTGCTTTTAGGATATTAAGTCATATTTAGACAAGTTCTTGCTATTTGTTATTCTCCAAACTTTTCATCTCCTCCTGTTTTCACTGTCTTTTTTTTTAAGACTGAGGGTAGTCCATCCTTTTCCTAACTTTCTTACCAGTATGCTAATCTCTTTTTTCTCCCATCAATCCGGATGCAGTTCTGCATCCAGCTATCCATGAGGCATTTAGTAGCAATATACAAGGCAGGCAGTTCTGCATTTTTGAGGCAGAAACAGGGCAATTGAGCCTTCATTCAACTCCTTGCTGCAGAGAGGGATGCACAAGATGGAATGACAGCTCTGTGAAGCAACAAATCATCAAAAGGAGATCGATGATTTCTTTTTCTCTGCAATGAGAAAGGTGTTTAGATATCACCTCGTACAGGAGATGCTTCCTGATCAAAAGAACTGATATATAGACAAGGCAAACTTAAAGTACTTTACAAAAAACATTTTTCTCATAATATTCTCTTGGAAGGAACTTCTTTGCATTAAGTAACTCCTTTGTAGCTTGCTCAAAGTAAAAATGGCAGGGGGGGGAGATGGGAAACACATGACAGCTGTTAAATTTGTACTTAATTTTTGTGTCTGGTAACGATTGCGGTCAAAAAAATGAACACTGCAGATTCTGTGAGGTCTCCAAGGCATTGGATTTATAATTTTAATAGATGATAGATTATGGTTTTTTCAGTCTATACTTCATATGAACTAGAAAAACACTCAATACTGAGCAATACATAGTAAATAATTGTAATGCATAATAATAGTAATACCTGGTAAGTACAAAAGAAGGTAAGAGTCGCAATTTAAAATTGCTCTGAAATTGTACATGTCTATATATATATTGCACATGTATATATTAAACTACTAATGAAGACTGGATCCCTCCTCATGTGGTAAAATATACTACCTTTTCAGGGAGCTACTTCCCAGAAAGTCACCAGTGCCTCACCACAATAATAGCATCTCATGAAGAAACTTGAATTATTTTGTTAATAAGACACTAATTAATTGGCACTAAGAAAGAAAGCTTAAGGAAGAGGAAAGTAATGAAACTTTCAGTAAACTTCTTTTCACTTTCAGCTCCAAAATAATTTGCTTAGTGCTAAAAAAACGTACAGCTACAAGCAACCTCAATGTTGCTCTCCAGAGCAACCATTAGCAGTTCTTAAATTCAGATGTGCAATCACATACATGTAAGGTTTTGCTTTTCTATATTTATGTACAGTAAGGTTGACTAGACTTGAAATATTCTTGCCAAGTGCCTGCCCAGGTAGGAATTAGAACTCTTTTAGACCAATTTGGCTAGAATGAATCAGCTAAGTGCAAGAAAATAATAGACTTCACAGTTTCCGTACCTAACCAGAACCTCATACACTTGTTTTTAACAGACAGGTTTGAATATTTAGGCCTGTGTTTCCACTTTTGCATATAATTCCACTATTTTGCCCTGGTTTTGGGTGCTCAGACTTCAAATAACAGGCCACCCTTTCAACAAGAATCACCTGAACCCATGAAAATGACACCCACACACTAAATGATTAAAATTAGTGTAGTTTTCCTCTTATATGTTAAGTTTAAAAAGAAGACTTAGCAGACAATCCTGTAGAATGAAATTCAGTGAGAATCTTTACAATACAGTTTTATTCATTTGCCATATTTTATGCCAAATAAAAGATTTATTTGCTTAAATCAAAAGGGGAATAAGAGATTGTGCTCTAATTTACCTCTGCTAAGTGTCCTAAGAAAGAACAAAGTACTTTCTGAATAGAATTTAAAGGCATAAAGGAGGGAATCAGAGGCAAAATAAAGTGTGTTTACCACAAGCCACTGCAATTTATAGTCACAGCAATACTGTTTGGCAAGATATCAGTACGCCATGAATTCTCCCTGAAAACATGACTGTGTCAATTAGTGTTCCACTATTCTTTTCGGGATTGTGTTCACTGCCTGCAGACCTTCGTCTGCTAGGAAAAGCCTAGTGATTCACACCATTGAGCTCTCTAGTTTGTCCTATCTACTGCAAAGCAGCTAACAGCTGAGAGAAGTGAGACTGACAGTATTGAGTCTGTCTATCTCAAGTACTCAGAATCATGAGTCACAGTCCAATGTCCTGAGCTTTAGAGAACAATCTGAGGGATCCTCTTATTTGCCTTCTGGTCTCTGAGACTTAAATAGTGGTTTAGGGCTTCTCTGTGCAAAAGCAGAGACTCTGTAACAGTAAATAAATAAAACACAAATATAAATTGTGAATGTATTTACTTTGCATTAATAAAGACACAAACCATCTAAAGGTTGCAAAATATCACAATCTGGATATTATGCTGAAACTGTTCAACTTCAGGCAGCAGCACCTTTTCTAAAAGAAAAGCAGTGCAGCAACCTGGGCATTGCATCCATCACACTTCTCTGTGGAAGAATTAGCTCTTATTGAAAGAAAAGCAGCTGGCATCTAAAATAACCACTGTGGGACAAGAAGATAAATGGAAGAAAGGTAAAAAAAAACTTCAACACCCCACCCCCCTCAAAAATACCCAAACCCCTCATACTTGGCCCTAAAATTTGCATCTGGATTTGGCACAGTCTGACAGAATAACCATGTAATAACTCTGGGGGACCTAGAAGTCCAGAATATTAACTGAATGCTACCCAGTTCGCTGGTATTGAGGGCCAGCGTTAGGAAAAGCTCACCTTGCAACTCTTAGTAACATAATGGTTATTCCTGCTTCTGACATCAAAGTACAGAATAGATTAGTGGCTATTTCATCTACTTGGCCTCTTTGGTTTTTTTTAGAAGGCCCTAAGATCAGAATTCATGTGTTGAGATGGAAGGGCACTTTAAGGTACTTCACTTCAAACCACCACAGCTGCTCAAATTGGACAAAGTTGCTACCACTGAGCCTCTGACCCACAGTCATCAGAAATCCCTCAGCAAAATGAGTCCCTGCACTTGTTACAGTGGCATAAACTTTGTTGTACTGGTGTCCAAACACCCCATCCATTCAACCCCAAAGTTTTCCCTGACAAAACCATACAGATTTTGAAAGAAAACAACTGAAAAGTGGGGCAGGGGAATGGGAGATACACAGAATCAGGCACCTGATTAACAGAGCCATCATGACCAAGCAGATGTGTAGTCAAGCTATTCAGCAATGAACCAGGTGACGGCACCTGCTGACAATTTCATCATTAGCCATTCTCCTGACAATTTAATATGATGACATCCTGATAATGAATGAATCATCCAGAAAAAAAAAAAGAAAAAAAAGAGAAAATAAATAATATTTAGTTAAAGTGAAGGGGAAAAAAATGAGGCAAGACTACACAAAGGGAATCCCAATCAACATCTGTGGAGTAACACAGACAGAGAGCCTGTTGACCTGGAACCTGGAAATAGAGTGCATGAATACAGAAATGCTTGTAAATCTACACATGGAAACAATGAAACACACTTAAAAACATCCTCCCTTGTAACAGCACTTTCACCACTACGACGGGCTGATAAATTCCTTGTATTTTACAAAGCTAGTTCTAGGCTGAGATCCCAGGACTCTAGAGGCTGATTTGATCCCTAGGTCTACAACATCATATGGGAGACAACCACCAGAGAAAATGCACCTATCCCTCTTTAAAGAGAACAGCTGACATGCACCGGTAGGATAAACAAAATTCCCAAGCAAACAATAATTTCTCATTTCATGTTGAATTGAATGAAATGAACAGGATAATTGCTGTTGAACCAACATGAAGAAAGCTATGATTTGCTGTTTCAAATTAAAAATGTGTTAAGAGATAAGGACACCATAATTTAAAAACTAAATATAGTACCTGCAACTTAGCTGACCAGAAAAATCAGAAAAATATATTCCTCTTCACCCTTTAACTCAGAAAAAGAACTGAAATCACAAAGGAGCCTAGAGCTAATAATGAACTGTATGTCATTTAACTATTCTGAAAAATTATTTCCATGTTCACATGCCAGCTGTAAAGAAGAAAAATACCCAGTTTGTGCCATATTAAAAACACCTTATTTCTATACTTTGATACAACCAAGGTCATTTCTTGTCCTTGAACAACTGGAACCCCTGCTTCATAAAGAGATACCATTGTTGCTCCAACACTATTGAAGCAAGTATGGCACCACTGGCTCTAACTGGAAATGGGCATATTTAGCACCATGACAACTGACCCTCCTAACAGCCAAGTCTTGTACCTGTAGCTTCCATGGGTGAACACACACCAATAATCTGAAAATTGTAATATTCTCACTGTGAAATACCCACTCCTATTTGTCTACCATAATAACACTTCCAAAATGACAGGCATCATGGATAGATTAATCTATGACAAAATGTTCATTCAAAAAATAATTTGATGTTCCAGGAATATTCAAGAAGTCTTTCATATTCTGTAATCCGTCTTTTAAGGATGCTAATTTTATAATTTATAAGCTGAATCCTTTTGCAGTGTGCAGCATACAATACACATTGACTACCAGACAAGTAGGCTACTACAAAGAGGCATTGTTCATGGCTTATAGTACATAATAAGTACTTACAGTGACACAATATATTGCTCTGATAAGATTATAAACACAATATCAGAAGAAAATCCATAAAAATCTAATTATGCACACAAAAGTTGCAGCATGAAAAGCCATCTGAGGCCCTTGGACAAAAGGTTTGAGGTTAGTATTAATTTTAAACATAACACTACTGCTGGACTTAATTCCTACAGAAATTTAATTTTAAAGTTTTACTACTACTACTTGATGATTAGAATAGAGCTTCAAGACCAGCTGGCTTTTAGTATTTCTTTTAATTTAATCCAGGTATTTTATACAAAACCAGCTCAGGTTTCCTAGAAACAGGGAAATCAGATGTCTGGGAGCTCAGTTATTGAAAGTTACCGTAATGAACTCTCTAAGGTTCTAATGCCTCTCAGTCTGAGGCATTGCAATGCAGAAGAGGCATTTTAACTATCTCCTTTGAAAAGCTGGGAGCAGGGAAGTAGGGAAGTGCACAATCCAAACTGCAGAAAAGAATAAGAGAATGAACTGTGTGTTGGCATCACAACCACAAATCCCCAGTGCTCTGTCCAGTTTGCCACAATCACCTGCTTGCACCTAATGCATAACATTTTTTTGTCATGCCATTAACATGATACAGGATTTTCACTTCTCTGTCATGACTATGACCTCACATGAGTAATGGTAAAGTGTCTCGGTGGCAAGCTAAACATAAGGCAGGACACAGATCATTGAATAAACCTTTCAACAGGCAGATCATCCCTGTATGTCTTCATCTGTTCAGCTGCTACAGGAGTAAACTAGGAAAAACAACAGTACTATAACCTAGAATCCTATAGGGATGACATGAAAAATATTTTTGGGTATTCTCTCCCTTCCCATCAGCAACAATCATACATGAAGGAAAGCAAATACCTTGCCAAGAGGCAACTTTGTTAAGTTTTTAGCCTTAAGTTCTGTGGAGTCAAACCTATTAAAGTTACTGAAAAGATTTTCATTGACAAGATGATTGACTGCTAAATTCTCAACACAACACAAGTGGAAGGAATCCAATTCTTTGTTCTATATGGTGAACATCAAGACATCCAAAATATATAAAGATATGAATTTATAGGTATATTTATATGCACAGAAACAGGAGGTACATAGAGCTATATATATATACAAACCCATACCCTGATAATAAGAAAAAATATGAAGAAATGGAAATCCCAATAGAGAATGACAAAATCTGACCTGCAAATGGAAACAAGATGAAAGGTGAAGCTGAGTTCTGTGCAGAGGCTGACAGCTCAAAGAGTAGTGCTGAAGGAGGTTTCAAACAAAAAAAATATTCAGTGAAAGGGATGGATTATAAGTACAAAATCTTGCTGTGGTATTCCTAAATTTTAAGAAGAATTTTTTGGGTAGACTATTAAAAACAGGAATAACCAAGTCAGGAACAAGCAATGAACATGCTACAACAAATCCACCAGAGCTGTCAGGAAGTAGTAAGGAGCTGAGGAAATAGCTGTCATACAGCCATGAAGACTGATTTTCCTTTCGATTTCCCCATTGAGGACCTAAGTTTTTGCAAAAATGAAACTGGTGAAAAATGTATTCTGTGGTCTGTGATACCCAAGGCTGAAAGTCTGCAGAGAAAGAAAAGAAAGCAGGAGAAAGCTGAGAAGAAAAAATTACTCTGCTTATTTTTCTTTTTACAAAAAGGAGGAAAACAAATGGAACAGTAAAAGGGGGGTGAGGAAAAGGTGAAAAAAAGAGAAAAAGGAAAAAAAAGAGGGGGAAAATGGAAAGTAGGAAAAAGAAAAAAAAGAGGAAAAAGAGGGGAAAAAAAGAAAGAAAAGATGGAAAAATCCTTTTCTCTAAGACATATTGTGTGGGGTTCTTACAATTGCCTGTTACAGCTGGCTCCCAACTAGGAAGTCCCTCTCAAACCAATGAAAGTTAAATTACTGTTTGTGTCTATAAGAGGAAGGTTGTGTTCTCCCTCCATTTGCCCTTTAGCCCGTGCTCACCAACCATCTACCTCAGGCAGGAGTGCCAGGGCTTTGCTGTTTCACGAGGCTGCCCTGAGAGTCAACACCACACTGCCCACAAGAAGAGCATAAGCTCCCTTTGCTCTCCTGTTAGTCTCATACAAATCCACCTTGAGGAGGCTGAGGCTGAACTCCAGAGCAAATCTGCAAGGGGTCCCTTCCATGGTCTGGGCAGGCATTGGGTGCAGCCCAGTCGTGCATCAATGAGGCTGAACATATCACAGTGCCAGGAATGTCCAACAGAGCTTCCTGCCCACTGAGAAGCTAAGAGCCAATGGTTTCAGCAAAACCACATCCCACTGAGCTCCCTGTTGGACCAGTAGGTCTCAACTTAGCCTGCATTTGGGAGATGTTAACTTTGAGACAAAAAAAAAGAATTAGTAGGGGAAAAAAGTCTGTTTGCCACACGCTTGTGACTTTAATGACTGCGTTCACCAGTAATAGATGCACAGTGTTTAGATGGCCACCTTAATTCACAGTAATATTCTGTTCAACTCAGTGGTCTGCTCATCAACAGAGAAACAATAAGGTCTATTTTGCATTCAATTTTTTTATCACCGTTTCCTTGCTAAAATACTACTTTGTGCAAAGTAAAAAAATAAGGCAGGATATATATCAATATTTACTTTAGTTTGCCTTTTCTACTCATTTCCTTCGTCAATGCTGCCACCTTCTGATGCTCAGCAGCTTCGCCAAGCACCCCAAATGCAGTGCTTAGGTTACAGCTGTGTGGACAAATCCCTCACTGCAAGTTTTGTTGCCCTAAGGCTCAGGAGCCCTCCCCCACCTCTCCTGTTGCTCCTGCTTTGCTGGAATTTTACATAAGGATGGAAGCAAGGATTTGAAGGATAGAAGTTTGTAGCACAGCAGATATTTATGAGACTTAACCTATAATCCTGGAGTTGATGTTTGCTCATTGGTCTGGTTTTAAATTGCCCACACTCCCAGGTCACTGAAGCCACTGAGAACTTCTGGAAGTCACTGAAAACTGAACTTTCTGCCTTTTCGCCCTCTCTGCTGGGGAACTTACCATGGAACCTCACTGGCTCTGTGAGTTCTAGCTCCTCTTTATACTTTTTCTGTGCCATAAGAATTTCCCTTTCTAAGTTCCTAGGTATGTCGAAAGACTTATTGAGCCTTTTTGGTTTAGTCAGCTGTTTATCTGTTCTATCTCTCAAGGCAACCTAGGGAAAGACAAAGGTTCATAAAGATAGAATCATTCTCTTGGAGGATATTAAATACTGACCTACAGCCTTGAACTGGACTCTCCTCACTAGGAAAGCTGCCAGTTTAATATGCTCTCATACCGTTAAAGATTTTCAGCAGAACTCGCTTCATTTAATAAATTCACAGGCATTGACATCAGTTTTGGGGAGAAATTAAAATTAAAAAAACAAGGTCGACCCACAGTTTAATAGAACTCCATAAATCAGTTTCATGAATCATTCATCCTGCTGAGCATAAACAATTCTTGGACAGTAAATAGAATAGCAGTACTTCATTAGAAATTAAGAAAAAATCTAGATATTATTATTATTATTATTGTTATTAGTGTTAAAAGTCAGGTTTATACCCAAAATATGAATGTAAAATTCATAGCCAATGAATTTTTAGCCAATCTGTCACAGCATCCGATGCAAGAACAGGCAAAGTTCATGTACAGCAAGCACAGATTTCAAACTTAGAGCACAGACAAAGAAAAAGAGAGTGTGAGATGGTCTTACCTTAAACCCTTTCACTGGAATAAGGACCAACACAGAACTTTCTTATACTGCAGTTTAATGTCTCAGCCTCTTGCCTACTGAAATAGGATCAGTCATGCTCTCCCTCTTTTTCACTCGGGGCCCTAATGAATATTTAATGCAAAGTGGAACCGCTCTGATCTGACTCCAGAGCAGACAGATATTTTAAAGCACAGACTCTCATACTCCAGGCAGATGGCCTGATCACCAAACCAGTGGTTCAACATGATGCCCATGAGCTCCACTGTGTTGAGGGTCAGCATCAGTGAGTGTTGTCCTCCAAGGGAAAAAGGCAGAGGAACTCTCACTTCATGAACGGTGGCAAGATTCAAGTAACAAAATCCCTAGTCTTTTCAAAATTTGACATTTTTTGCACAGCCATAAGTAAAACTGTACTTGGCATGTGGAGTGTATTGACAGAAATCTAGGTAGCCCTGGGATTAGCCAGCTTATTCTTGCAGCTAGGTCTTGGATTAAGGTTCCAAATTTAACAGTAGCAAAATGATCATGCCTATGACACAAGGCAGTGCAATACAGAGAGAGCCCTTGTGAGCCATTTGGACACCCAGGAGCAGCTTAGCCCTTCCCAATGGTGCTGCACCAACAGGAGGACTGCTGAAAGGAATTCCTTTTAGCTTACTTCTTTCCATTTTGTTTCGTTCTGTTTGTTGAGATGATGTTCACCAGGGGCTCAGCAGTTTAACGTGGCCCACATGTCTGTAGGTTTGCATATGCAGCTATGATGCACAACATGATTGCCTGTAGCTTGTTGAACATCTGCTATTTTGGTGAATTATTTTAACAAGCCAATAGAACAGTGCACTCCATTGGATTTCAAGTGCTTTACACGACATCTAGAAAAAGAGGTTACTCTCACAGCTGATTATTCATCAGAGCCAAAATTCCTAGGTTGTATGTCATTAAAATAAAATCTCAAAGTTTAACACGTTGAAAATACGAGATAAGCTTTTAATACCATATACTGAAAATGGTTTGAGACACAGAAATAGCTTAGTTGAGTACATCTCAATACACACTGATTGTTTTTACAGGAAATCTGGAAGAGCCACAACTGCACATGAACAGCCTGTCAGTTGTGCTAGCTGGCTCATCATATTGAGAAAAGAAAAATAAAACATCTATAGATTTTTGGGTCATTTCAAAATAGAGTGTAAGTGCAGACCTATGGTCTGCTGCATAACCAAAATTTCTCTGATAGAAAATGAAGGTGCAGAAATGTTTACAGCTGCTAGAAATGTTTACACTGTAATAAAGATCCAAGATTAGTAATATTCCTTTTAGAAATCACCAAGAATTTTAAACAGAAGTTTTCACAGAAGTTTTCTGAACTCTCTGCATAATAGCCAATAGCATAACTTAACTCTGGGGACTTAAATTATTCCTCAAACTCTTTTTTCCACACATTCTAAGGTTATTTATAAAGAGTAGATTCCACTCTTGAGTAAAACCTTTCACTTTAAAGAGGTTCAGAGAAATAAATAGAATACTCCCAAATAAAGGTATTCAGTGGCTTGAATAATAGTAATTAATAGGATAGGATAGGATAGGATAGAATAGAATAGAATAGAATAGAATAGAATAGAATAGAATAGAATAGAATAGAATAGAATAGAATAGAATAGAATAGAATAGAATAGAATAGAATAGAATTATTCCAGACCAAAGAAAGAAGAAAAGCAAATCTCTTATCTTTTGGGGCCAGTAGTGTGTTAAAAAAAGCAAGGCATGTACAGTATGTTCACTGAATGCTGTGGAGAGTAAAAAAAAAAGCCTGATCCACAGATGTCAATAACTACTGAATTAAGTCTAAAATATGTCAAGTGAAGGAAAGCCAAAAGCTGCAACTTTCATTCTTGAGAACAAGCTCCTTGCATTTTCTTGACAAAAGATTTTTAATGTTATGTCAGTATTTTTGACACTTTCACTTGCATTACTCTTTGAAGATAGATGCTTTTAATTATCAAATATAATAAGTACAGTTGAAGTCTACATTTATATGCAAAAATAATGAGTTTTAATACTATATAAGGTTAGACAACCCAACAGAAAATATGTGCATTAACTTCTTTAATAGTATTTAAATTGTGCAATTACTACTTTGTGTCCTCTGAGAATTTTTTTTTTTTTTTGAGGACATATTTCTTCACAGTTTTTTGCTTTAAATAAAAGATATCAATTTCCAAAAGAATTACAGCATACTGGAATAGCTTTAGGAAAGGGCCAAATAAATCTGACAGCTAGGCAGTGAACCTAAGAATTGTTTCTTTAAAAAAGAGGTTAGAGTTTTACAAGCCTTACACATTTATCTTTTCATACCTATCGATATGGAAAGAGAAAAATGATTGTACAGAAATAGGATTTTCTACATGAGGGGAAAAATCATGTGAAATCTGAAAAACTGAAAGAGGAAGAAAGTAACATAAGCAGAGATGGCGAGGACTGAAAATCCATACTGTACCAAAACAATGGCAATATCAGATCTTGAGTGCAGATTATGAGCTCTCCCTCGTGATGGTGAGCAGCATCTCACAGAAAGGAAACCCAGCAGAGTATCTGTGTAAATATCTGCTCATTACTGCATGGTAATCACAAGGCAATGTTAAAATGAAGCTACCTCAAACAGCCTGCTGTACTGTGAAATGTATTCATACCTAGCTCCTTATGCTGCATTTCCCTTCCAGCAAGATATTTTGGGAGATCTCCATTAGAAATTCTGTATGGAACCAAAGAGGAAGTTGCACAACCTGTTGTTGAGTTGTAAGATAAAGGTGCAACATGTAAGTGAAAATGTAAATGCAACAAAGGTAAAAGTGTTTGAAGTAATTCTAATCTATCTAAGATCATATGTACTGTGATCTCTGTAGGTACCACCAGCCTCCAAGAGCCAGGCTGTCTTTTCTAGGATAACTTAGACCTGAGAACTTGTGTATTTACCTGTATTATTTATGGCAAAGACATCAAAAATAAACCTGTTTGGTCTACATTCATTGATCATTTGTCTCTGACCTGATCTACAGGGAGAATTCAGCAATGTATGTTTGCCACGTGGATGGAAAGGAACCATCCCTTTCCAAAGGGAAGATTTGAGCTGAACTGTCCAACTGCATCTCCCTCATCTGTAAAACAGAACTCAAATCAGCACTTCTGGAGGAAAAAGTCTCCAAGACAGTACCATTATTTCTGTGTTGTCTGATCAAGAATGGACCTCCAATCTTCCTTGTGCTCACATGAGCAAAGTTTGCACTCTATTCCTGCAACCTTTGTGATTATGAAGGAAAATTATTATTTAGTGTTAATGATATAGTGCCTTCTATCTGAAACTGCAGGCAGCAAGGCATCAGACACCCAGAATCAGTAACCCAGGTGTGTCAAGTGACCCTGCTGTCTCAATGAAACTGACACTTTTTGAAACCAGTACTGCCCTTACTTCATATGAGGGATAACAAAAGAAACTCCTTCTGAAGGGAAAATAAAGAGTAAAAAATAGAGTGGAAGATAAACATGAAAATCTGACAAAAGAGGAGTGATTGGAAGGTAAGGAAGAGAAGACTTGCACAAATAATTTTCTAAAAACACTTTTGGATCACTGGGTGTAGAAGAGCTGCATTGACACTAGATGTACAAGCACAGGAGAAAAAAATTAAAAAATACTCCCAGAGCTTAAATAAGTCTACTGTTATTTCGCCTTTGCCTCTCCTCTCAGCCCTTCTGTTGTGTTGGCTTTTGCTGTATCCAAGTAACAATCTCTGATCTCACTCTTTGACTGTTTTTTCCTCAACAGCTATTTGTTCTTTTCAAACCTTATGCTGCTCCCCAAATTGGTTGCTTCAGCTGTTTGCTAAACCTCTGGAAAAAGAAAAGCAACAGTTCCCGTTACCAGGCAACATCCAGTTTCTTTCCCCTGAGGTTGTGACAAGGTGCAGTCCTGCTGCCACTGCTGCTCCGGCTCCATGGACTTCACAGCACCTGGAGCTGGCAGGCAGCATCTAGTCTCTTTACTTTGCTCTGAGAGCTATTTCATAATTAAATCAGGTAAAATCAACTGTCTGCATCTCGATTTCTATGCAAAATTCACAGCAGCAACAGGCGAGCAAAAGAACTTGAGTGCAGTTTTAGTAAGGTTATTAGATTAACCAGGACTGCATGAATAAAGTAATTTATCTAAATAAAATCTCATCTTTCAACGTGCAAGGTGATTGCTTCTGGCATCACAAATAAATCACTTGTTCCTTTCACTTTTTTTTAAAGTCAGGTGCCTTATTCACTTTTTGTTCAATGGAGCTTAGCAGAGAAGGATGGAACCTGCAATGGGGAGTTCTTGGTGGGTCTCCCCATCAGGAGTGCACAGCCAGCCCAGCCCCAAACTGCCTAAAGTCTCCAGCACTGCCTGAAAAAGTGAAATTCAGCCCATTCTCCATTCTTCTAGGTGGACAGAATTTAACGTTTAACTTTTTTTGCAAAATCATAAGACATGGGATACAGAGCAACAGCAACAGAAGACTTCTGTCTTCCTTTAAAATATTTTTTCCAGTCCCTATGGGCTTATCAAGATGAAGGGAATGTCTGCTCTGATATGATTGCACAGGATGTAAGTACATGTAAGCCAAATGTAAGCTACCAACACCACAGCAGCAGTTTGAGCACAGCGGTCTCAAGCTCCAGCACAGCCTAATTTACCCACTTTCCCAGGCTCTGAAGTAAAGGCAAAGACTAACAATCCCAAATGACATGGCAGATCCTAAATCCCTGCATGCAAAACTCTCTACAGCCTGAAAATATCTCACTGCTCACAGAGATGATAACATATCTCAGAGCATAGAAACAAGGCTTCACTCTCTAGTTCAATCACTGCCTTCCTCCGTACCCCTTTGTATGAATTGCACCAGACAGATTCAGCCTGCTCCTGACTGTAGGCTGCAAGCACTAATCAGATCTCCAAAGGGGCTTTGGGATGATTGACGGGGAAGCCCTTAATAAAGGCTTTCTGGTTTTGGCAGGAGAGCAAGCAAGAAAAGGAAGCAGCTTGAGTTACTTGAAATGCTGAGGTGGAGGCGTTTGATAAACTGTGATGGGAGAGATGTTTGACGAGCCCTGAGCAGAGAGCAGCTGTAGGAATTCTGATGGGCTGGCTGAAATGGACATGGAGTCAGTGGCTAAGTCTTGATTTTCCACTCCTGTCATTGGCAGAGAGGAGGTATATAGAGGAGAGTTAGCAGAATGAAGATGAGCAGATCCATGCTAAATTTGCAGTGAAACAAGGAGCCTGGAGACCTCCCTGCATTTCACAGGTCATGTCTGACATCTTTGTAATGTGAAGGTCTTGGAGATGGACACTGTTTTCAGAGGTCTCACTGAATTCTGTGGTAGATTTTTAAAGATGGGAGAGGAAGAGAATTTTTAGTTTTGCAAGCCTGTGCTGTGAATAGCGGAAAGGCTAGAGAAAATACTAAGAGCATCTCAAGTAACAAGTGACAGGACAAAAAAAAGCAGCCTCCAGTTGCACCAGGGGAGGATAAGGATGGATATTAGGAAGAATTTCCTCCCCAAAGGGGTTATCAAGTACTGGAACAGGCTGCCCAGGGAAGTGGTTGAGTCTCCATCCTTGGAGGTACTTGCAGTGCATGTAGATGTGGCAACTGGGGACATGGTTTAGTGGTAAGTAGTGCTAAGTTAATGGATGGACCCAAGGATTTTAGAGGTCTTGTCCTACCTAAAACACTCTGTGATTCTCTAACAGTTTCAAGGCAATAAGGCACTGAAAAGTCACTGAAAAATTGTCCAGGAAGAAGCAAAGAGATGCTCACGGCATGGGGGTACCAAAGAGCACCTGAAGAGTTGCATTACAGTCGGTTTACTTTGAGCAACACCAACAGACAAAGACTTTGCTTAACCAGCCCTCAAGTGGAAATAAGTGGTGTTTAACCAGGGAAGGTTTATTCAGACTTCCTTTGGCAAAAGCAGATGCAATTTGATTTTCTCAGAGTTATAATGTGCTGAGAATACCTAAATTGTTGCTATGGATGTGGGAAGGTACAACAACCAAATAACACACCAGACTAACAGTCTTGAGGCTGAAATGTTAAAATATGGCTTCACATACAGATTCACCCCAAATGGAACACTACAGTAAATGGTAGAATCATTACACCTAATTATTTAATGAGAATAGGTTATTTCAGCTGTATAACCCTGTCTGTGTGTTTTCCCAACTTGGTTACATTCTGCAAGAAAAAGCTGGTGCTCTGTAAGTGACACAACATGCATACTCCATGTAAAAGACACGAGGCTACTGCTGAATGTGTTATTAGTCACCAATCTAGTTTTCCCTCAAGGTGAACTCCTCACATTTTCTCCCTAAGGTGTCTTCCAAGCTTTATACCTCGCTTCTTTGTGTCTGTTCATACAGCAATTATAGGTTATGTTCTCTGACTTAGCCTAGAAAGGGTTTTACTTCCTTCCTTTCAAACATGGGAAAGGGAGGAAAAAACTTGGGAAAAAATCAGCAGTACTGGGCATAGTTCAATCTCAAAATATTCTATTCAGCCTCTAATTTAATTCCCAGGACACATCCATATTCAGTGACCCAAAAAGTCTAGCCTCTATCCCATGGAATTTTGCTATTAAATTCACTGGGATTCTACCTGAAAGAAAAATAGTAATAAGTTCTTTCACCAGATTGAAAGACTGAGGTATAGAGGGCACAAATACTCATTGAAAATTCAGCAGATGCATCGCTTCTTTAAGAAACAATCAAATGCACCCAGGTAACCTCAGTTTGTCCTCCTTTATGACCCAGTTTAAAGACATCTTAAGTAAAACTTCACATCAAAATGTCACAGAAGAAACACAGACATATTCAATGTTTGGGACTTTAAGGCGGAGAGGACGTGGCATTACCTTAGAAGATATCTTACTGGTACATAAGATGAATATTTTCTCATTTTGACAACCAATAAATTTTGACATTGATGTTAAGACCTGCTTAGAGATAGAAACCTCTAGCTGGTATCTCAACCAGCTGAAGTAGTATTTACATTTTTGCAGTAGTGCACAATGGAATCATTATTAAAAGATGAGTCCCATCTTGGAATCCCTTTATGCATTTTGGTTGACATTTCTAAATGCTGACTCCTCTAGCTAATAAGGAAAGTAAAAGAAGTGATCAAGAAGTTAACACTAACTTTATGAAGATAGGTTTCTTCTTGAAATACCAGTTGGCAGCTAAGATTTGCCAAGCACCATGGATCACAATTGCAAGAAATGCTGAAATATGGCCAATATTCTTGAAAAAAACTCAATCAAATTCCCAAACTTTGTGTTAATCCAATTTGTTCTGTGTGCCTGGGAATTTTTCAGCTGAAAATTATTCTTCCCTAAGGACATTTTCTCCTTTGTTAAAAAAAAAAAAATAAGCCAAGTCCCCAAAAAAAAATCAACAAGGGAGAAGGAATAATCTTGTTTGAATTTCAGTATTAGACTCATCCACTCCTATTCCCAATACTCTGCCAAAATTTTCACAATTTATAGCATAATTCAAATAAGAATATGGTTTAACCTAATGAAACTTACCTTACCTAATAGATCATTCTTACACAGTTTAATATTATGCTGCATCCCCAGTCCAGCCACCTGATTTGTCTGAAAGAGTACAAAGATCAAAAAAGGTGGAATTAGGAAAATGGGGATACTAATCTTATATAACTGGGGGAGGGGGAAGGAAAGGATGGGGCAATATGGAACTTCATTACAACAAACTAACATATTACCAGTGATCTCAAGTTATATTAATTTTTTTTCCCTTGTATTTTTAAAAGTTTACTTTAGAAATAAACTCCATGGGGTTCCTGGCAGAGCTGCTCTGCCACAACAGTTTATACCAACCATCTGTGGTGTGCCAGAAGCTTCCCGAATGTTCTGCCACCTGACTCAAAATCCTGAAGCTTTTCATGATTTTCTGCCAATTTTCATCCATACTATGTCTGTTTCCAACACTGAAAACCTAAAAAAGCAAAATATATATCTAAAAGATGCACAGGATAGTAAATTCAGCCACAATATCATGGCCAAAAGAAAAGACCAAAGACTACAGTACTGTGAGTCTGTGAGCTCTGATCACTGGGGACAGCTGCATACTCTGAAAATAGAGTTGTTAAAGAGAAAGGGGGCACCTGCCTTTTCTAGGGACACAGCACACACAAAACCTGGTGTCATTTTCTTTTAGCACATAATAATGTTGGGCCAGATGTAAGGCTGATTTCTATTTCTGTAGGTGACCAAAATCTTCTTTTTGTCAACATAGACAACATTTCTCCTGTCAGTGTTTCACTCTCTCACATGAAAAGGTTGTGAGAAAAATATAACTATGCTTTAATAATGTTTGGTCAATTTGCAATAAATGAACACCCACTTCTGGAAGACAAAAGAGATGAGAAAGTGGAAGAGGAAGAGGATGCTAAAATAACTGAAGTGCTCTGGTCACCAACAACAGGAATGGACATGATTCAGAAAAAGATTCAAATTTTTGCTGCATGGAAATGAACTACCAAAAAACTGTAGGAGCCCAGGGTAGCCTATGTGAGCAAATCTACAAAAATTTCCTTTTCAAGAGGTAATAATAAAACTCTATCAAAGATTTGGTCCAGCTGTTTCTGTACAATTCTATTAATGCTAGACAAGTCCTGAAGCATCTAGACTCATGTTAATTTTTTTCTGCTCAAGCTATATTTAAAGCAGATTATAAAAACACTGTCTACTCAGACAACATTGTGCCACAAAATAGATAGCTATAATTCATCAATATCCTTTAAATCCATTTGACACTTGAATAAAAATATCCAACTTGCTTCTATGAATAGCTGCCCACTGCTGTTTTTGAACCAAGATGTTGTCAAATCCTTCTCCATGGTCACATGCAGCACAGAGAGCTTCATTTACATCCCCAAATGACTCTTTAATTGTGGTTGTCTCAACCCCAACATGTTGAGTTTGCCGTTGTCTTCCAGCTGAGCACCCAAGAGCAGTCAGGTTTCCCAGAGCTCCAGGGTGGTCAGCCTTTCTAACAGACCCTCTCCTATCCTTGAGCAACACTAGCAACATGATTTAAAGGCAGGTGTCATTTCCTAGCCCTTCATGGAAGAAGCCTCCTCTGTGATCAGAAAGGGCCTGCATTCCGTATTTGTTTTGACGTGGTTTAACCCAATTCCAAGAGAGACATAGAGATCTCACCATTTAAATGATTGTCTCTGGCTAGGTTCTGCAGAAACTTTCCAAAAATGCTTTTCCACAAACACGTTTAAAGAACATCAAAGAAAAGCAAATATATATGTCAAGCACCCACTGGTACTGGAGTTTTAGGAATTTTAGGGAGATGGTAGTGGTGATGAGTTGGTTCGAGGGTTTTCTTTTCTTTTGTCTATCTCAGCTAAAGGATTTTGTTGACTTGCTTGGAATTCATACCTTGTGTAAGCCGAGTTTTTAAGAGTCATTTAGCTGAAATATTCTCAGCATGCATTCTTATACAAGTTTTTATAACTCTTGGAGCTCCTGTGAAAGAGCTGAGTGTTCAAAAGCCAAAGTCTTTTTCTGACTTTCCTCACATACCCTTTGAACTTTTTAAATGGGTAATGAATTTTCTCAGCTACATGCTTCAGCTGGTTTCCTTGGATTGGATGCTGATATTAAGAACACCACCAGCTGTCACTTCCTTTACCAGACTCTAGACAATGACTCAGAAGTGTGTTGGCCTTTGCATGTATTATCCAGCTTTTGCCAGCGCAGTGGTCTCAAACCTGCATTGACAATTCCCATGCTACTGCATTAAGTGTGCCTTTCAATAATGCACAGACGAGCTTCCATACTGAGCCTTTTACCCTATATTCTCTCTCCTGCTATTGTTGTCATATTTCTCTCTTCACCTTTACTTTTGTAAAATTTATCACAGCCTCTTAGATTATACCAGGGCTTTGCAAATTTTTCAACAAAAGCCTATTAGAAGCAGCGTGTCAACAAAACCAAAATATAATGGTTTTGAACCAGCACTCTCTGCATGTTCCACAATAGTAAAAATATTTCCAAAATCTAAACATATTTGCCTTTCATTAGCAGCGTTTTGGTCCCTGTGACTGTGCTGGGTTTTCTTTCACAAGCTGCCTCTAGTAACAGATTACTTTGTCCATGTCAAAACCTACTACTGATTCTTTCCCCCACATANTTTCTTAATTGAATTTGTGTAGAAAGGAAGTCCAAGTGAACTCTGGCTTGTGCTCAACAGTAATTCAGATAAAAATTAGAAGGAAGTTTGATTTTAAAGGAGAGAAATTAGAAACTCAAGACACCGAATGTTATTCAATGGCATGTCAAATGCTTATCAAGAAATCTTTTATAACATATATAATTGTTTCTTGTAATTTGAGTAATATGAAAGACCAGTAATGACAAATGTTTCACTGTGTTACTTTTTGAAGTGCTGTCTGAAACCCTGAAACATTTAGAAAGGATGTTATAATTAGACTTGGCTGGAAACTTTTTGATTAAACACTTTTCATTTGAAAAATGCTGATTTGTTACAAGTGCAGCTTTTTGCAGAAACGTATGTGTTTTAATGAAACTTTATTGAGAAAAGCTTCTTAAGGAAAACAGGAGACAGAGATAAATCATGATGATACTGAGCTCACAAAGGTAAGACATTGTTCTGCTGTGTCCTGAGACAGTGACCTAAGAGGCTGTTTCAGTCTGGGATCCCTATAAATGATAAAGGATAAACTGCCACAGTATTAGACATTAACTGGCACCTTATCTTTTCTTCCACATCTGATCTTGTCACCTACTTTCTCCATTGCAGTCTACACATTTACTTATTGTAGGATTTTTGCCATTTAGCCTTATCATGTTTTCCTGACTTACTGCATTCTCCTTGGCTATCCAGTCTAATGAAGACTCCAAATTTTGAATGTCTTCTGAATGTCTAACCCTTCATTCCACTAGGTCACCCTCCACACTATACCCAAATTCAGGGGAGCTTCTTTAGTTGGGCAGCTTTCTTTAACTGGTGTTTGTTTGAAGCAGTTCAAGATGATGTTTTCTTCATGTCACAGAGTTAAACCAAAGAGGAACCCCTCAAATTCTGCATGACTTTGAGAGTTCACAGAGCTGCCTTTAAAGTTTCATCTGCAATAAAAAATACAAGTTAACCAGTCAGTCAGTCAGCCAGTCAATTAAGACTGAAAAACCACTGTGACCTTTTCAATCTACTTTAGAAATTCATAAAGAGTTGCTTTCCAGAATGAGTAGGATTGCTTGATACAGTGTAATAGACCGAAGCCAAAACTAACAAGATCTTTGAAGGTCTTGAATAGTCTGCTTCCAGTGAAGTCTAGAGTCTCCCAGACTTGTTACCTGGCACACGAGCTATACCATCAGTTCTCATGAACAGATTGTGAAATTTGCAATTTCCTAGGAAAATTTTTGTGCTGCAATCTACTCTGATTTTTTTCTGTTGTCAGGCTGCTCACTTCTCATGCCAGCTGCTCCACCCACCTGTTCCCCTGTGTATAATTTAATAATCTCCATTTGATATAAACTAGAGCAGACCGAGGAAGTGTAAACTTTCAGTGTAGGATGATAGCACGGGGCGATTCTGGGGGAGTAGAATGTCTGGCAGTATACATTCAGCAGGCACAAGATTTTTGATCAGCAGTAATGAATAGATTGCTTCAGGAATAATCTTCATTAAGTTGGTTGGTGTTGTGGGGATTGATTCTACAAGGTGCTGTTCATCTTGTAGCCACACAAATATTTTTTGAGCAAATGAAATGATGTTCTCCACTTTCTCATCTTCTAGCATTCCTCAGAAGTCACAGCAAGGATTCTGTATCCAAGCAGGAATTCTAACTCCTACAGTCAGAGGATGAACAAACTGACGGACATATTTTCCAGGCTTTGATCAAAAACCACCCTTCCCACACCATAAAAACACCCTAATCCCACACAACTTTAAATCTCCTGTGGAGGTTCCCAAAGTCTCGTATTGAAAGTATGGTGAGGATTTCCTCGAGCTTTAATAACTCACTGTTTCAATCCAATGGCATGAGAGCTGTGGTGAAAAATTATTTAATGTAGGAAATGCTGGTCTTTCTTCAAACGTCAGCTGCTGGAAAGCTAAACATCAAAGTAGCAGGCAAGGTGAACAGACTCCCCTCCACTCTGAGAGAGAACTTTCAGTTTGTGGTTTGTCCCATTCATCGTAAGATGGCCAGAAAGGTGTTTTAGAGTTCCTTATTTCTCCCCACTGACTCATGAGGCAATCTAGATTAGTAGATTGAAGTAAATGTCTAACTTTAGAGAGCTAAACTTCTAAAGTTGACATGAAGTCCACCCTAGAAAAATCCTTGCATGTCACTGCATATATGTACAAATAACTGTGTAACATTATAAGAAATGTTATGTACTTTCATATTAATATTATTTCAAGTCTTTGAAGATCAGCTATAAGTACATTAATTATCAGGATTATCTTTAAATACTTTATTAATTGAATGAGAAATTTTTCACAGTTTTCTCAATCTGGTGAAAAATGTTTCCCCTTTAAAACCAGAAAATATATAACTAATTAGTTTTCTAATTTTAGATTTGTATATCTTGGTTTTGATGCCACATTTGTTTAATTGCACCTATAAGTATTGGTAAGGGGGTTGGATAATGAACAAAGGTCATCAGCTAAGTAATTTGAACAACTTGTTTGTTTTACAGAATCACAGAATGGGTAAGATTGGGAGGGACCCCAGTGGGTCATCTGGTCCAACCTCCCTGCTCAGGCAGGGTCATCCCAGAGTGCCTGACACAGGATTGTGTCCAGACAGTCCTTGAATATCTCCACTGAGATATCTCTACAGTCTCTCTGGTCAGTCTGTTCCAGTGTGCAGTCACTGCACAGCAAAGAAGATCTTCCCTGTGTTCAGGTGGAATTTCCTGTTCATCAGTGTCTGCCCATTCCTCTTGTCCTGTAGCTTGGCACCACTGAGCAGAGCCTGGTCCATCCTCTTGGCATCCCTCCCTGCAGGCACTGACAGACACTGATGAGGGCCCCTCTCATTTGTCTCCTCTCAAGACTGACCAGGCCCAGCTCCCTCAGTCTTCCCTTGTAAAAAAAGGTTCTCCAGTCCTTTAATCATCTCTGGTGCCCTTGGCTGGACCTGCTTCAGGATCACCATGTACTGGGTGATCACTCTTGTACTGGGGAGCCCAGACCTGCACACAGCACTCCAGATGTGCCTCACCAGAGCTGAGCAGAGGGGCAGGGTCACCTCCCTCGACCTGCTTTGTAGGGTATTCAAACACTTCACCTTATCTAGTCCAGAAGTAGCCCTGCCTTTACCAGGTTACTTAGGCGAATGAAATGAGCAGAAGTTACCTGCCACGACTCTTAATTAGAGGGAGAACTCTCCATTGAAATCTAGGGGGAGTCAGATAATTAAATACCTCCATTCATCTGGGCTTCAATGTTCTTAGAATGCTGAATTTGCTCTTCTCTTACTGATCCCAGTTCCAAGTTAACTTGGCGTCTCCCATTTCTCTGCCTGGAGAAGAAGGATACAAACTCCATTAAAGGCTGGCAGTACCTCTAAGGACTAACAGCTGGGAACACAGCTAAGTAAAGAGGTGTAGAGTCCATTTAGACTACAACAGAGGAAGCAGGGAATGTATCTTGGGGCAGGAAGAGAGATCCAGCTGATATCATCTGGAGTACTTTGAAAACAAGATATAAAGAACACATCAGCAGAAGCTCACTGTGGAAGGATGGAATTAGAAATGACAAATAAAAGTCTATGCCACACAGGCAAAAGGAAGGAGAATTTATAACAGGCAAAATATTACTAATTGTAAATCACCATGGGATTAAGAGAAATAGACCAGAGAGCAGTATGAAAATAATAAACTAACGTTGCCTATTAATGTAGAGGTAAAGAATGGGATCTTCTTATTCTTTTTTGTAAGCAATGAGAGTTTTCTAGTTCCCCTCACTTAAGATCAGGATTGTGATCTGTTAGTACTGCAGGTACCTGCATTTCCTTCATTACTTCCCTGCATAGAAATATTTTAGTCTGGTGTCTCTAATTGTTACACATTCACAATGTGTGTACAGGTCCTTCTCTCTCAAAGAACTTTTCTAGCACTCAGCTGGGTATTTTTCCAAGGAAGTCCATACCTCAGTGATCTGAAGGTACAGCACTTCTAAAATCTGATGACCACTTCTACTAGTTTTCCTCTAAATATCCAATTCTGTACTTTAGATGTTGTCACACAAGGTGGCAGACAGGAGCTCCTGTAACAAACCTGGAAGAATTTTTATTTCTGTAACTCTGACAAGATGCAGTCCTAAAATCCCCACACTTTAACCACAAGCAGCATATTCCAGCTTATTTTACAACACACCACATGATGGCTGTTTCCAAAAACCTTCACCTGGGATATATATCCACATATACCTACATGAATACATGCATTTCAGTTCTAAAGCATTAACAGCTGTTCCCTATGGGCCTGATAAATACTCCTTACATGTATGACACAATTTGTTAAATTATTTCACTCTTACACTTAGGAAAGAACAAATCCTGCCAACATTTATGTATGTGCTTGGCTTTACCAGCCTGACTACTCCTGGCATCAAGTATGATTTTCATAAGATCAAGGCCTAAGATATCATATGCAATAACTTGGAATAGAAATGCTTTCTAAAAAAATAACACTTGCCCTAGCTGAAAGCTACTGAGATTTCATCATGATTATCATCAGCAGACTGGTGAATAAACATGAGACACTCAGGCATTTACTCTGGTCAGGCATCAGTGAGAAGAACAACATGAAACAAAGGACGGAGAAATGAGGCAGAAGGGTAGAAATGGTTCTTTATATCTTCCAAGTGCTGTAAAATACTCTGAAATGTCTGGTTATTCTTAGTGAAAAGTCAGGAAGGCCTGGAAAAGGGTCAAATGTGTTTGTTGGGATGGAATTTAGTGCTAGACAGATTTTGAAAACAAAGCTCTTGAATCACAGTAGGTTTGCCTCTGTATACCACACCTGGTTACTGAAGGATTGTTTACTGTATCTACCAGGAAAAGCAGATCTGGGTCTAAAGGTTTTCTCTTTCTTTTTAGTGTAGTGGAAGAGAATATGTGACAGGATACAGGTGATTAATAAAGAGTTGCATGCTGTTCCATGTCTGATATGACCTACATTTCCAAAAAGTGGGTATTTACTAAAACGAATAGTTTAAAATCCTAAAAAATACAGGGAAGATGTGTCATAGTGTGGCTTGGAAACCAGTCCAGTTTATTCTATAATTACTTTGATGACAAAGAAACATTTCTCTTTTTTTAAGAACTTTGCTTCTTTTCACTGCTTATTTGGGAGATTTTTCACTGCTGCTACTTCTCGTCATTAGACCTTCTCTTCTTAAATCACCCTCTCATTTTCTGTCAAATCCTGATTTCCATAAGGGATCCAGTACTACATCCCTGCACTGAAATGACCTGAGGAAGGCATCCCCTAAACAACCTCAAGTTACTGAGAAATTTTAAATGGTTAAAAACTTCATGGAGAAATTAACTAGAAACTTCTACTATTTCTACTGAAATACCCTAAGTTTTTGCAGGAGTTGAAAAAGGCTCCAGACCATCACACTCCTTGTACATGCTTCTAGTATCAACTTAGTTAACATTTTTCTCATTTTAAATGTTTTCTTTATTGTAACTGCAGAATCTGGGAGTCCTTCCCAGCCATTTGGTCTCGCTGCAGTCTCTCTCTGCATCCTGACCCCATGTCGAGACAGGCATTTTCTGATAAATTTTCTGATTCCCCTCACCACTTTTTCCCATTCCTTACTTCCCACTGGAAGAAAAGCAGATATGAAGGATGGGAGAGGGTTGTAATATGCTGTGGCCAAGCCTTCAAGTAGGACAATCAATGTGATCAGGTCAGTTTAGACAGAGGGATCAGTCATTCAGTGTTTAGAGTAAAAGAGTCATTACCCCTCACATGAAATGAGGTGTTGGAAGTGATCAGAGTCCAGCTCCTTCCCTTTATGTGGGACAGACCCAGGAATATCATCCTGTCTGTGGGTCAGGCCTGGGATGCCATGATGGTCCCAGGGAGAGTATCTCACAAGAGACACCCTTCCAGGAGTCTCTGGCGTTCCTCAGCCTCCGGGAGGAAATCCTGGAAGGTCTCTGTAACAGAGCCTTTGAAAGATGGATCACAGGCAGAGTAACTTTTGTCATTAGGACTTCTCTCATGGCTGAGGAAGTTACTCCTTGTTGCTAATGTCTGCCTTAGCCACACTGGGATTGCAGTCTAATTTCCACATTCTAATGAAGGTGGGTGAGAGCAATGGAAAAGGACTTAAGGGATTCAGCTTGAAGGTGTTGCGAAAGTTACCTGGTGGGCCAGTTTACAAGGGCTAAAGCTATTGCAAGGAATATCTTGCTTAGCCATGGTGCCAGATCTAAAGACACTCCTAAAGAAAAATCAAATCAAAATAAAGGGCGTAATTTCTAGAAGATAAATGATATTTGGCACAGTGTGTTGTAGGAGAAGGAGTAAAGTGTAATTGTCCACTGCTTGTAAAACTGTTGAACCACTTTATGGTTTCTTTTTTTCTTCCCTTTTTATTTCTCTGTTACCATTCAAAGAGGTTTCTTAAAACTATACCACTGCTAGAGCTTATAACTTCCTGCTGTGATTTGTGGGCAACAAGACTGTTGAGTTCCTCTATTCCTTGGCAGTGAAGAGAAAAGGAAGAAATTGGAGGTTTCTTCCTGAGACACTACAAGAAGAGACAGAAGATAATGAATTGCATTGCTACACTAGGCAGTAAAGGACTTCAAATTCTCTTCAAACACTTTTCTGAGACAAGAAAGTCAGTAGGGTCAGTGAACAAGTGATCTTTTACTTGAAAACTGTTAGGAGAGACCATTACAGGGAGAATATTAAAGTTCTTAAAGTGTTGATAAGATTATGGCATTACCTCTATGAGAAGATCTGGTTTGGAAGGAGATATGCTCTGAGGAAACAGAAGAGAGTGAATAATGTTATCAAACCAGCTGCTGAGCTTAGCAAATGGAAATCTGCTTCATCTGACCTTTCTGTCTCTATAAACAAAAATGCACACTATGCAGCACTTGAGAGGCCTGAAATAAGGAGCTAATTCTCCTAGTATTTTTAGTTGTTTTTTTTTTTTTCTCTAGATAGTAGAAACAGATTGTGAGCAGGAATTCAGGAAATCCAAACGTTATTCTACGATCTAAAAGTTGAGAGAACAAGTAGAGAACAAGGAACAGGAATTGCCATAAGTTTGTGTACCGCCAAGAATTATTTAGAATTGTACCCAGCATTTCCTAATCTCTGTTTTCATACCAGTCATGGTACTCTTTAGGTTCATGAGAAACCTTTGAGAAAGTAATTCTGATTTTGTTGTGCAAGAGGTCAGACATCCTTTGGTGACTTCATTCACCTCACTCTGTTCAGCAGATATTCCAAAATGATAACCATCAGAAGCTGGAATGACAAACTGCTCTTCTCTACCCTGTTTGGCCAAGTTCAGTGAAGGATGGCCTCATTTGGAGATCTGCTGATCTGACACTCACTGAACTGTTCAAACTCAAGCCCCCAAGGAGAACTACTCCTACAATTCCTCTTGGTTTCTCTCAAGCGATTTCAACCTCTGTGGACCAGCAGACCCCCCAAAGTGGGGTGTAACTCTCCCAGGCAGAGTTCCTGCTTCAGGAGAAGCTGGAGCAACTGAATCCAGAGTCTACCTTCAAATATCTTACTCCTAAGTGAAGTTCCTGACTTCTGCCAACACAAATCCTTCTCTTTACTCTCTCACCAGACTGTCCAGTCAGCCATCAAAAAAACCTCATGGGAGCACAGAATTGTTGGATCCAAGGGGCAGCATGTGGTGTCAGGTGAGACAGAACAGGCCCCACATCAAGAGCCAAGAAAGCATAGCTGAAACCCTATGGAATTCTACCTCTGGAGAACATTTTTTGGCAAAGAGGTTACCGAGGCAGACAGCTCGCTTTCTTATTTGAATTAAAACAGGCAAGTAATTGTGAACAACTGAATCTACAACATGAAAAATCACACATAGCAGACTACAAATACTGATGCAAAACTCTTAACTGAGCTTATGGACATGAGAAAAACATGCATCAAAGTTGCATCACTGGATTATCCTGACAAGGAAGACACAGGCTTTGTTGTGGAAATAAAATGGTTTCTTAAGATATTAAAGCCCCATCCTTGGGAGGAGTCAAGAATCTCATTATCACAAGACTAGACTCTGGTTTGCTGTGCATTTCTGATACCAGAAAGGATCACTTGACCATCTGCTCTTAGTGCTTCTATCACATGAATGTCCATAGTTTTGTCAGTCATTGAAACAGAAATTTCCAAACAGGTAAGGAAGGGTGAGGGCATAACTGCTGTTCCATTCCCACACACACACCATGATTCCTTCCCTTCCTGCCATTGTAGTAATGCCAAACTCAAACTTTAAAAAAATAATCATAAACTAAGCCTCTCTAAAGTAAAAATAATGACTTCATGGAAACAGAATTGAAAAAAATAACCAAACCAAACAGCAGGCTGCATAAGTAGGCAGGGAGTGTACAGGGCAGGGAGTTGGTCTTGTTATTCACCTTTGACAGTGCATTGTTCCAAGTTCTCTTAAGAAAGATTTCTCTAAGCATATTTTAAAATTAGTGGCAGATGATAATATCTATAATTAGTTAATTCATGGAAATGTTTAGAAGAGACAACACTTATCTTCAGACTGCTTCTTTATAGCATTGTATTTCTGTAGCCAATACATATAATGTTCTTCTGTTCATGCTTTTCCCAGAATACCTTAAAATTCAAGATTCAACAGAAGCCAAACACCACAGAAGAGAAAAATTGGCCAGACATCTTTTCTAATTGAGTGCACTCAACAAACCAGCTAGCAACAGTTTCAAAATACACTTTCTACCCATGTATCTTGGTAATAAGTACTTGGAAAAACATGCACTTTCAAAGTCATGGGTATTCAGATGTAGGATAAAATTAATTACGAAGACAGGAAAAGGAGAAAGTATCTGTGGTACCTGATTGAAAAGTATCTGTGGTCCTTGATTGTAAAAACAAAACAAAACAAAATAAAACAAAAATAGGCAAGCAATTACATTATTAGTTCCACTCACATTTCATGCAAGATGACCTGCACTGCTTTTAATAGACCTGACTGCCATTTGCAATTGGAAAGGTTTTACCCAATGGCCTCTGCTGTGCTAAAACAATACTAAATTAGTATCCTACTTGAAAAGTATCAGATAAATTTGACACTAAAACCTGCAGTGAACACTATTCCAGTGTTCAATTTGAAGATGTACATACCAGAAATGACACTGGGCTTTGTCTTCCTTTCAGCTGAAATAACACAAAGTTCTTCCTGCTGACAATATCCTCATAAAATAATATTTAAACATACTGATACTAAGAGAAGGTTGGCCAGTAGGGTGAAAATCTCCAGGGAAACTCTCTTTGCAGGCAGTATTCTGCTTATATTTGCAAGCCTTTCAGGTTTTTCAACAGGAGCAAAATTTGCCCTTTTCCATATCGTAACTTTGAATCATTAATTTGCCAAATCAACAAGTCTACTAAAGCAGTATTGTTAGGGGAGACAAGAGACATATAGCTTAGCAACAGGAGAAAAAAATTCCCTTTGTAATTTAAAAGAAGTGGTGCTTCCCATTCTGCTTCTGCACTTTTCCTTGTGTATGTATATTGCTGCCAGCTCATGGAGAAACTGGCTGTGAGATTTGAACCCTGCAGGAGACACAGATGGCTCCTGGATTTCCTTATTGGTGAAATAAAAAGGAATTCTGCCTGTGGACAGAAAANGAATTCTGCCTGTGGACAGAAAAGTGAGGTCTGTTTTATGCTTTCCATTCAGTGAGGATGAAATTTCCCATACGAGGAGTGTAGCAATCCCTGCTGCATTTCTTGCTTGTGTAGCCATCAACAAGCTAGCATGCACACAGTTGTCCAAACCTAGATTAAACATTGTAAATGACCACAGCATTTTCTCCCTGGAGCTAAAGCCATGATGTGATCTACAGCCATTTTCCCCTTATTTGGAGGCTGCAGGGTTCATACTCCGGGCACAGCAAAAACACAACACAGAGCTATCAAGCAAAAGTAATCCTCTT
>VZTN01025120.1:0-24989 GCA_013400515.1 Erpornis zantholeuca
TTCCTTCTGATCAGCTGAGAAGCAGTCACTAAGATTTATTTGAACTGAAGTTCGTAGTGGCAGATGTTGGTGACCAGGATACTGAATATGCTGTTTCAGAAAAAAAACCCTACCCTGTTGTATCCAACAACCTGGTCTTGAACAGAGTCCTTCACTGCTCCATAACACACTGGGTGGCAAAATGTCTGTTGAATGCAGTGGCAAGGATTTGAATGGTTGTGAAGAGGGATTTTTGACAAGGGCATGCAGGGACAGTACAAGGGGAGGGTGGCTTTAGGCTGAAGGAGGGTAGATTTAGACTAATTGTGAGGGAGAAATTCTTCCATGTGAGGGTGGTGAGGCACTGGAATCAGTTGTCCAGGGAAGCTGTGGCTGCCCCATCCCTGGGAGCGTTCAAGGCCAGGTTGGACAGGGCTTGCAGCAACCTGGTCTGGTGGGAGGTGTCCCTGCCCATGGCTGGGACTTGCAACAAGATGATCTTTCACATGTTTCCCAAACCAAAATATTCTGTGATTCCATGTAGGATTTGATCAAGTCAATATGTGACTGAAGACAGAAACCTGTGTCTGGTCCCAATGTACTAATATTCAAGAGGGAGTCACCAGAGAAAGGGCTGTGAAGGTTTGTAGTGTAACAGGCCACTAAATATATTCCAGCACAAAGCTGACAACAGCTAGGGCCATATGTGATATGCCTCTGGAGTCCTAGCAGGGTTGATTTATCTTGGTGTTAGGCCTAATATACTTAAAATCCCTTTATAAATAACCCAGGACCTTTTGCACTTGCTGTTTTACAGACTTGCTTTGTTTATTTGACTGGTTGAGCTGGGCCTGTAATTTTTAATGAAAATAAACTCCTTGTCAAGGACCTTTTCCTTTTGGGACCTTCCAAAGGACACATAGAGCAATTCTGTGCTTCTTCTCCCAGCAGCACCATTATTTTTTACCTCTTTGGCTTATGAAAGGCAAGGCCTGGGGAAAGGTTAACTGAGCCCCCATGGGTTGTGTTTCTTCAGGCGCTCAAAGCAGAATGATAAAAATCACAGAATCACAGAAAGGTTTGTGTTGGATGGGACCTTAAAGTTCATCTTGTTCCCT
Source organism: Erpornis zantholeuca (assembly GCA_013400515.1). NCBI lineage: Eukaryota > Metazoa > Chordata > Aves > Passeriformes > Timaliidae > Erpornis > Erpornis zantholeuca. The sequence goes on from VZTN01025120.1 coordinate 1,098, forward strand.
GCCATGGGCAGAGACACTTCCCACTAGACCAGGTTGCTCCAAGCCCCATCCAGCCTAGCCTTGAACACTTCCAGAGACAGGGCAGCCACAGCTTCTCTGTGGCTGGGCAAGGAGTCTTCTAATTTTGGGTTTGGTTTTTCTGAGGGGTAGGCACTCAACACTCAAGAGCTCAAGTGCACCCCAAAGGATCAAGATGCATCCACAGAGGAGGGTGGGTGGACAGGTGTCCTTGGTCATGGTTTGGAGAGGGGGTAGGAGACCTATGCCCATTTGTCCCCTTGTTACTTCATCTTCCCCCAGGTATTTTGGGCTGCAAAGTTACCATGGCCTGAGCTGTCACCACAAGGCTGGGGGAGGAAAAAGGGGCAGTGGACAGTCTTGTTCTGTGAGGAGAGGGGTAGAGAGCTGCCTGCTTCCCCACCCTTACAGCCATGGTCACTACCTCTCACAGGAATTGTGCCAAGAAAAGGGTAATATAATCACAGAATCTCAGGATATGCTGAGTAGGAAGGGACCCACAAGGATCATGGAGCCCAACTCTTGGCCCTGCACAGGACACCCCAACAATCCCACCATGTTCCTGAGTGTTGTCCAAATGCATCTCGAGCTCTGCCACGCTTTGTGCTGTGGCCACTGTCCTGGGGAGCCTGTTCAGTGCCCAACCACCCTCTGGGTGAAGAACATGTTACTAATATCCAACCTAAACCTCCCCTGACACAGCTCCAGCCATTCCCTTGGATCCTGTCAGTGGTCACCAGACAGAAGAAACCAGCTGATAGGAGGAACTATATTTAATAGAATACATCATTATGTAGTTTGAAGAACCACATCTTCATTTATCACTGTTTTTTTTCTCTTCTGCCCTCTGAACTTCAGGTATTCTCCATCTGGGACGAGTTGGTTCATTTTTTTGCTATATAGCTGTTTCCTCCCTGCACTTTGCTTATCTCTGGCACCAGCATTTCTCTTCTAACAAATCCCTGGGATCAGCAGAGGGAGTGCAAGAGCAAGGAAAAGAGAAATGCACACACTGAATGCAAGGGGATTCGATCTGAAGTGCTCCATGGGCCTGGCTCAAGGATGAATGAACCCTCTCGAGAAGAGACCTTTCTGGCCACCTGCTGAGTGAGTCCTTCTGCAGTTACACACAAAAAAGGGACATCAGATGTTCTCAGTAATCTTTCTCCTCCTGGTGGATATGAGAAAATCTCCTGATTATAGCAGCAGCCGCACAAAAAAGCAAATCAAGTAAGTGTGAACTTAGGATCCAGGTTAAAAGATTTTCATACAAGTGATTTAGGAATCACAAACATTCACACACAAACACACATAGAAAAAAAGTAGAAACTTGTGAAAATCATCTAGTCAGCTACTATTTCACCATTCCCAAGAGAAAAAAGGGGATGAAGGGCTTTGTGCTAGCCAGCAACGTGACTCAGTGACCCTTGGTTTGGCAATGACAAATGTTGTCTTTGTTATCCAAAAAATCCAAGGTCCTCACATCTAGCACATTGCACAAGGTTGCATTTAAGCACCACTGAGGCCAAGGAGATTTGAGCACACATCTGAGAGTGCCCTGCTGAATCATAGCCTGTAAATATTTGTTAACTTAGCCCAAGAACACAGGGAACACAAGTCTTATGGATCCAATGAGTGCCTGGTGTAGCAGTCAAGGCACTCAACCCTTTCTCTCATGTAACAAAAACAGAAAAAAAAAAGTACTTAACTATTCAAATATCTGCCCTTCATTAATCTTTTCCCAGTAATTATTGGCCCAATAAGCAAGCACATTATATGACTACCTATAAACACAAGACATTATTGCCCATTCCGTTTGCATTGGGAAAAAAGCAGAGAAAATCTCCCAGAAGCATTTATACTGTGCAATTAAGATAAAGGCCAAAAAAATCAAAGGCTTTTCCTCACATCTGTCTAGCTCACCATGGGATGGGACCATTTTTCCAGTGTCAGCTCCCCAAATAATGACAGAATAGTAATGAGTACAAATGACACAAAGGAAAAAACCTCAGCCAACACTAACAAGATATCTCAGAGGTTTCAGATCCCCTTATCCAGTTTGATGTAGGCACCCATGAACATCCAGCCCCACCTGGCAGCTGAAAGGACACTTAAATATTTTGCAGAATTTGGGGGTGCACCAAGCCTATGCTGTGCCTGATCTCGGGCTGGGGAAGCTGTGTTCTGTACATTACTACTGAGAAATGCCCACCAGGAGACAGCTCCTAACTCCCCAGCCTCTGCACTCCCTGAGGAATACTTTAACTGGGACACATTGAATGTCCAAGGTGAGGTGTGTGGCTTTAGTAAAAGTAAGGTGTTCTCAAGATGCTGTGGGTCTCCTCTTGGAAAACCTCTGGAAGAACACTCCCATGGTATACCCTCCTAGGACCACGGATCTGGAGACTGCTGGGCTTCTTAAAAGCCAGGATGCAGGAGTAATTTCTTGGGCTGCCCCCAGCAGAGTTCATTCAAGAAGGGTTGGGTCCAGCTGCTCCAAGCAGTGCAGTTATTTCACGAACAGTCTCCTGTAACTATTGTGACACCAACATCCCTTGCTGTGCACTGGCTCTGCCCACCAGCCCTAGGGAATCTGCTCCCCTGCAGGCTGCAAAAGACTCTTCTGCAGAGCAGAGCCCAGGGAGCAGCAGACCTATGCCCAGGGAAGCTTCCTATCCTCGTGCATGGCACCATCTGGAACAATGACATCCGGGGGCTGTTTTTCTGACACCAGTAGGTTTTCCAGCACCAGTTTGCTGTGAGTGGTTGCAATTCTCCCAGAGCCTGGAGCAGCAGGGGAGAAACACAGAGAAATGTTCATTGCAGACCTGCTGTGTGTGCTGGACTGCCTACAGCAGAAAGCTGAGAGCCCTGGAGTGTCACAGGCTGGAAAAGGCCTTCGCCATCCAGGGGGGAGACTTTGGAGGGCTCTTGGCTTAATATTTATGTGTGTCTTCCTTCTGTTGTGTCCCAGAGCCGTGGTGCTGGGAGGTTTGGGATACCCCATTGAGGGCATCCACCTCAGCCAGGAAGGCAGGAGATGTGGAGGAGCCTTGTGACATTCCAGAGTCCAGGTGAAAAGCCATGGCCCATCCCTGACATCCTCAAGCCACGAGAGTTGTTACTCCCACTCTGAGGGCCAGACCTGTTTTACTACTCTCACATTTCCCGAGAACACAGGGTGATGGAGGTTATCAACAATGATTGTTTGATGCATTTAATTGGCTTGCAGTTAATTATAAAATATTTCTCTATAAAGAAACTCATGAAAGAGAGCTGCCAGCATGGCTAATGCACTTGTTGTTCACATGGCCTGCTTGGGGGATGGCCAGGTTGGCCTTGTTCAAGTGTTTTAGGGTTGGCTCAGGAACAGTCCACTCCAGCTGGAGTTGCAAAGCCTTGTTCCCAGGTGCTCTCTTTTGTTCTATTTAGTCTGTTTTATTCTATTTAGCCTTTTATTTTTCCCTGCTGTTTTCTCCAAGGAAGTCAGTGGGGAGGAAAGAAGGAGAAGTGAGTTTGCCTTGTCATGAGTTACATCCCTTCTGCTCCTTCTCTCCTCTCAGACCACGGCCATAGGACCATTTCCTGGTCGTCCCACGTGGGGAAACCCAGGGTGTGATGGTGCTGCAGGGCTCCTGGGGAGGTCATTGATCCACCACATGTGGCTGGGCCAGCACTGGGCTGGGCTGGGCTGAGAACAGCTGGCCCTGCAGCTCTCCCACCCCAGCCATGTGTCCCAGCCAACCCCACTGTGCCACTGCCCCTCACAGCCAAGTGAAACTGTGCTCCAAAAAGGACTCAGGCTGCTCCAAAAGAGGAGAATTGTTTTACCAGCAGATCAGCAGCTGTTTGAGGCTGCACTCCAAGCCTCCAGCCTTCAGTGTCTCTGCATCCATGGCCTCATCTGCTGTCTCGTCCTCCAGCCCACAGTGGTGTTTTCCTCCCCAGACTGATGGCAGGATCTGAGATGCCTCCAAGCTTGGCGAGGTGTTCCCAAATGTAACTGAGCATCACCATGAAGCCACATCCTGCAGCTCCTCCTTCCCAATCCAGCACGTATCCCATCCTGACCTAACCCCAAACTTGAGGCTCGTGCTTTCCTACATCCTCTCTCACTTGTTATTATGGGCAAGTCTGGTGCAATGGAAGATGCACCACAAACCAAAGCACAACTGTACAAGGCTGTGCAGAAACCCCACAGCAAGGTGCACCCTTTCTTTTCAGGGGTCAGAGCTCAGAAATGGTCATGAGGCATTTTTTTTCCTCAGAAGGGGATGAATCCACAGCTTGTCCACCCTGGACAGCAGCAGGGCTGGGCTCACAGCAGTTTGGGCAGGTCTGCAGAGAGGACATTGTTCTCCATCACCCCTGGGGCTGGCAGTCCCCAAACACATGACAGTCCAGGGATGGTTTATGGTGTCCCCAAAGTGTCAGTGACAGAGAAGTGTTGCAAGACCCCAGGGAAGGCTTTGCAAACCCAGCAGGGATACTCTTGGCACAGCAAAGTGCTTTGACACCACAGTCCAGCTTTTTTCCCTTCTTTTCCTAAAGAAGCAAGATTTATGTGAGCAATCCAGGCAGTTCCAACCCAAATGATGCTGAATAGAAGAGGCCTCAAAGAGATTTTATTCCCTCCAGATTTGCAGGGGAAAAGCAGCCCCTGCCCTTGGGACTGTGGCACTGAGGGGGCCCTCCCCTGTGCTTGGCAGGATGGAGGACAGAGAATCAATGGTGAAAAAATGGTCTGAGCTGTGCCTCTCCATCCTGAAGGATGTGCCTGAGGGACATGGTGCCATCTGGAGGGACCTGGACAAGCTTGGGAAGTGTTCCCATGGGAATCTCATGAGGTTCAACAAAGCCAAGTGCTGGTGCTGCACCTGGGTGGGAGCAATGCCTGTTATCAACTCAGGTACAAGACAGATGTGGATGTGCTGAAGTGGGTCTAGAGGAGGGCCATGAAAAAGCTCAGAGGGCTGGAGCACTTCTGCTTTGGAAACAGCCTGGGACAGCTGGGGCTGTTAAGATAAGAAGGCTCCAGGAAGACCTTTTCAATGCCTAAAGGGGGCATATAAGAAAGATGAGAACAGAGTTTTTAGCAGGGTCTGTAGTGATGCTTCAAGGGGCAACAGCTTTAAACTGAAAGGTGGTCAATTTAGATTTGATATTAGAAAGAAGTCTTTTACAGTGAGGGTGATAAAACACTGGCACAGGTTGCCCAGAGAGCTGGTGGATGCCCTATTCTTGGAAACATTCAAGGCCAGGTTGGGTGGGGCTCTGAGCAACCTGGTTTAGTGGGATCTGGACTACAAGACCTTTTAAGGTCCCTTCCAACCCAAACCATTTTATGGTGCAATGATCAGTGGAAGCCCCTCTACCATCTGCCCCTACCCAGCCTCCATGCAGACATCCTCATCCATGGCACACTGGTTTTTAAAGCCCCTCCCAGTCTCTTGTGCCAGGCTGGATCAAGGCTTATGGAGGGGTGGATGCTGGGCCCCACCTCTCTTGGCTGTTCACAGCAGAACACTGACTTCCACAAATCCTGTTTGCGACTGAAAGAGCCTGTTTTTCAGGAAGGGACACTGACACTGGAGTAAACCACCAGACCAGGTGGTTTTTCACCCAAGCTCTCTCCCAAATCAAAGTGGTGTTCCAGGCCAGCTGGCACTGCAAGTCTGTGCTGGACAACGTGGCTGAACCTCTCCATGGTCTAAAAGGGGAGAGCTCATGGCATGGCCTTCCACCTTCAGCAGGACTGGGAGGTTGGGACAACCTCCTGCTTCCCAACAGGAAGACACAAAGGAAATGCTCCATTCGTTAGGGTTCATTCCCCACCCGGGGGCAATGGCTTACAGCCATCAGTAGATGATGGGACTAGGCAAGCTCGGCCATGTGTGATGGGAGGAGGAGAATCGAAAGGGTAGGATGCTTGGATTCATCCTGCTGGGTTGTCATCTCCCCGCTGGATTTATCACCCAGCGCCAATGAGAGGCAGCCGGCTCTGTGTGATGTGGACAAGCCCCGGCTCCGCTCGCAGGCAGGGAGGGCAGGGTTTGCCACGTCCTGGCAAAGAGCTCTCGGATGCTCCCGCTCAGCTCGTGTCCTCAGGAGTTCTCGGGCTGAGCCGGGGGGTGGTGAGGAAATGTGAAGGGCAGCAAAAGCGAGACAGGCTCTGCTGGGGCAAGCACAGCCCTGAGCCAAGCTTTTCTTCTGGCAGCCGGCACCAAGCATTCACAGGGGGATTATAATTTTTTTCTTCTTTTTTTTTTTTTTTTCCTCCTGAAGTGTCTTGTACGGGCCCTGGAGGGGAGAAGATTATTTAAACCTGACGTGTCCCCTCTGGTCCTTCTGATGTTGCCAACCCCGCAAGGCTGCGGATGCTTTTCCACCTTTGCTCACTCTTCCATCTGCCAGGAACTGCGGATCCCACCCTGCGCTGAGCCAACCCCCAGGCCCTCCTCGGACGGAGGAAGAGGAAGCCGCCCACACCACCCCGAGAATCCCCCCATTGTCTCCCTCACTCCTGGGAAGCCCCAGTGACAAAGCCAGGGCTGCGACTGAGCCGCAGCAGGGAGGGGAGGAATCTCGGACAGGATGCAAGGAGCGGGAAGGACCCGCAGCGCGGGTTTGGTTTGGCAGCTCTGTTCAGACAATAAAAGGTCAGGCTGCAGAGAAGCTTGTTTTGTTGGTGTGGTGTTGTTTTTTTTTTTTAATTTCGCTGGCTTTTGTTCAAGGCTGTGTCCTTAAGGACGGGGATTCTCTACGCCGGTGGCAGGCTGAGAGCACGGGTGGGCGGCTGGGTCTTTGTCTGGCAGAGTTTTTAGTGTGCAAATGACTTCGCTGGAGCACAGGCTGCGAGAGGAGGAGGCTGGGCTGGGTGTGAGCTCAGGGCGAGGAGGTGAAACTGCGCACCAGGGTTTGGTTTGGTTCAATATCCGAAGTATCTTCTTTTTCACACTGAAGTTTTAGAAGTTTCCAGGGGACCCAGAAGATCAGGAATTGAAGCACATGCTACGGAGGAAGCTGCACATGTGGAATAAAATGAAGGCAAACAGCCCCAAGCAGAGCCTGAGATGAGAGAACAGGAGGGTCTGTATGGAAATGGTCACACAGGGTTTGACAGAATGGTTCAGCGGTCTCAGCAGATCAGCTGCTTCACATTTGATTTTGGGTAGGATTCAACATTTTAGAAATGGTGCTGCTCCTTCCTAAGCTTTTCAGGGCAGGGGCAGTTTCCTAAAGCTGTGCATCCTAAAGCTGTACACCCTCCACTGAATCACCATCTCTGGAAGCGTTCAAAAGACACTTTGATGTGGCCCTTGGGGACATGGTTTAGTGGTAAAAATGGTGGTGCTGGGTTAATGATTGGACTCAGTGATCTTAGAGGTTTTTTCCAACCTTCATGATTCTATGATCACACTCAGCCTGATCCCTGCTGTCCCATAGCCCAAGGGCCAAAGAGCACAGCACTCTGCTCCTGCACACAAAGAAGTTTGCAGGATCACGGTGGCTGTGCCTCTCCTCCAGCTCAGGGAGGTGAGTTCACCTGGTGTATCCCACCAGGCTCCACAGAACTATCTCCTCTCCTTGGCCACTGTGCAAAGAGACACAATGAACCCTCATGGGTTTAGAGGCTGCCATAATATCTGTCTTCTATCTGAGTTTCATACAAACTTCAGGACAAAGTAAGGAAACCGGTTCTTGGATGTAGAACAGCAGCCTCAGGCTCAACCCAAGCAAGCCTGGAGCTCAGATGCTTGGAAGATGCAAAGGCCTTGATGCATGGGCCAACATCTTCTCCTGGTCTCTGGTACCAGTGCTAAGGTGATGCTAAGCCTCAGGAGCCTGCTAAGCAGCAAAACTGCCTTCGTGGGCCAGACATGTCTAGGGGTGATGTCAGGCTAGTAATAACAACAGGTTGATTGTTAATAAAAACAGTCTGATGTAGAATCTGATTCATGAAAGCATTAATAACAGAAATATAAAAAATGCCAGTCAATGTGGTTTTCTGGAAGAGAGGTCTTGTTGTACCAGCTTGATGTCATTCTTTTAGATCATGAGGTTGGCCCATAAAAATAACCGCATATGCAACATGCTTGTAACATATTAGATTTGTACCGTGTGGTGTTCCAGTGAGGGGAAAAAGCACCATACATCAGTAGAGCACGTGTTAAATGAGCTAAGAGTTGGCTGTCTAACAGATCTCAGAAAGTGGTGATCAGTGGGCAGTCATGAGGGCCTGAATCTGCTTCTTCAGTGGAAAATCCTTGGTCCAAAGCTGTGCAGCCTTTCCCTCCAGTGAGCTGGGAATAAATGTGAAATTGCTCCTGAAGAAGCTCTGAGGGGAGAAAAATGGGGTGGAAAACACCCACAAGGAACAGTTAGTTCTTCTTAGTATGAAGCCATTTCACAGAATCATAGACTCGTTAAGGTTGGAAAAGACCTTTAAGTGCATCAAGTCCAACCATTAACCCAGCACCACCATGTTCACCACTAAATTCCGTCCCCAAGTGCCACATCTACATGTCTTTGAAATACCTCCAGGGATGGTGACTCCTCAGCTTCCCTGGGTGGCCTGTTCCAGTGCTTGATCACCCTTTCTGAAAAGAAATTTTTCCTGATATCAAATCAAAACCTTCCCAGGTGCATCTTGAGGCCATTTCCTCTGGTCCTGTCATTTTTAATTTGGGAGAAGAGACCGACCTCCACCTGGCTCCAACCTCCTCCTTTCCTCCAGGCCCCAGCTCCCTCTGACACTCCTCATCAGAGTTGTTTTCCAGACCCTCCCTCAGCTCTGCTGCGCTTCTCTGGACATGCTCCAGCACCGCATTTCCATGCAGACCTCAGTCAATCCAGCTGGAAAGCACCCCAGTGGTGGATTGAGGGATCAAAATGTGAGGGGCTGCAGCTCAGCCCCTTCGGGACATGATGGATCATGTGGCAACAGCTGATGGAGCCAGAGACATCTCTTTGCAGGGCTTTGAGTGTGGTAAACCTGCAGCTCATGATAGAAACACTCTCAGGAGAAAACAGAAGACAGGTTGAGTTATGGGTACATGTAGGGAAGTGATTTAACTGCTTTAGATGAGTCTGAAATCCACATCTCATGAGTTGTGGATGTTGAAATTCTCTGACAAGCTGTAGCTGCTCCATCCCTGGAAGTGTCCGAGGCCAGGTTGGATGAGGCTTGGAGCAACCTGGGATAGTGGGAGGTGTCCCTGCCCATGGCAGGGGGGTGGAATTGGATGATCTTTGAGACCCCTTCCAACTCAAATCATTCAGTGACCCCAGGATTCTATGCAACTGAGTAGAGTCACACCAAATCATACTGAACTGTCGGTGGGGGGAGCAGGCAGTCTGGACATAATTCCCTCTGCAGCCATGGACATTTTAACCATAACAGACGGAGCTGGAGGAGACAGGTGCAGTGTCAGGAGAAGGTACATGCCCCAAGGGGAGTGTCTCTCTGGAATCTCCTTCAGTGACCCAATTTTGCACCCTATGAGCTATAAGACACTCTTTTCTCCTCTGAGATCATCATAGGACTACGGGATGGCTCAGGCTGGACAGAGGTCTCCTGCTCAAAGGAGGGCAGTTATGGGGGTCAGCCCAGTTGCTTGCTCACAGCTTCACCCTGAAATATCCCCAGAATGGAGACTGGATAGAACAAATTGAGGAACTGCAAACAGAAAGATGAGACTTCTCTTCCCAGATGTGTCACTTGGCTGCAGCTGGGGTTGTTACAGTCGTGTCTGTCTGCCTGCCTTACCCAGCTGTGTTGTCTCACTCAACCTGGCAGATTTGCAACGTAGACAGAGCCCCAAGATGGTATTTGGCAGCTCCAGGTGAGTTTTTATGATAAGCCCTTTATCACCACCCTTGTTTTGAGTGCTGAGCACCCATCCATGAAAACCGAGTGCCTTGAACTGGGCCCCCCAAAACCAGCCCGGCCGTCCTTGCTGTCACCCACGGCTGCCTGAGCGCTGCAAAACAAGGCGGCGTTGTTTGCTTTAAAGATCAAAGCTCATTTAAATGCATTGCTTCTCCCTGTCTCCACCTGATACCAGACAAGATGCCCTGGCTTAGGTGAGTCAGTCCCTGGCTGAAGTCAGCCGCAGTTATCTCTGCGAGGCGGAGGCAGCTCTTGCGTCGTCCTTCTGCTAGCGCCGACCCGCCAGGTCTCTCTAATCACCCCCGCCCCCGGTCCTTGGACCGAGCCCCGGCTTGGCCGTGACACGTCCCTGGAGGCTGCCCGGGTGCTGTGGGAGAGCAGCGCTGCCTCCTCTGCTCCGCGAGCCCCAAGGGAGGTGTTGCAACAGAAACCAGCACCTGCAGCCAGGGAAGGGCATTTTCACAGCCACTGCTTCTGCACGGAGCTCCCCGGCTGCGTGCGGCACATTCAGCTCTCCAGCGGGATGCGGGAGAGGCTGTCAGTTTTTCCTTTTTTTTATTTTTTATTTAAAGGGTGAGCTGACAAAGCTCCAGGTGGCTGTTTGGCAGTCACGCTTTTCTCCTCGGTTGCTGACGCCGACAGCGGGTGACTCAGCCCTTTCCAGGTTCCCCGCAAGCCTCTTCTCCTCCTGCCACTCAAATGTTCTTTCTCTCCGATGGTTGAAACAAATTCTGCCCCGAGGTCCTGCCCGGCGAGCGGCTCAGGCAGGGCAGCACCGCTCCTTGCCGTGGCCATGGCACAGAGCAGGGATTTGCAGGATCCCCTTTCTGAACAGCGGGGTTGTCGTGTGAGCCTGGGCAAGGAGTTAGTCCTTTCCCTCCTTGTTCTGTTCCCAGGAACAAAAGTTCCCAGAGCAAAACCCACCCCTGGTGATCCCTGTTCCTGTACCTTTGCCAAGCAGAGCCTAATTCCCCACTTGACTTTTCAGCTATATTTGTTGCAAACATTTTAATTTTCTTCCCAACCCAAGAGGTGCCCTACATTTTCATCCCTACGAGCATGGGAGTTTCCAGATACTGCAGTACAAGCAGGGCAGCACCTCCCACCCTCCAGTACCCTGTGCCCAGACCCACGGGGTCTGCCAGGTCCTGGGGGTGGTGAGACCTTTTCCCCTGCGCAGGTGGTGGTTCAAGACTCCCTGGGCACAGATGGAAGCTGGGAGACCCTTTCAGGCAGCAGGATGTCCTCATGTGGAGGTGTTGCAAAAGGGCTGATCCCAAGCAGGTAGATGGGATCAGTGATGAGAGCTGTGCTGTGCTCAGGAAGAGCCAGTGTTGGCCATGGCAGCCAGGAGCAGTCCAAAATAATCAAAGGAAAGTTTCATCATGGTTCAGAATGTACCAAGGCAGCCCTCTTAAAACCTTTTTAAATCCAGTCTTATGAGGCTGGACTGTGGCTGGTCTAGACTTTAACTGAAGACCCTGTAACCTTTGCCTCCTTGCTCTGCAGAGATCTGGCGTGCTAAGGTGGGTTAGGAACATGGACAGGGAGAGCTGTGAGCCACGAGTCATCTCCCAAGGCTTTGGGTGTCTCCAGCATGGACATGTCTGTGTGAGCTGAGAGTTCTGGGGGTCCCTCTGTGGTGGTGGAGCTCTGAAAGGAGTGTCCATGACAGTCTGAGATCAGTCCCTCCTGAATATACTGTGCTGTCCCTTGATCTCTGATGACTGGAAAGGGAATCAGGGATGAGACCAGGATGCAGACATCCACCTCGAGCTGGGGGGGGGGGCGAATCTCACTGATTTTGTTGTTGGCAGGACTGAATGCACTGCAACATGGGGCTGTGATGGGGCTTGTAGGTACCAACATCCTCTGCGGAGAACGGTTTAAGGCACTCTGGAGCATGGTACCAGCTGGGAAGAGATCAGAGAGTCATAGAATGATTTGATTTGGAAGGGACCTTAAAGATCATCCAGTTCTGCCCCTGCCCCTACCATGGGCAGGGACACCTTCCACCTGACCAGGTTGCTGCTCCAAGCCGCATCCAAGCTGGCCTTGAACACTTCCAGGGATGGGCCATCCACAGCTTCTCTGGGCAGATCCCTCTGAGTGGCCAACTTAGGGTTTTCCAGAACCCCCCAATTTAATGAACTTTCATAGCACTTCTCTTAGGGAAGGCAGGAACTTGTGCACAGAGTGGCAGCAGCCTAACATGGAGAGTTGGGATCTGGCCTGCAGAGGGGTGCACGTTTTTGGGTGACGGAGAGCAAGGAGGAATGCAGCAAGTAGGAGAGAACATGTACAGGCAGGAGTGTGGGTGGGTGTTTCTCCAGCACACATGCCATGTTCAGCAGTCCCCCTGGCCCTCTTGCTTGAGAGGAGAGGCAGCAATTAGGCTGATTGAAGGCCCAGTTTTTTCTTGCACAAGGAGGCTGCAGTGCCCCTTGCAGCTGCAGTTCAAAGCTTGCAGGAGATAAGGATCTGCTGTGCTGATGGCTTAGGAAGTGCTGGGGGAATCCAAGGACGGCTCTGGCCACGCCACCCTGCTTCAGCTCTATCTTCTTCCAAGCTGGCATCTGTCTTAAATGCCTTCCTGAGCCCAGAGCAGCACAAGGGGAGTTTCCTCCCCCGTCTTCCATGCAACCTCATTACTAATTACGTAGAGCTCACACAATTCTGTGTCAGCTTTCCTTGCTTACCAGGCTGTTTATGCAAGCTCCAACTCCTCAGCCTCCGTGGAGATTCTCATCTTTGCCTTCCTTGGTCATGGGGAGCAGAGTTAAAAACCCAACTGATTTCATGAGCGGATCAGGTGGGGTGTGTGTGACGTCTCCTGTGGGTGTATTCCAGAGTGTCCAACCAAGGTTAGGCCATGCACTACTGGATATAAAATCATGGAATGGTTTGGGTCGGAAGGGACCTTCAAGATCACAGAGTTCCAACTGCCGCACCATGGCTAGGGACACCTTCCCCTAGATCAGGGGGATCATGGGGCTGTTCCAAGCCCCATCCAAGCTGGCCTTGAACACTGCCAAGGATGGGGCAGCCACAGCTCCTCTGGGCAACCTGTGTCAGGGCCTCCCCACCCTCAAGGCAAGAATTTCTTTGTAATACCTAATCTAAACCTATTTTCTGTAGTTTGAAGTCATTCCCTCTTGCCCTGTTACTGCAGGCCCTTGCCAAAGTCTCTCTCCAGTTCTCTTGTAGCACTGGAAGGTGCTCTAAGGTCTTCCTGAAGCCGTCTCTTCTCCAGCCGGAACAAACTCCCCCATACACTTCCACCTTTGGCCAGAGTTCAGCTCTGCTTTTGCCTCCCACATCCTGATAACTCCCATTAGCAGCACCAGGCACACAGGGATGTACAAAACAGTGAAGTCTTTTTATTTCGCTGCTGGAGTGTAACCACTGTAATTTCATAAAACTCAAAAAACCAAAAAAAAAGTGATTACCGAAGGCATACATTTTTTTTTCCTTTTTACACAAGACGTTAAGTAAACAGACAAGTTTCTTTTTAAAAAGGTTATAAAGTGTCAAGATCCTATACCTCATCTGCATATTCAAAGTGATGCTGTCTGATACAAAAAGCATTGGGTACAATAATTTAGCTATGGCTCAGACCAATAAAAAAAAAAATTAAAAAAAAAAAAAAACCAACAAAAAAAAAGTCATCTGGGCTTAATCTACACACTACTATGGTCGCCCAGGGGGTTAAAAAGGAAAATACGCAGCTCTTTGTTGCACAGAAAGGAACAGCAGGGAAGTGGAGAGTTCATTGGGAGATCATCGTCTGAAGGGAAGCAGCAGAACGCCCCCTCCCCGGGAATGTCTGCGAGAGCCCGGCCCAGGACCCCCCCTCTGCAGCACGAAACCAGCCACATTTGTCTCCCACCAGACAGAATCCCATCCAAACCCACCCGCCAAGCTGCACCTACCCAGTGTGCTGGCAGCAAATAAGATACAAGACCTTGGAAACTGCATGGAAGTCACGAATCTCCCTCTGCGCTTTCCCACTGGGACTAATAAAAACCAAACAAACCCTATGAAAAAAATAAAAAAGGAAACAACTCGTTCTATTGTGGATAGAGCCAGACTCTGCTTTCTCGGGAAATCTGTTCCTCATAAACCTCTGAAGCTCCCAGCCCAAGCACCAGTGTCAGCCTTACTGCAAGACTCATAATATGAATTTACAAATGCAAAGCTTTTGAATGTGTGTCACCAGAACTTTCTTAAATGAAGAGCTGGACATTTGTGATGGCCACATTTCCTGCCTTCCCATCATCCCACCCCCTTCACGTGCTCCATCTGACTGGAAAACAAACAGCAGAAGGGATATTTGAGGACATATGTGTACTGTGTGCCATTGGTGACAGGACACAGCTAGAAATTCCTGCTCAGATTTATTCCCTCACATGAGGCTCAGCCATGACCGACTCTTGGGTAAAGGCTACAGGCTCTTGGTTTGAAGGTTGGGGCATCTCTGCTTTGCCATCCCTTGGGTTTCCACAGCTCTTGCACCAGTTTGGAACTTTGCCACTGCAAGTTATGGGAGGACGGTGGCTTTCAGTGGAGGGTGAGGGGTGGATAGGGGTGAGAAATTGTAAAACCCAGTCTGAGCCTTTGCTTCTGGAGAAAGGACAGGGTGAGGTGACTGGTTTGTAGCCAAAGCCATGGGGGTGTCTGTTTCCTGTCTGAGTCTGCCAGGACTCAATGGCAACAACCGGAGCAGCAACAGCACTGGCAAATACATCAGATTTTAAGGCCGTCTTTTCAGCATCTTGGCATTTGAGGTGCAATGAGGACTAGTGTACAAGGAGAGACCCCAAGACCAGCCCAAACCATGAGCCCTTGGCTGCTTAGGCTTCACTCTGTGCTGCGTCTACTGAGCTTGAACTTTCCCTCTTGCCCAACTGTCTTGAGACTTTTGAGCTCTTCTTTCTGATTTCTAACCCAAAACCCCCTTGGAAGACCCCTTGATTTCCCTAGCCTGTTGCTTCTGTAACCCTCTCTAGGCTGAAACACTGAGGTACCTCAGAGGAAGGAGCCCAAATCCACACCAAAAAAATCCCAAATATTTGGCAGTCCAACCCAGAGAAACTTTTGAATTCAGCTCTCCATGCAAGACAGCAGCTCCTGGGCTGCCAAGGTGTCCTTTCTATGGAAGCAGCACATTTTAGAGTTAAGGGGGATATATCAATGGCAAAAAAAAAGGAAAAATATCTAGGACAATTAAAGCAGCATGATTTAGTTTGGTTGTGGTTCTTNCTCATAAACTGAGGAGGATCAAGATGCCACTTTTGCCACTCTGCCAGCCAGAGGCCCTCAGGATTTGGCCACGTGGCCAGGTCAAGGACTGCTTTTATACCAGAAGCTCCCTAATTTTAAGGTGATTGGGTTGATGCTACATGAAGCGAAGCCTGTCCCCTTTGTGTTCCCCCTAAACCAGCCCCCCATGCTGAGGCCTGACTGAACTCTTGGTCAGGAGTGGCCAAAGGAGGCTGAATTCAAACCCCTCTGTCCCCAGCCTGACTCAAACTCAAAGGCATCGTGGCTGAATCCCAGGACCTCTTGCCCTGGGCCACATTCCAGGTGATGCTGCCGTGAGCATGGGTGAGGAAAACTCATCTTACCAAGACAGAAACGCCTCCAAGCCTATAAATGCAACAGCTCCCCCAAGGAAGGGGATGGGATTGGGAAGTTTCCTGGCTAGCAGGGATTGAGGCTGTCACCACCACAATGGTGAGCCACCTCCTATGTCCCTGGGGATGAAGCAGCACCTATTTTAGCAGCAGGACAGACTGAAGCAGGAAGGGGATGGTGACCCACCCAGTAGGGTGCTCTAATACAGGCTCAGGCCTTTTTATCAGCCCAATTCCACACCATTCCCAACCACCACAGACCCTCTGACCATTTCTGCCTTCTCCACGAGTCATAGGAACCTGGGATAGGGCAGGAGAAACCCAAGGGCCTGAGGGCTATCCCACAATGTGGAGGCTTGGAGAGGCCCAGGGTGTGTGGTATGACAGCTCCAGGGCCACATGTGGAGGGTCCCCACCTCACTCAGCACCACAGCTTATCCCAAAGGAGGGCCTACCCTGCGCTGCAGTGGGGTTGTCCCTCATTGGCACAGAAATGGCACTGGAAACAGCTCCAAACATCTCTGCCCACCCACGTGGTGGTAAAAAGCACTCCCCAACCTTCTGCAGGTACTGATGGTGTCTAACCAACCTTCCTTGCCACCTGTCCCAAGGGATGAACCCCCTGAAACAAATTTCTCTGGACATGTACATTTATGGAAGGGCACACAAACCTCTGGAAACACCCAACACATGGCACTGAAGACATCTCATGCCTGGCTGCCTAAAACCCAAGAGATGCATGACTGGCCCTCCCAACAACTGTGATCCTCTGCAGCTGAGGGGTGAGCAGCAGTCAGCTCAAAGGACACCTGGACCATTCCCTGGGCCACACAGTGGGATGGCAGCCCACCTGTGGCTGTGACACAGTGCTGGGGATCAGTCTGGGGGACCATGGGTCACCTCCTGGGCTCTACTGGGCAGTGATGGGAGAAATAAAGGTTAGAGGATGTGCAGAAGACAAACAGGATGTTTTTTTAAGTTTTCCTTTTTTCCTTTAATTAGCAAATTTCTTTTTATCCTCGTTAAAAGAAAAAGAACCATCCCCACACCCCCTAAGTGCCCACTGCTCCAGCTGCTGCAAGCATTCAAAGGCAGAAAGTTGAGAGATGTTTAATGTCCCAGCTTAGGGGCAGCTCTGAGCCCACCCAGCAGGGTGTGTGCCAGGGGTGCCAGGCGCCTCGGTACAGATATGGAAAAGGCAGGTGCAAAATTAGGTGATGTGCTCTTGCCAGGAACACCCCAAATCCCCTAGGAAAGCTGTAGCCCAGCCCCTTGGCCAGCAAAAGCAGAGGTGGAGGACATGGATGTGCCTTGAGAGGCACATTGTGTCCCCAGGCCACTGCAGCCAGAACTAGGGTTTGTGCCACAGCTCAGGGATGGGGACAGCAGAGAACCCACCACCCTGGGCACTGAATCTGGAAGCTGTAAGGGCACCCCACACTTTGGGGGACCCAGCACTGATCCAGCATCTCAGCAAAGCTGAGTCCTTCCAAAGCCTGCCATGGTCCCCAAGGTTCCCAGCGGCTCTGCCTTCACTGCAGCAAGCCCCCAACGAGCCCCATCTGCAGCATCCCCTCTGGCATCGAGGCAACAGGGAGGTGGTGATGTGACAAAGGGGCCAGGAGAAAGGGAGTGGTGCTGGGGGTCTTAGCTCAGCCCTTCCCCTGGTCAAAAGGCCAGCACTGAGCTAAGAGCCCCTGTCACTTCTCCCTGCTATCACCACCTTCCCCCCCGAGGCCACTGTGCCATCCCCACCTCCATCCCTGCTGCTGCAGCCCTTATTTATGGGGAAGAGGTGGGGAAACATTTTTCTGGGGGTGCTCTGGCCCTCCTGCACCCAATCCCTCCTCAAATGGCACAGCCCTGCTTGCACCACCCCAAACCAAGCACCCTTTGCCCATCCCTCTCAGTGGAACGGGAGGGGAAGGGGAGAGGAGGATGGTGACGAAGAATGGTCACACGAGCTCATTGCCTGCTAACATCAAGAGTCAGAGGGCAGTGCTGCCTTCCCTCCTCGGGGCTGCAGCTGGAGACAGCAACCTTTCTTGGGGATCCAGCAAGACAAGTGTGCTGTGAGTGCTGGAACACACTGGAGATGCTCCATGTCCCCAGCCCAGCCCTGGCAGAGGGGCGGCGCGTGGGGAGCAAGGCTGGGTGAGGAGGTGAGGGGGTGGGATGTGTGCGAGTGCCCGGGGGTCTGTGCACGGATTTTGGCAAGAGGTCATTGAGGTTACATGATGCAGCATTTGTTCTTGTGGTTATGAGGGTCCTTAAATCGGAGTCTCTGCTTTGGTCGGTATTTTTCCAAGTATGTCAGCTGCTTGCTGTTGATGGCTCCTCTGCGCTTCCTGTGGGGACAGAGAAAGGCCAGAACAGTCAGAGGTGTGGCACGAGATTCCCCCCCACCCCAAATCACCCCTGTCGGGGTGCTGAGCCCCCCAGCTTGGAGCAGGAAAGGATTTTGGAGGCTGAAGCCAGGTGCACCCTCTAGGGATGGAGACAGGCACTGACCCCAGCATCTTTCCTTGCTCATCCACCCTGGGAGTCCCAGGACAGGGAGAGCAGGGAAGGAGGTGGGGCAGAGGTGGGGTGACTGCCAAAAGCCCCTCAGGGATGCTGCCAGCTGCTGCCCCAGCTTCCTGCAAAGGCACAGGGTGCTCCATACCAACGCCTTGCCTCGTTTTCCCATTCCCAAAGGAGAGAAAAGCAACCCCAGCATACAAAAGAAAACCCCCTGGAACATGCCAGATCTCTCTATCCCCTCAGATAGAGACTTTCTGCCCTCACACCAAAACACTGCTGCACTTACTGTCGGATAAACTGGATGGCATCTTCATACTTCATCCCACTCTCGATCAAGGCCAGCGCGACGAGGACGGGAGCGCTGAAAGGCAAAAGCAGTGGCTGTCACTCCCCAGTCACACAGCCCAGAGGCCAATATCCATCATTTAAAGTTCAAGGAGAAGCTCAGGTAGCAGATCCGCCCCCATCAACACCAATTCCCACTAAGGTTTCACAAAATCCTGCTCAAAGAGGGACTGGGGAAAGGAAGGAGAAGCACAGGCATGGTTCTCCCTCTTCTGCCTTCACAGAGGGCTGGCATCTGGGGTAAAACCTCACTCAGAGCAGGCCTGGGGAAGGGAAGGAGGAGAGCTGGCATGGTTTTCCCTCTCCTGCATTCATGGGGGGCGGCAGTGGTGGTGCTGGGCTCAAACTCACCGCCCCAGGCCGGCCACGCAGTGCACAGCCACGCAGCAGCCAGGGTCCTCGCAGAACTTGGTCTTCAACAAGTTGAGCCAATCTTCCACAATCTTGCTTGGTGGAGGCGCTCCATCATCAAATGGCCAATCCTGCAAGGTTGGGAAGAGAGAAATTCTGTCAAGACTCCAGGGAAAAACTCCCGGTTTTTTTTTAATTCAGGATGATGGTGTTTGGACCCTCAGCAGTGGGGAGGTAGAAGAGTGCAAGGAACTGGGCATGGAGGGGGCTTTGCAGCATCATCCAGAACACTGGAATTCCCTGGCTGCTTTGTCTCAGGGTTTGAAGCCATACAAGTCTAGGTCTGGGGTCTTTCCACCTCCTATGGACAGGTTCAGCCTTCAGGAGCACATGCAGGATCTGCAACATGGTCCCCATGACCTCCTGCCTCTGCAGATCAGGATGGCCACACCCTGCACCATCCTCATCCAGATGAACCTCACTGAGCTTTGGGGTGATGCAGTTCCCATCCTTCCCCCTGCCAGCTCCTGTCTAATTCCAGCACTTGGGAGCACATTGTAGGCGATTTGAGAGAAGGTGGCTTGAAGATGGTTGAAACCTCAGGGCTTGATACGGTGCTGAAATTCAGCTTCCTGCAAGACGTGGAGGGGAAGGGGAAAACACAAATCCCAGAAGAATGGTCTGGGGACCCACTAACACAGTCCTAGAGAGAGTCAAAGAGAGGGAGATCACTCCAAATGGGGCCATTTAAATACCATCCTTCAGAAAAGGCTATTAAGGGACAAAGAAAAAAAAAAATCCCATCTTCTTCTGAGCTTCATCCTCAAGTTGTAGGGGTTCAAAACTGGAACATAGTGAGGAAGTTGGTCAAATGGGTTCTGCACTTGCATTTGAGCCTCAGCCCTGGGCTCAGTTATAAGGGTTAAGTGTGCCAAAGGGGGGATTTCTCTCCCAAAACAGGTTTGTCAGGAGGAGCATGGCCACTGGCTATGCAGCAGTGGAAGAGAGGGACAGGCAGGGCAGCACCACTTGGGAGAGGATGTGGCTTGGTGAGCCCTGAAGGGTGGGAGGCACTGGGCCCTAATCTTAGATTTTGAGGAGTGAGTCACTAAGCTGCTGTGCTGGAGTCATCCTTGGTGTGAGATGGCAAAATAAGCTGCTTCACTTTGGTGTTTGAAGAGGTGGTGTGATATCTGTTGGGATTTCTGATAGGAAAGGAGCACTGGGCTTCAGGGTATTTGTAGTGCCTGAGCCAGCCCCTCCTGCCCAGCCTGTGCCTGTCCTGCAAGGCCATCTCCTCCCTGCAGCCATGAGTGCAGGTCAGGGGCTCACACCAGGTATGACACAGCACACCACAGAATCATCCTATGATGGAATGGCTTGGGTTGGAAGGCACCTTCAAGTATCATCTAGTCCAACACCCTGCCATGGGCAGGGACACCTTCCACTATCCCAGGTTGCTCCAAGCCCCGTCCAAGCCGGTCTTGAACACTTCCAGGGATGGAGCAGCCAGAACTTCTCTGGGCAACTTGTGCCAGTGTCTCACAACTCTCATGATAAAATCCTTCTTCCTTATGTCTCATCTAAACCTGCTCTTTGTCAGTTTAAAGACATCCTCCCCTGTTCGACATAAATGTAGCCATAAAAATAGTCCCGATCTCCTGCAGCCCCTTTAAGTACTGGAAGGGACTCTAAGGTTTCCCCAGAGCCTTCTCTTCTCTATATATAGACTTATATATGGTCTATACATAGAATCATAGAATTGTTTAGCTTGGACAAGCCCTCTAAGATCATCAAGTCCAACTGTTAACCCAGCACTGCCAAGGCCACCACTAAACCATATCCCCAAGTGACACATCTACAGCTCTTTTAAAGCCCTCCAGGGATGGTGACTCCACCACTTCTCTGGGCAGGCTGTTTCAATGCTTGACCACCCTTTCAGCGAAGAAATTTTTCCTAATATCCAGTCTAAACCTCCCCTGGAGGTCGTTCCCTCCTGTCCTGTCACTTGTTACCTGTGAGAAGAGACCAACTCCCACCTAGCTACCACCTCCTTTCAGGGAGCTCTAGAGAGGAAAAGATCTTCCCAGAGACTCCTTTTCTCCAGACTAAACACCCTCAGCTGCTCCTCATCAGACTTGTGCACCAAAATATATTTATATGTGAAATATATATACCAAGATACATATTAAAAATATGTATATACCAAAAGACATATATATACCAAATATAAATATATACCATGATATATATATACATATCTCAAATACATACAGAGATGTATTTGATATAATTATATAGACATATTTCTGTATTGGCATAGAAACATCTATGTATAGAAAACTAGGTTATAGATATCTCTATGATTTACCTCATATAGTTTCTATATGGTTATAGAAACTTTAATATAGAAGCTATTTATTTTCTATACAGTGTCTTATATAGTTTCTCTAACTCTCTATATAAAACATATCCTAGATATCTATCTCTCCACATAAGAGAGATACAAGAGATGTAAAGAGATACATATATCCTAGATATAGAAACTCAGACTGGAGGCTCCAGTTAAAAATGGGGCAAAAGGCAGAATCTGGAGTGTAAGTGAGCAGATACGATCTCCAACATACAGATTCTGTATGTAGGATACAGCTATCTTTCCAAGATATATCCTGTAGAGACACAGATTGCATCTATATCTAGAGACATCTGCATCTGGAGGATCTGTATCTAGAGAGCCACAGGATTATCCACCTATATCCCTGAGGATCTGACACAGCCTTCTCTCTCTCTAGGATACACATTATACAGACAGAGGTTTATAAAGAGGTCCTACACACAGAGGACCACCCCAGGAGACATGAGGCACTTCCAAACCCTTCCCTAAATAATCAGCAGAGCCTCACTTCCCAGCTGGAGCTGAACTCCCTGGCAGGGCTATCGTGCCTGACATCATCTCCAATTACTTATCAGCCAAGATACAGCCCAGGCAGCTGCCTGCTCTGTCTTTCCCAGCTTGCTGCCTGCTCCCTGTCATCCCCCCCAGCTGCACCAGCCGGCTGCTGGAAGAGCACAAAACCCTCACACCACCCCCCAGGATAAGATAACGCCGGGGGTAATGGGAACCACGCGCATCTTCCACGTGGGATCAGGCGCTCTCATCCCTGGATGTTTCAAAGCCTGAGCAACAGGCAGGGATGGCAGCTGCCGACTCAGCCGGGTGAGTCACAGTTTCGGCTGCGTGGGCAGCACTTCTCTTTTTAAAGCACCAGCCTCAGCTCAGCTCAGCTCAGCTGGGCCTCCAGCTCTGCTCCTCAGAGAGTGTGATGCTGCGTTGGACTACCAGGGTGTTTCACAGCCCCGAGGGATGAGATATTTAAAAGGGTGGTGTTGGGGCAGCCCCTGCGGTGCCCATCCTGCTGCCCACCTACCATGACAGTGATGCCATCCTTCTCCAGGGGAGTCTTGTCATAGGTCACTTCACACACTCGCACGACCGTGGTGGCACCGTATTTCTTCAGGTCCTGAGGAGGGAAGGAGAAGGAGGTGTCTGAAGAGACCCTGCCAGATAACCCAGTTAACCACAACACATCCAAGCCCTGCTATGACCATGTGGAGCAGTATGGACCCTAAAACAGTGCTGTGCCCCATCTCTTGACCCGTGGTCCATCCAGCCTGGCAGGCACAAAGAAATATGAAATCCTGAGACACCTTAGCCACGTGGCCTTGTAGGATTTTTAACCAGCATCTTCATGACTACTCAGAGTCACGAGTACCAATGGGGCCATTTATTTTTAAGCCCTTACAGCCACATCAGCAGGGATTTTACACCCCAGGCAAAGAAACATCCCTGAAATGGGTGCAAGTCCTCTGAAGGAGAAATTATTTGTGCCTGGTGAGGTCACGCTCCTGACGCAGAAATGCACAGAGGCAGCTGGAGGGGAGTCGAAGCATGCCCCACCAACCAAGCTCAGGATCTCACAGATCTCACAACCACCTCGTTGCTGTATCCCATCATCACTCCAACATGCTGCAGGCTCAGGCGTGGGACTTGGGATGTGTCCAGCATGGCTCACTGCCCGGCGCGAGGATTGCCCGAGGATTACATGCCTGGTGCACCAGCCTCGCCGGGCACCATGAGATCATCCCCATCAATGATCCACCTCCTTTGTTCCCCATGTGCGCTCACCAGACCGTGGTGAGCCCCCCACATGCTCAGCAGCCTGGCCAAAAGTCTAAGAGGCTGGAGGAAAGGGGAATTTTTCTCCCTTCCCACTGGTGTGGTCCCCATTGCCTTGTGTGCAGCAGGGTATGGGTGGCTGTCCCCAAATCACAGTCACCTTTCTGTCGCCCTGAGGCAGTGGCACTCACACAGCTGCTGGTTCTCGCAACACCAAGCTCTCCAGCACCACCCAACACACTCTGGGCATTGGAAATACGCTGGGATATTTGGGATGAAAAGTTGTTACTGAGGTGCTGGGAGGTGCAGGGCAGGTTGTGTGCACCCATGTGCATCGCTCCAAAGCCCCGTGACATGATGTGCTAGTGGAGCTGGCAGGGGATGCAGTGGGAATGGGGACACTCTGCTCCATCTCTACTGTGCCCAAACACCACACTTGGGGTCCTGAAAAACATCCCATTCCAAAAAGCTGGCAATGATTAGACCCACTGTCCCAGGATGCCACCAGGGGCTGTAGTACCAAAGCGGATGTGCTGCCCTCACATCTACATCAGCTTTTAGCCCCAGAAGTTGCAACTGGACCTGGTTCCCCACTTCCAGCCTTCCCTCCTTACCTCCAAGAAGGTGCTGAGCGTGGCATTGGTGGGGTTGTGGGTGATGAGGAACCTCATGTTTTTGTAGCAGACCTCCACGGGTGCAGGGCGGTTCATCCGGGCCATGGTGGGACAGTGGGAGGGTGAGGTGGTGCTGACGGTGGTGGGGGAAAAACCCAAGAAAAGCGTGGCGTGGAGGGGGGAAAAAAGAAAAACAAACAAAAACCCAACAACCCCTCTGTGCTTCAAAAATAAAAACAAAACAGGATTGAGAACTCAATATACAGACGTTGTGCAAATAATCCCAACTCCTGGGAGCGCGCCGGCTTCCTTGACACACCACAAGCTCCCCGGGGG
>VZTN01025122.1:0-15032 GCA_013400515.1 Erpornis zantholeuca
TGATAGAATAAAATCATTAAAAACATAGACTATGATAACGATGCTTTAGGTTTTAACTTTTNCCTGTCTAGTCTCTGTTCCTAGGTAGCCATTTAAGACATCAATAGAATGATAGAATAAAATCATTAAAAAAATAATTGGAAAATACATCCAAGATCACTAAGCCCACCTTCAACTCCCACTAAACCATTTTGTGACCACATACACTCACTATGTGAACACTTCCAGGGATAGTGGCTCCACCACTTCCAAGGCTTAACCACCCTTTCAGTGAGGAAATTTTTCATAATTTCCATCCTGAACTTCCTGAAATGGCACAGTTTGAGGCCATTTACCCTTGTCCTATCAAGAATCAGACCTGGAGCTGGATCTCTTTTGCTCTTTTAGATGCAACTGGAAAAAGAACAGAAATCAAACATCATCACCATCACCCCCCCAAAAAAAGCAAAAGAAGCTAAAAAGCCTTGCAGAAAAAGCAAAACCCACACATGTGGTCCACATGGCCAAATGCCAGTCAGTATTTGTTCCCAGAGTGGGGTAAGTCGTGGGTGTGAGTCTCAGGAGGGAATTTCCAGCCAGTCCAACGAAGAGGAGAATTTCTCTGTTAGAAGAAACACAAACACTGAGAGCATCAGGTGCTTGGCTTCCAGCAGAACAGAGGAAATGTGGCTCCCCAGAATGTTGATTGTAGTGCAGCATCAGATTTTTGAGCACATCTTGGGCCAGCTGTGCTTCAAATTGTTTATTTCACTGAACTAAACTCCTTGTAAAACCCAGAGGAGCAACAGTAACAAAGGCTGGTTTGCTATCGACAGCAACACAGCCGTGAGCAGAGAAAGTGCCTTCTGGGGTTACAAGGGAGAGCAGGCTTAATGAATTCAGCTGATGAGACTTTTCTTGGTTGTGCTTCCCACAGACCAAATTAATTCCAACAGATGAGTAAAAGATGGAAAGACATGCTAATTAGCAGCTTTTTTTATGAACCAGTTCTCTACTTCAGAATCTAATTAGCTTTCTAGATAAAGCTGAAGTTTGTTTCTCCAGTGCGAGGATTGTGCTCCTGTTTTTCCAATGCTTGAAGAGAAATGCTTTGGATTGATGGATATTTACTTGTATAGTCCTTACTTATATATTTATGAATTATAAATAAACCTATATATACCCCCTAGATAATGAGGGCCCTCTCTCATTACAGCTCTGGGGAATTACACAGCACAATAAATTTCTCCAAGACAGAGGAGGCAAAGGGAACACAAATGATTACAAATTGTGGATAAGACCATTTTACCAGAGTGATGGAGGACAGTTGTGGTTGTGAGACAATAAACTGAGGGAGAACCAGACAGGAGGAGTCTGAGGGGAACCACAGTAAGAGGAAAAAAGCCAAAAGAAATACCCAAAACCTTTTTGCTTTTCCTACAGTTTATATGTTGAAGGAAGAAACCATAAGATATTTAATGGAAAACAAGGATAGAAGCAAATGCGAAATCTAGAGAAAAATATGAAAAAAGAATTTGGCTGGTTAGGTTCAATTGTCTATAAGCATAAGATAATCTCCTGACAAGAACTCTGCACATCTGGGGGAAAAAGATAAGTGTGATTAATAGTTGTGCTAGAAGAAATAGACATAACACTCTGCTGTTTGCAGCCCAGGACACTGGATTGATTATCATGAAACCAATAATTTAAAAATTTCAAAGCCATACTGGCAAGTAATTTCTTCCCAACTTCTAGGCTGCAATTTTTAATCAATGTTTGAAAACAATTAGGGAAGCCACAAAAGAGGCTGACATGCTAGGTCAAGGCCAAACTCGAACTAAGTTTTGCATCAAGTCTGATTTCAGAAACACTCAGGCATTTAAAAATAACAGGATGCTAAAACATTCTCTGATTTATGACATCCATGACTAAATCCACAAAGGAAGTGCATAGTACTGTACTGCAATGGTGGTGGCTTGTAGCAAATAAAGGCTTAAGGACTGTCTTACCATGTTTGGAAGACAAGCTCTGACCCTCAAGGCTACAGAAGTAGAGGAGAGAGGAGAATTAATTTGCAACTTGGTAGTGGTACTGGTCAGCCACAAAGGATACTTTCAAAAAGCCACCCAACACCCCAGCAGCTTCTTGCAGTGTGACAGATCTAGGACTGTGCTGCCACAGAGGTAATAAAGACAGGCTCAGGAGGCAGCTTTTCCCTTCCAAAACTAGCTCACATTTCTAGGGACATGCTGAAAAAAAAAAAAATAAAGGAGAAAGAATGAGAAAGATGTTAAATTTGGCAATGATAATGAAACTCTGCATATTGAACTAGGATCAAGTTAGACTGATTCTCTCTTGCCAGGGAAATTTGATTGCTTTTTTAATAGAATTATAAAATGTAATGGAAAGAGGGAATCCAAAATCTCCCTTGTATTTGATGGAATGTGTATTTGAAACATCTCAAAATTTAATTCAAGGGGATTTAGAGGAGGGGGCTGTCACTGGCAGGGTGGTAATACCTATGTGACACCTTATAATGAAACCATCCCTGATCAAGTGAAGTCTTCAGCTTTCCAATAAAACAGTGACATCTCAGATGCGTTTACAGATGTTACTGAAAATATAATGTAATGCTGCCTCAATCAAATCTGTGACAGAGAGCACAGGAGTGTTCTGACTAACACTGCTCCTGCTGCAGGGGCAGGAATGGCCATGCTGATTTCCCTACCCAGACACATCAAACACAGATCACACTGTCCTGATCTATTCCTCTCAAAGCTATGGGCAAATTAATCTGCCTGCACAACATGTGTCCCTGAGGACTATTTATGAGATTATGGCGTGAGAGACAAATGAGAATTTGGTGATGTGTGGATGGGAAGCAAACTGTGCAAGATGCTTCTAAATTCTGGTTCAATGGTCAAAACGCTCCCTTCTCACTGACTGCAGTGAGGTTTGGCATTGACAGTACCCTTGGGAAACCAGTTTTGTCTTTCTGTGTGATTTTAATGCCTTTAGTCTCTCCGTCACCACAGGAGATACCAGAGGATCAAGCTGGGTGGAAGCCAGGGAGAAAGCAACAACTTCTTCTAGCATTAGTTTAAACACTATTTTAATCTCTAGAGTTTTGGCCTCGCAGTTGGATTTAAAAGATGGTTATGTGGGTTAGGTCCTGTTGCCCATGTTTTGGGGATTTTTTGTCTGGTGTTCCACCAAGATTGGAGGACATGGACCAAGCTCCTGTTAAGAGAGTTGTAACAAATCCAGGTAGCCTCCATGCTCCCCAAAACCAGAGCACACAACTGGCCAAAATTATCTCTGTCCCAGCAAAGATATCTGGAGCACAGATTTAGAGTTGTGAGAAGAATCAGCAAGCTGGGTATGAGGGAGGGAAGTGGGGGGAGGTTCGGTGAGCTGAGGGGCAAAAGAGTGGGAAATGATGGCTGGAAAGAGGAGACAGAGAGGGCAGAGTGTGCAAAGGATGGATCTTTCCAGTAACGATCAGGAGGGACATGTGCTGGCTTTGTCCTGCTCCTCACACTCATAAGTGATGTGGAAAATAGAGAACAGTGATGGGACAGGGACTACAAATTACGTGGAATTAGGCTAGTAAGAACTAAAGCTGTCAGCAAGGAGTTGCAAAAGGGACCTCATAAAATCTGAGTAAATAGATCATGAAACAGTAGATATCAAACTCCATGTTGATAACTGGAGGAGGAACAGGCATGAGTATGCACCAATGAGCTCCAAATTAGCTATCACATCTCAAAAAAAATGATCTGAGTCATTGTGGATAACTGAGTGAAAATATCAGGTCCATATTTGGGAGCAATGAAAAAAACCCCAAAGAAGCTGACAAAAATTTAATAACCACTAAAGGATGAGACAGAAAACCATCACACTTCAGCAGCAGATCATTGGAGTATGCACAATTTACATTGTGCAAGCAGCTTGACCTCTTCCCCCTTCCTCATAGACAATTGTTTTTTTAAACATAGCTAGAAAAAATCTCAGGGAAGAGTACTGAGCATGACCAGCAGAATATTTTCCATCCAAGGAGAAGCTAAATAGATGTGCTCCCCTTGAAAAGCAGAGGACTAAATCACACAGGTATATAAAATATATAAAATATGCTCCGCACATGTCATGAAGATGTAAATGGGGAACTATAGCCATTATTTCTTACTGTACATTGTGAAACAGGCAGCAGGTCCAAAACAAACAGAAGAAAGTATTTCTTCAAGCAGTCTATAATTAAATTGTGGAACTCATTGCTACAGGATGCCATGGAAGCTGAAAGCATAAATGAATTAAAAATGTGATTAGGCAAATTTATGGATTTGCCTCCATCAAAGGCTGTTAAACAGAAGGATGTGGTTTCAGTATCTGAGTCGGGAAATCTTTCAGCAAAGATTGCAGGAAATCTGCAAGGATATATTGTGGAAGGAGGGCAGAGGATTTTCACTCTTTGTGGGAAGGATCATTTTTGCTCCTGATTTTCCCCTGTGCACATTCTCTAAACAGCTGAAACTGGATTGTCTCAGAATAATCCTTTTGCTTGACTCATTATGATGCTTTATAGTTTCTACTTTATTTCATTTCTCTTTTCCCTTTATCTGACTTCAGTTTTTATGACCAAACCATTGGATGAGCTAAGTCTCTCAGTAGCACAGCTGCTGTCTTACTAGACTTCACAAACCTTTTTGACTTTTGGGATTGTTGGACAGTTTACCTGTGCCTTGTCTTAATGCTCAGCACCTGGAAAAAGCAGGGAGGATTTTCAATTAACTCCTGGGTACATGAGCCATAGAATTAATTTTCCTTGATGCATGCTGGAGATGTTTTTGAAGACTTTGCTAGGCAAGACTGGGCAGATATCTGAGGCACACCATGGACTGAAGGCACAGCTCTTACTACTGGGGATAACTGAGCTGAGCTGAACTGGGCTGGGCTGAAAAAAATCTAATGAATTTCCATTATCTGAAAGAGCACTTAAAAGCACAACTAAAAAAATGCATAAATGATCCAGCTCTGGAACAGGATGCAAACACCAATTGGACAGAAAAAATAGAACAACTATGAAATGGAATCTGGAAATTAGTTTTAAAAAATTACCTCTTTTGTAAACTGATACATCCGGGAATCGCTCTGCCCTCCCTCTTCCCCATATCCCTATTCTCAATGGGAGGCAGAAATGTAAGTAGGTACAGAGAAAAGCAGAGGGTGAGTGAACAGCAGCAGGGAAGTGAAATGACAGTGATATATTGAAATGGAAATGGCCTGGTCGATTTGATCTGCATGTGCAGGGGCATTATGTCATGAAGCCTCTTGATTCAGCCATGGTAAAAGCATATCTGTGGCACTCCAGCTACTTTCAGAAAACTGTCAATAACAATACCAGAACAAATTGCACAGAGTTTAAAACTTGCAGCAAAAGGAAAATAGGGAATGACTTTTGTGAAGCCATGAATACATCAGCAAAGAAAACTGAGAAGGGGGAAAAGTTGCTTAAGCTGAAGTACACTGTTGGCACAGGAACAAATGGCTGTAAACTCGCCATGAATAAATTTAGGCTGGAGATTAGAAGAATTTGTCTAGCCCTGAGAGGAGTGAGTTTTTGGAACTGCTTTTTAGTAGAAACAAGAGAGACAGAACACTCTACTTCATTTTCAAATGACAGTGAACATCTTATATCATATTGTTGCCTGAAATAGAAAAGGACTCTGTCTGGCAAGCCAGGAAGTCCCTTATACCTTTATATTTTAAGGAATTCTGTATTTTAAGATGAAAGTAGATTTGAGAACATAAACCTTTGAAGGGCAGGGAGAGAATGACTTTCTTGAGAAACTTCTGAGAGTGATTATGCAATATTTTCTCAAAGGGACTCATGGATGACTCATCATTTGGGTTGTCTAAAATAAGGCTGAATAAAGCAGCAAGCCAGGTAATTTCAAGATGTGCCAGCATGATGAACGAGTCAGTCTTAA
The DNA here is from genome assembly GCA_013400515.1 of Erpornis zantholeuca. Classification (NCBI taxonomy): domain Eukaryota; kingdom Metazoa; phylum Chordata; class Aves; order Passeriformes; family Timaliidae; genus Erpornis; species Erpornis zantholeuca. The sequence continues at coordinate 5,967 of VZTN01025122.1, forward strand.
TTGTCACTCTTCATCAGGAGTCATGTCATAGGGCCTTGAAGATTCAAACCCTGGAGCTCAGTGACAAAAGTACAAAACTCAGGGAGCTGGAATCTCTGAAAACTGCTGAAAAGGAGGAGATAGTGGCCAAAAGTCATGAATGTTGGGCTGGGGATTTCTAACTGCTCACCCCAAGTGGTGTTAGGTTTCCTTTTAGTCGGCATGAACAAGATGTGCATTCTAGAGAGGATCATGCAGGAAGAAACATTTCATGTGGAGGATGATTAGCAACCCTGAGAAACCTGGCCTAGAGGAAGGTGGCACTGCCCATGGCAGTGTCCTGCCCATGGCTGGAGAGGACTGGAACTAGATGATCTGCAAGGTCCTTCCCAATCCTGGCTATTCTGTGTTTCTATGATTTCAAAAGGCAGAACTAACAATTCCAGCTACATAGTCCAAAATACCATGGAAGAGCCTCAGATTCTGAGAGCATGGGGCTTCTGAAAAATTCCCAAAACTAAGGCAATACCCATGAAAGTCAGTGCCTGAAAGAGCAGACCTCAGGTATTAGAAATGGCCAGTGCTGTTTGCAAAATTAGCTTCTAATTTTAGTTTTATATTCAAACAGCTTACTACTCTCTGCAGATGACTTGTGGTTTTTTGAATATTGGAAATGTCCAGTGATCCCCTCTCCTCTTTCTCAGGCACACAGGAGGGTTTCTGCATCTGAATGACAAACTTGGCAGAGGCTTTCTGTTCAGAACTGCTGGAATTGGGCTTTCCAGACCAGTGGTGGAAATGATGGCATGGAGACTTGAATACGTGGAAAATAGGATGGAAGAGGGAGTCAAAATGTTTTTCTCTTACAAGAGCAGTCACTGGTGCTTAGATTTAGTGCATTTTTGAGATAATAACCTGGATCCTTTTGTAGCTTATCACTGTGGCAGTAGGGACAAGGAATGTTTTATGTAAATAGTCATAAGGTAATGACTTCACAGTGGTGTTTTTAGGAAACTAGAATAGATCTTTAACAAGATGAAGATACAAATTCTAACTTCTTTGATTGTCTGTTTTAATAGAAAATAAGCCCAAGTTAAAGTAGACATGCTTGGCAAATTAAGCTGTCCCAATGAGTTTTCTGATTTTAATTAAAACTGAAGTTTGATTCTTTGCATTTTAAGACTCATTTCCATGCATACCAGTACAAGGTTATTTCATTGTTCTCAGAGATATCTTTTAATCTACCCCTTTGAGACTTGCATTCCTTGATTAAATATATATGCTCTGGGAGCATTTATAATCTGACCATGCCCACTTACACAACAGATGTCAGGCAGTTACCCTTTATTTTTAATATATAATCAAACTGATAAAAGCATTGAAATTCTGGGCTCTGTCCAACACCGACAGATGAATAATTAAAGCAAAAAAAGACTTCAAGTTCTCACATCTCTTTTCAATGATCTCACTTGATGGAACTTTCAATAGGGAGGATACCAGGGCTGGACAAAACTCTGACAGCAATACTTTCACCACCAAAAAATATAGGTTCAGAATCATTAATTATTTCCTACTGATTCTGTTAAACTCCTTCATCTGGGAGATGGAAATGCAAATCCAGAATCCCAGCCATTGCTTTGAGATAGTGTCATTCAACTTTCAGCAGAAGTGATGATATTACCAAAACTATTTCAATACTAATTGTACATAAAATAGTGAACATTTAAAGATGCAGGAAAAAAAACACCATGTATCCCTCATTAATGAGTACAAAGGTAACCAACCTAATAGTTTAATACAGCTGCAAGTAGGAAATGCTAAGAAAGCTCTGAAAAGTCTGATAAAATTAGAATGGCAAATGATTTCTCCCTGTTTCCACAAGTCAAGCCTCAAGCAGCCTCTTCACAGCTTTTAAGTTTTCAACTCTATATTGAATCATGTAGTCACTTATTATGTGTTCATCTCACTTTGAGTCATCATCCCTAGCTGGAGAGTCAGACTTGCCAAGATTCTGCCTGTTTTCAGAAGCCTCTTTGGGAATGTCACAAGAATTCTGTGGCGTGACATGGAGGAAGGACTCAGTTGTGGCTTCAAGGCTAATTTTGTCCAGAAAGAGCCTGTGAAACCTCTTCCACCAACAGCTGAACAGAGACACTGCTTACCTGAAATGTTTCCTTTTAGCATCACAACCCTCCTTCCATTTGGATTTAGCCTTTCTGGCCTGCAAGCCCAGTTATCTCACTTTTTTTTCCCATCGGAACCCATCTCCATTTTTCTTTGTTGATTGAGGTACTGGACCTCACAAAGCCATTGCTGCTTGGAGCAGAGGACAGGATTATGAGGTCTTTCCATCCCTTGAAGGCAGGGCAATCCTTGAGGGAGGGTTGATAAAACTTCCAAGTATAAAGTACAGAAAATACTCAACTCCTTCCACTTGCTTGAATTTTTCTCACCAACTCCCCAGGCTGTGTGAAGGTCAAAAGCTCATTTCCTCTCACAGCATCTTTCACTGGTTCTGATCCCTCTCTGTTTTCTTATCTATTTCTCTACCACGTTCAGCTGTAATGAATTGATAAGAATTCAGATAAGGAAATGACCATGAGTGGGGTATTGGTTTTTTTCTTTTTGGACACAAAAAGGATGGATTCTTGATGCCTTATGCTGGGAAACCTTCCCTGTAGTGTTGTTTGTGAGTTGTCACAGAGATAAGCTGTAAGCTGTAGTTCTGTTTTCATAAAGCTGATGTTAAAGGCCAAAGGTTTTATGTTGATGCAAACTCTGAACTTTCCAGGGCAGCAATTCATCTCAGCATTTTGAGGAAGATAAGGATTCCCTCACAATCCAGCAGAGGGCCCTGGATCTGATTGAATTTTTTTTTTGGCAGAAAATGATTTTATTTATACAATGGGGCTGTTTACAGGAAACCAGCTGAGCCCCTCTTTCAGTTCAGGTTTTGATTTTTTTTGGTAAAAGTTAAGTTACATTAAGAAAAGAACAAGGCACAAGTTATAAAACAAGTAATCAGGCTTATTTACTTATCTACCAACTCCACTGCAAAGCACAGAGAATAAAAATGATGATTTTAGAGGTTATTTATATCAGGGATTAATCCTGCCTGGCTTTGCTTTTTCAGCACTGACATCAGCTAGAATTTGGGGAATGTAGGATTGTGTTCATTGCAGGCATTTAATTCACAAAGTAAAGCCTCAGATGAGTAGAGCTGGTGAGAATTTGCAGGTTGCTCTCCCCAGTTTGAATAATGTGATATACAGAATGCACTACAAAGTGATTTTGAAATGTAAAACATTAATGTTCCCTTTGAAGGGCTGATATCAAGTGCCAAATGATATATCAATTAAATGGAAAACAAATCCCAATCCTGCAAATATTGTACAAAAACAGCTTCTTTGAAGTCAATGTAACTAATTACAAGGGTAAAATAAAGCCTGGTTGTACAGCACTTCTGTTAACTGGAGTTTAACAGAATTAATTAATTAATGCCATGAATTTAATAGAAAATAGATCTCAGAACAGCTCCAGCTTGGCTTCACACTGACAAAGGGCCACTCCTGCCTAGCTCAGCCATCTGTGGGTCTCTGGCATCCAAATCCCGCAGGACAGTGTCTAACATTGGCGCTGCAGAGCTCTACAATTCCCATGTCAGAGATGAAGCATGTGGGCACCGACTGGCAAAGGGTTGTGTTCAGCATCCCCAACCCCTCTGGTATCACACCCAACTTGCAGGCAGGTAGAGCCAGCTCCAAAGGGCAGCTGGACACATCCAGCTTTTCCTGTCTGTTTTTAGATAGATCTGCTGTGCTCAGGCTTGACTGGGCAACAGGCATCAGCCTCTTCCTCAGATAATTGTTCTCATGAGCAATGTTTAAATTAGAAGTGTGAAATGGGGAGTTCTGGGCTGGATTTTGATTTATGGATTGGCCCTGGTGGATGCTGTAAAGCTGTTCTTGGTTGTCATTTATATATAAAGCAAGAAAATTAGGCCTGTGCTATAAAAATGGAAGAAAAGACAAATATGTAGCTCACTGGGAATGATTCCCAGCTATCAGGGTTACACAGAGGCAGCAATTGCAATGTTCAGTTTTTTTCTGTCCAGGCCTATCTGTCCTCAGACCACTTAGATTAAATTTAATCTCTCAGTTTACCTATTAGCATCATATCTTCAGATGAACCAATGTCCTGCACATCAATAGCCTCATAGCAGCTCTTGGAAGCACTGCTGATTACCCTCAGGTGTCAATTCTTAGAGGTATCTCTGGGCACAAAACATTGTTTTTACCAAGCATGTGTTCCCTTTCGCTGCAGTTTTGTCAGTATTTCCATATTGCAGCAGTGCTGCGTCCTAGGAATGGAGGTTGTGCCTCTCAGTTACGCTAAAAGGAGCAATCTCATGTGGGTTTTGGAAGGGATTGTAGGTTTCATCTCCACAGGCCCAGTCTCTGGTACCCTTGTGCTATGACAAATTATAAATGAAAACCATTTGAGTCTCCTCCAGCTCACAAGCTGTAATTTTAGTATCCATGAGTTTCCAGAGATGTGCAAATGGTGCATAATCAACCCTCAGAACCTGATAAAGGCATGGATGAGCATAAATCAGGACTCAGAAGCCAACCCCTAATGGACTTGCTGAGGAGCTGTGTAAGTGTACCGAGCACTCTGCACAAATACCTTCTGATGTAATGCAAGGGAATGAGAATCCATTAAAAATCTGTTTCTGCATCTCTGGCTGTACCTTTGAGAACCAGCCTAACTGTCCTATGATTGGCACAATTCTGGCCAGACCTTTGTCGCTCTTTCTTCAGCTTCTCCCTAAAGCAAATTTGTGGATATTTTTATTGTAATTTTTTTTTTTGTTTGTTTGTTTTGTTTGCTTTCACTGTTTTACCAGTACCAAACTATTGCCCATATAAACTTCTGGCATGATCTGCTCAGAGCCCAGATGGACTGTCTTTTCTCATACCTTCCTTTTAGCTGGATCATTAGCAGTGCAATTAAATAGCACCAGACCCATTGGTGTCAGTCTGAACATCTTCCTCCATGATGACTGTGATGCCTTAAATGGCTCCCTAGAAACAGAGACCAGACAGGAATAAAGGAATAAAGGAGGGATTGATTTGAAAGGTCTTCAGAGGCACACTCTGGGCTCCAGAGGCTCCTGCCTCAGTGCATCCCAACATGGACAAGGACAGCTCACGAGTTCTTCCCACTTTGATATCAATATCAATTCCCCAAGCAGAAGCCAGGCAAGGATGGAATTTGCCCAAGCTTGCCCCCCTCTCCCCAAGATTGTGGTTTGCAGTTGTTGGGCCTAGGAGGGTCTGGGTGTCCTTGGAGAGCTGGAGAGGCTTTGTTGTGTGTGTGTGAGCATGAGAGAACAGCACTGAACGAGCTCCAGGGAACTGCAGAGTGACACTGGGCAGTGCAGGATTGGAAAAATATAAAAGTTAAAACCTAAGGCATCAACTGGCCTCTGAAACTATTCCCCCAGGACTCAAAGAAGGAAGTTGTGCTCCTTGCAGCTGGGAATATCTACAGGAAAAATTCTAATGCTTCTTATTTTATTGTCCTCGGGCTGAGTTCCCAGGATGAGCATTGGAAAAAGAGAAAAAGATTACTGCTCTGAAGATGCTCCTGAGCAGTACTTGCAGGGGCATGCAGAGATCCTGCTGCTGCCACATGGAGGATGTACTTGCAAATAATATCCTCAGATAAGACCGTGGATTCAGATTCAGACTCCTGGGCCAGCATTGTCCAGGACAAGGAGTAATTTCAATAGAACTGTGTTCTTGAGGGGAGTGCAGAGCCTTTCAAACACTTGGGTGGCAAATTCAGCACAGCTGAAACTAGGCCAGTACTGCATGTATCTTGTATATCCCACCTACTCACCTGTCTGCTCTGCTCAGCTCTCTGTCTTTACAAAGAGGTTGAAACTGGTAAGGAGGGAGAACTGGCCATGTTCATCAGAGGCCTGTTGGTTTTCCTCCTCTCTGATACCTGACAAACATCCACCCCATGGCTGTCACGTGTTTGATAGCTCTTCTGTTTAAGCTCTTGTCACTGGATTTCCTTGTAGAACCCTCTTTTCAGAGAAGCAGAGGTAATCCTTAGTGCTCCTAGAGCCGCTGTTGATGTGCAGGGGATGAAGGACAGAGCAGTCAGTCAGGCTTACCCAGGGAAAGCACCACCTTTAATCACACTGCATTACAACTGGAGGGATGGAGATGCTGAAAGCTCTTGCATATGCAGGAATTAAAGGGCCAGGCAGGGACTTTGTGCACTGCTGTGGTGTGGTACACCCAGCAAACCTCAGAGCAGTGAACTGCCTGCTGCAGACAGAGTCTGTGAGCTCTGGAAGGGAGGGGAGGTTAAATTACGCAACACGCAATAAAAATGCTGCAACATTAAATAAAAAATTTAGACTCATACTTTTGAATCGCACTTACTAAAGATCCCAGTTGAATCAGTCTCCCCATTTTGCAGCATGTGTTAAGAGGTAGGACTATCCAGGAGATCGTTTTAGAAAGCTGCAGTTTTGGACTCAGTACCTATCTCATCTCTGAAGCTGTTCATTGCAACAGGGAGCACTCCCTACACTGCTGTTTGTCTGGGAAAGCTGGAAATGTGTGATCTCACCTGCACCCAAACTTCTGTCATTCCTTGGCTTGGCCCATTTTCCTGGCACTGAGATGCTTGTGCCTTCAGCAGCAAAACTGGGTCTAAGACCCACTGGTTGGTGCAAAAACTTACTCCAGATTCCAAAGCAGTCTGGAATAGGAGACGGTGGTGTGTCCCAGGAGGGCTGTGGGGAAGGTGGGGAGATGGATGATTCCTTAAAGCTCAGGAAGATGGGATACCTATTTCCAGACAGACCTGAAGCATTGGTCTTGGCAGTTGTGGCAGTGGGGGGAAAAGATGAAAAGGACCTTGGTGAGGCTGCCTGGCCCTGCTTCATTGCCAGAGCTTGTGGAGGTGGAGAGGGAGAAGGTGTGAAGACCAAAGAGACAAAGGGCTCCCTCAGAAGGATCTCTGTGGACTGAAAGATGATGAATGGCCTTTGCTGTGGGGAGACCCACCAGCACCACCACAGGTCACCTCTTCTCTCAGGTCTTTTGCATCTCTCTAGTGACAGTTTTGAGTGGTTGGGCTTGCCCAGGAGGAGTTGTTATTCCCACCAGGTTTCCAGCCTTTCTCTGAGTTTTCCAATACCTCCCTGTGTCTTGTAGGGCAGGTGTGTGCCAGATTTACCTCCCAGCACCCGGGGCTCCTGGGGTTCCTACCCGTGTCCAAATGAGATCTGATTGCATGCTGTGGAAGGGAATTCATGCACACTGGCCAGCCCAGTGCTGTCACACACTGCCAGACGTTTGCCTGTTTGAGGGTGAGGATGTGCGACACATGGAAAGCAGGTGGGCTGCAGTGCAGATGCGGTGAACTGAAAATGCAATTGTTGCTGCTACAGTGCTGAAATCTTTTCTGTGGGGTAGGGGAGGTTGTTTTATTTATCTTCATTTTCCTATTTATGTCAAAAGCCTCTTTCCCCCCNTCTTCCTATTGCAATTCATTTATTCTAAAACCTCGAGAATAAATCCTCAAGGAAGAGGAGATGATTTTTTTCCCATTGCTGAAAACTTTGATATGTCCTGCCAGGTCCTGTGCTCTTTGCTGGTAATGTTACATCTGAGACCACAAATCCCCTCGAGGTTCAAAGTCACTTTGTTCCAGCATGGTGCAGCATCCCCAGAACACAAAGAACTATAACAGAAAGAGAAACAATTTGTGTGTCTGTCTTTTCAGACTTCATACATTCAGAGGTTTATAATGTCCAAAGGGTAGATCAAGATAATTAAATACCAATAAGCAGAGATAGATGAGCCCTGTGCAGGTCAGTTTGCTACACAAGACAATACAAACTACCAGGAAATTTTGTAAATGTGTTGAAAATCAAAAGAATTAATTTTTGTTCCTTGTTCCAAGGTTTACTTAAACTCACACCTGTCTTAAACAGGTATTTGATAAAATCGTCATCCAGCCCGATCTTCCTGTGGGGACCTTAAAATAACCCTGTAAATTAACTTCATATAGGACAGCCCAGGTTGTATCAAAGTTTTCTCTAGAAGATGAAAAATGGACCAGTCAAGCGTTTTTTGAGTATTGTCTTGTTGCCCCTGTTGACCTTTTTTTTCACTCATCCTGGCAAACCAGAACTTTGCTATCAGAAATGTATGTACCACATCTGTGATGGTCAATAGGAGCTCAGGGTTCATACCCAAAGTTTGAAATTGGACCTCTGGTCTTCCCTTGCAATATTACGTGGTGATGAGCAGAGCTGATTGTATTTATGAGACTGTTCCAGGTCACCTGAGGACTGTACAGGAAATGGTGAAATAAAGTCCTGGGTTGCACTGCAATTGGGATTCTTGAAGCAAAAGAAAAAACAAAAAAACCTTATTTTTGCTTTATTTATTTATGTATAATTGTAGAATCCCTAAGGTTAGAAAAAGCCTCCAAGATCTTCAAGTCCAACCTTTGACCAAACAACACTGTAGTGGCCACTCAACACAACACCCTGTCAACTAAACCACGGCTCTGAGTGCCTCCTCCTGAAATTTTTTGAGCATCTCTAGGGATGGTAACTCCACCACCTCCCTGGGCAGCCTCTTCCAATGCTTGACAATGCTTTCAGAGGAGAAATTGCTCCTGATGTCCAACCTGAACTTCCTGTGGCACAACTTGAGGCCATTTCCTCTTGTCCTGTCCCTTGTTCCCTGGGAGCAGAGCCTGAGCCCCACCTGGCTGCACCCTCCTGGCTGGGAGTTGCAGAGAGCAAGAAGTCCTGAGCCTCCTCTTCTCCAACGGCAGCCCCTCCAGCTCCCTCAGCCCCTCCTCATCACACTGCTTCTCCAGGCTCTTCCCCAGCTCCCTTCCCTTCTCTGCATGCACTCCAGCCCCTCAAGATCTTTCTTGATGCAAGGGGCCCAAAACTCATCCCAAGACCACAGGAACATCCATCTGCTCAATAGAATTCTCCCAAGAGAGCAAGGGCTACTGATGCTGAGATTTCTCCCAGTT
>VZTN01025126.1:0-12681 GCA_013400515.1 Erpornis zantholeuca
ACAGCGGCCCTGGCTGCTTCCCTGCCTGCCCCGGATGCTTCCCTGCTCGCCCCGGCACGGGGTGAGGGCTGCCGGGGCGCCGAGCCCGCCGTCACGCGTGAGCCGGTTTGAAAGGGCACGTCCTGCAGGACGGACTCAACGCTCCTGCCTCTGCAACTGCGGGGAACTCCTCTGGCGTGCTCAAAGCAACAGATGATGGGATCTTCGAAGAGACTGAACTGCCCTGTCTAGCGCGTAGATAACTACTTCTGATGAAGTTTAAAAGAAAAAAAAAGGGGGGGGGGATTCTTTAAGAAAACAGCTTCAAGAACTGAGAGGCTTTTCATGCTAAAATTCAAACCCCCAAGTGGAGCTCAACCTCAACAACAGCATCTCCCACCCTGTAAGAACTTTCTCTACCTTCCCACGAGAAGGCAGGCCACGGAAGTGGCTCCGTGCAGGCGCTGGCTCCCCCAGGAAGGCTGGTTCTGCTCCTGCAGTGAGGGGACACGCTGCCGTGCTTCTGCTGCTTGCCTGTCCCCCACATTCATTCCTCAGCAGCAAGGCTGGTTTGTATTATTAGGAGAGTGTTACAAAACCTCACAGAGAACAGTGATATGTAACATCCTAAATAAACGTGAGCTTGGAAAACAAAGCCAAAAAAATAAAAGGGAGGGTGGACTGACTACCGTGAGAGCCATCAGCCAGTGTTTCAAAGTAGTAATTAAAATCCGTAACAGGAAACAGCATGGCAGTGGACCTTCCTAACACTCACACAGCCAGGATCCGATCTCTACCTCTCAGCCAAAAGCAGACAATCCCCAGGCATTTAATGCTTTTCTAAATGAGGCCATAGAGGTGGAACACTGCATGGTTTTTACACTTGTCTTGCCTTCTTTCAGGTCTAAATGTTTTCCCCCATTAGCTCTGTATGGCAAGATGCACAGTGTTTTGTACTGGTGGGTACAGAGCAGATACAGGGCCAAAATAATACTGTAGATCAGTTTAAGCAAAGTTCTTACACTTTCAAAAATCCCATCTGATGTCATCTCATTATACTGACAGGAGAAAACAGAGGCAAGGTGATCAACCAATTTTATTTTTACCACTTTTTTCATATATTTTCTCTTGTCTGCTTAGTATATGAACCTGTAGCATGTCTGACTCACATTTGGAAGACTCCATTCCAGATTATGAAACCCAGCAACTTCTAAGAAAGCATTTAATGACTCCTATTAAATTCACTGTGGCTTGTTCACTTTTGGACACCGTTTCAAAGAATGTCCTCTACTCAGTCACTGGACAAATCCAGACTGAGCTAGAGACATAATGACACCTCTCTCCTGGCCTCTCTCCAAAGCCTGTGGCCTTCATTTCCAGGAGTGGACAGACAGGACCCATGCCTTTGTCTCAAGGCTTCCCAGTTCACAGCCTACCTGTGGTGACTGCAGTTGCACTGAATCCTCAGGCTGTAAGCTGAAGGTCACTGATGCAGACATACATCCCTACCTACAGCTCCTCTGATGGAGCAGTCAGCTCCGACAGAGCGGATGCAAAGCTTCATTGCAGCAGGATCTTCAGGTGCTGCAGCAACATCACAATAGCCACAAGGACACCAAAGGCAGCCTAAATCTCAGCATGCAGACTAGGCAAGCCAGCATATGAGCAGCAACACACCACATCCTATCTGCCTTAATATCAATGCCATTTCTGCACTAGTGTCCCTCTGGTTTGGCAGGTTTAACCCTTTTCAATCATAAACTGAAACCCTAGTTTCACTCCCATTAGTACTTAATGATTCTCTTTGGGGGAAACTATTAGCACTGGAGAGATATACAGTTGCTTCCTTACTAAGGAAAACATACAGCTTAAAGCCAGAACTGTATCAAAACTGCAAATGTGATTTACACACTCAGCTGAACAGATTTAATGAGCATTAAAACCAAGAAATCACAGAACCTGCATGGAATATTATGCTGTGGTAGTATATGGACCCACAGCAGACAAGGTAAAAATACAGTTAAGAACTCTTACAAGTATACAGCTTAAGAGAAACAGCAAAGATACCTCCAAAGCTTTTCTGGTATTATTATTGTTACATAAATGCCTGAGCTTCTCTTCCAATCAAAACCAACACTTTTACAGCATCACTCACAGCTCTGGGAGTCCTGAGATACACAACACCTAAGAAAAATGAGCTCACAAGCCCACCACCAATCTCAGGGTTATTCTGTGTATTTCAGAGAAGCTGTTTCCTACCTGCTGTATAGAAGAGAGTCTACAGCAATGAGCACTGTTTTCCCCCTGCTTCTCAATTTGATACCCAGTTTTGAAAGGGCCCTTCTTAGTCCTGACCAATACTGGACAGGTATGTGTTGCCACAGTGTACAATGCACAGTACAGCCTCCTTCCTCCCCACTACTTCTTCACTTCAAGTACACAGGTACACCTGAGAGAGTATTTCACTAGATACAGAAGAGCAATCTCTGGCCCTCTTTACATGACAGACAAGGACAATTTATTCCAGCAACCTTGAAAGCAACAGAAGCATCCTTTTTTTCTTCCAAAAAAGTACTTTTAGAAGTAAATAAATATCATTGACCAATGTAAAACGAGGTTTACTAACAAATCACTTAAGGCACATCTTTAACAACAAGGCTTCAGTCTATCTTGACTTGGTAACAAAATAAAACACTTTCTCACATATTTTTAAGTAACCTGCTATTATTTTGCAAATGACTTTAAAGTATTCTGAAAGACTCTCCTCTACCAGCCCACTTCAACCTTTTATTATTAAAGGCACTTCATTCTTAAGATGATAGGTCATACAAAGAAAAAGATGGAAAGACAGGATAAAGTATTGCATTGTTTTCATTACAAAAAGATCCATTTCTTTAACCCTGCCTTTCTATGCAAGAAACTTCCTTGAAAAACTAGAGTAGCATCTGCTTTTACTTCAAATAATTACTCTCTGCTCCTTTGTCTTTCCTAAGTCTCCTTGACTGAGGTCAATAAAAGAAAAAGTACATTTTAAAATCAAAGTTTACCATTTCAGTAGGATTTCACAGCCAGGACTGTTAAGTCATATTATGCCACCATTCTTCTCAAAGGAAAACAGTTTGTGCTTAACACTGCCAAACAGACTTCTGTCATTATCATTGCTGCCTAGTGCTATTATCCTGTCCTGAAGTCTCCAACTGCAGTATACATACAGCAGTACATGAGCAGTTTTTTACACTGCAGTCATTACTTCCTACAGGTCTGCAAAAGGAACTGAGAAGATTAGTCTATTGGTAGGCTTACATTAATTTTTCAGGCATCCATATCATCTACAGGACAATGTTTTAATGTTTTTAAGGAAATTTTTAAAAAGTTGAAAACCCACTACTTTAAATTTTGTCAGCTTTTTTCTCACAGAGAGATACACATTTTTTAAAAGCTTGAACATGATCAAAAGGGATCATCCTTTAGCCACCAAACAAAAAAACTACTTCAGAAGATATAAGGAAGGAAGTAGCAAGCACCTACAAGCGTAGGTAAAGCACTCTTGTGTTTTAAACTTATTCATACATACTTAGAAGCCCAGCCAGTCAAGCAGTTACTGTTTTTAAACTAACCTGAAGTTTTGTATTGCTTAAACTACAGTTGTCAAAATAAATTTCTATGCAACAATTTCTCACCTCTCATTCCCTACATTAACAGCAGGTGGAGATTAGGCACCAAACTATCTCTATATTTATTTAAAACAAGCCAAGCCACGTGTAGTTTGATCACGCATTTACTCGCTCCATCAGTTTATCTATCTTGTCCTGAATTGACATGACAAGATGACTTCGGCTGGCTTGTTGCTCTGGTACTTTATGAGCATTAAAATTACTAAGTGAGTGACCGAGATAGAAACTATCTGGTCAAAGAAGACAGAAAGGGGATATGTAACACTGATTAATCTTGCCTGCTGAAGGCTTTCTCCTGCTATATAGCAAGGAAATATAGCAGCAAACAAAGTGATGAAACAATCAAGTATCTTGAGAGTATGCTTAAAACACTCCAAAACTTAACCTAGAAGTGACTGTCAGTGAAGACATCCAAACAATTCTCCAATCAAATCTGCAATTTCAGTCTACTATTGTAACCTTGCCTGTCGTAAAATTAACACCAGAACTGTGTTCACATATACATAGAGAATATTGCAGCAATAGTAATAAAGTAGCATCTGCACTGAAGCTCCACATTTTATTCCAATTCCATGAAGAAATACAATTTTAATTACTAAATCTCAACAAAATCAGTATTCACCTCAAAATGGATGCAATCTCCCAATCCAATGCTTATATAACAGTGCAATACCACAAAATTAATATAACACTAAACAGGTACATTAATTCATAAAACATTCCAGAAAACATCAACAATCTGTGTATTCAGAAATAGGAGAATCACTGTTTTTATGATTCCTGGATCTTAGCACTTCTTAGAAACTGGATCAAATATTTTCCTATATGCATATGTGCACACCAGTGCTTTCTGAGCTATGCAGTGCATTAACAGCACATTTCCATCACAGAAAGCCACTGCCCTGTTACCTACTGCATACACCCACACATCTCAAACGTCAGAAAAACTCCAGGTACAAACGTCACACCTAAATAATGCACAAAATACCCAAGCCAAAAATCCTACCAACAAGCAGCATGCTGTCCCTTCTTATCCCTCCCCCACACTGTTATCCTGAGAAGTTAAATCCCAGTTCTTCTCTGCCATAGGTGGAAGGCACTCAGATACTACATACAATGTGGCAGAATAAAATCTTATCACTGTTGCCCCCTTTTTAGAATTAGGAGAACAAGTTACTGGCAAATTTACAGATGCAGAACTTTACTTCTCACAATGTAAAATCACATATTATTTGTAGCAAAAAAAACCCCAACAACCCAATACATTTCCAAAGTTTCTTAAAATTAGGAGGGTTTTGTCTAGTTTTTCCTTTAAGAATGATAGAGATTAAAATGCAACCCAAACTTTTAAAAAGAAACTTCCATTAGTATAATCTTCTCTATTTTCTGCTTCTATCAGAAACGATTTATTAGTACATATATTTCTGATTCCCAAAACGACCCAGTTTTCTTCCTTGATGTACTGCTGCAGTATTTTGTAAACATAGTCTTAAAAAACATGCAAAGACTGAAAGAGCAGTTGAAAAGAAAGACATTTCACTCTGCTAATTTGCATCAAGTTTTATATTTCCTATCCTCCCTACTAAATGGAAAACTAATTGTGATAAAACGTCAAGCCCAATTAGAAACAGCCACTACACACAACTATTTATTTGAATGATTTCCTTTATAGTATGTGTAATTGTTTTTACAGAATCCTCTAGTGTTTGGGCCAAATATTGTCATCTTTTCTGCAGGGAAAAAAAACCCCACACTCCCTCCAGTTTCACATTTCATTCACTAAGTACTTCATTGAGTTCAAACCCTAATACATATAAAAATAAATCTTTCAAATTTAACTTATTTTAATGAAGTGCTGAAAAAACATTATAGCAGCGTGAGTTCTGCATTCAGGATACATTCGTAATTTTCTTTAGGTTTCAGTATAAGCTTGCACATTAGAATGCCCAAGTTGGGCACCTATTTGTATATTAAGATAGTGATCAAGTGCCATGTGAGACTTGAGCATGGGAACTACAGCTCAGATTTTTGGAGCTCAATCCCACTGGTATCACTTTTGCCAAAATTCTGAAGTTTAGCTTGGTTTGGGTATGTAATCTGTGACCTTTAGATTTCCTTTTACATTTAAGGTCCAAAAATCTGACAAACCTCTGTAGGCACTTAAAGTTGGAGAACAAAGTGGGCAAGATTTAGAAAACAGGGAAGTGACTTAAAGAAATATATTTTGTCTGCATCTGTGGACAGCTGGTGGCTGTGCCAGCCACGGCAGGAGATGAGATCAGTCTCTGTGGCAGCACCAAGTGCGAGAGGGAGCAGGCATGGAGGAGAGGTCAGGTCCCTGCAGGTGGGTTGCCATCCTGTTCCTGGCATATTCAGGTTATATTTTCCTCCCTAAACACACTTGCTGGAAAAGCGAGCAGGGCAGCAAAAGCAGCAGGGGAATAATTTTCATTCCTTTTTAGTTGAGAGCAAACCCTGCCTGACCTTTAGCTGTCCTTACGCTGCTTTCACCTACGGCTGCTCTCCCACCTCCACAGCCTTCCCTGCTGTATGATGCCCTCTGGGCAGAGGGGGCCCCAGCACCCACCCTGCCCCAGGGTGCCCGCAGGGGTACATCAGCACACATCGTGGTTTTGGCACAGCCATCCCTGGGAAGTAGAGCTGCAGGAGGATGGCTGGCCCCAGCCAAGGCCACCACAGCCGTAAGCAAGGACAGAGGACTCCTCCCTGGAAACATGAGGAAGGGGGGGTTTATACCAGCATGAATGCACCGTATAAATGTAGCAGCCAACATGAAAATCCAGCAAATAAAGAAAAATTTTCAACTATCCCTATGGATTTTTGGGATGTCATCCAATCTTTAGCTGCTCTTTTGTTTTACCAACAACTAATTCCTCTGAATACCTGCAAACAAACTAAACTCAAGGTGCTTCTGCAAAGCAAAATTTGTAAATCACAAAATCCAAAAAACAAAGTAATTTCATCTCCAGTAGTAAGTGCTGCTTACTATTTCATATGCCAGAGCAAACTATCTGCTGTAACATCACTTGTGATGATGTTCACTCTTGTCTAAAGACCTGACACCAAAGCCAGATATGTGAATCAGTGGCTATTACATGGTCTCATCTAAAAGTTTCTCGATGTATTGTCCACATACTATCTAAAACTAAATGAGATTTTTTTCTCATTCAATTAAAAAAAAAAAAAAGGCATTCTTTCATCCTCTGTTCTGTTGTTTTCTCCACAGTGTTTGTGTGGGACTCAGGGTTAAATTAAGTTTTTACTATGCAATACTTCACTTTACTGTAAGAGAACACAAAACAAATTACCAAAAGTCAAAATTCGTACTTTACTTCAAAAATGCAACTTCCTCCCTCCCCATAAAATCTCCAAAACCATTTTTTTTCTCTTTACATTCTAGGTTCACTCACCAGGAGTTAATTCAATATGCAAAGTACTGATTTATGCACGCAGAATTACAGCAGACCTTTTCAAGAAAAATCATACAGGTTCCTTGCATTCAAGTCTGAAATACATGTATGGGACACCAGAGACGAGGGTGGGTCTCTTCCTGCCACTCCAGCATGAATGCAAGGAACACAGATTCCAATCTACATGTAGATAGCTGCCCGTATAAATACAACATAGTAACAGCATTAATATTTACAAGCACTTCAGGGTGGTTTTTTTTGCTTGTTTCTAACTGACAGGAAGAGAATGTTTAAGATAGGCTACTCTTTACCAAAGGAGGCTTTATGGATCCCAACCATGTCCATGCTCTATACGCAGAAGAGCCACAAACGCTATACTTGTCAGGGTGCAACACTGGCTTGCCAGTAATACAAACTCTCCTATTCCTGCACTAGTCCTGCACTCCTTAAGTTAAACACAGGTTAGCAGTAAGAGCTATTTACATGAAAATCTCTGCTGTGAAATGCAGTTGCTGCAGAGCTGACCCACTGCTACTTTTCCACCATTGCATTCTGAACTGCAACAGAGAAGTACAACAGCCCGTAGGAGACCATAAAACTCCCATATGCTGCTGTTAAACTCTAGTGAAGTCATCAGCTGCATCCCTGCATCTCTCAACTAGCTGACCACCACTGCTGCTCTCTAGGACCCTGCCTGGTACAGCCCAGGAAAAGGAAGGACAACAAAAGCAACTGTTAGCTTTGGTGCTGAAAAGACCTGAGAAAAAGCAAGTGCACTCCTCTAGGAGAAAGAGACTGCTGTAACAAGTGATGTGCTGGAGTTCAACATCTCCAACATTTGCATTTATATCAAAGTGATTTCAATATTGCAATTTGATCTTCTGCTTGGGTGAACACATGGCCTGTGAACTTAACAGGGTCACTTGTAAACCAGTGCAGTATATAAACCACAAACACACATTAATTCCTTGTCAACAGATACCTATGTAAATCTTCAGTGCACTAATCGTTCTATTAGGTTTTTTTAATGTTACTTTTTAAACTAGAGAGTGCAGGGAGGGTTGGGGAGAATGTTAAACATAGCCTTGAGACTGTATGGTCTGGCAAACACTTGATACTTTAGTAAACACAGGTAAACTCGGTCTCACTGCTGACACCTTAGTACTTACTTCTGTATTTCACATACATTGCCAAGGACTCTAGTTTTCAATGACAGCTTCTTTAAGGAAGGGCAGAAAAGCAGGGCAAAAATTCTACCCTGGGCACCAAAAGCAGTAAGCTCACCCCCCCCTGCCTCCCCCACTCCTATAAAACCCAAGAACAAGCCCTTCAATAAGCAAATCTTATCCTCAACTAGTTTTTTCTTTCAACAACAACAAAACTTATTATCAAAATAAATACCCAGTTAATTGAATAATCATTTCCCAAGAGAAAGTACTGTTTTCAACATCCAGTGCTCTAAAAGAAATCCATAAACAGGATTTGCAACCTCCTAGTGCAAGGAGAGTTGTTACTGCAGCCCAACCAGATCTCACCTCTTGAAGGAACGTCCAGGACATGTCCTTGTCTCATCAGCACCAACTGTCAGTGACTGGCCCCAGAGACTTGATAGTTTTGGTAGCTTCTAGACACAGCAACCTGATTTAGACCAGCTAATCAGGTACCAAGAACTCTAAGTGCAGCAGTCCAGCCCCACTCTGCATGATCTAACCTCCCCTTACTCAATGCATGTTAAACTAGCATGCACAGAGCTCCATGCTCTCACCACCAAACTCCTTCTTCTACTTGTTCTGCCTTATTAAAAGCACTCTTGGGTAACCACAAAAGCATGTAGAGACGTACTCTTAAGATTTGAGATGATGCCAGGTTTTATCAATATGTATTTTTAAAGGCTACATTTTAGCAAGGTGTTTCCAAAAAGTTGATAATAATGCATCTTTCCACTTTTTTGTTAAGAGACCCCTTAAACCAACTCTCTAGACCTCAAAATCCCTCAAATCAGACTTGGGAGGGATGCACAGAACTCTTATCTTTATTACTAAACAGGCAGTATGTATCTGCCCGTTTGTCTGGCTGCATTCTTTCTTGAGTTGGGCATTTATCAGAGGCCAGTGATGCCCGGCATTCCCAAGTTGGTCCCTGAGAAGAGAAAGCACTCAGCACCTCAGCAGGGAATCTGGTGCATGGGACAACTCCAATTGTCCCCAAATTAACCAAAGTCAGCAAAAAGTTGAGGCATTTAACACAGGGTTTGGCAGCCAGGAAGGGAAGACCCTGGGTTTCCTGGAAGAAGATACCTACGTTGGAGGGTCACATGCCCTGTGCAGTGCTCTTCACCTGCCACACCTCTGTTTCCTCTAGTAATACTGTGATTAATCTGCAGTTATACAGCAATTGCCATCAATTGCCAAACTATTCAATAATTTTTACTAAGCCTCCCAGTTCACTATAACAATTTTAAGTACACCTCAAAGCAGATGTTTCTCGTGATCATTTATTTGTCACTGCTGAGAAACAGCATCCCCCAGCATCTGCAAATCTCTGTAAAGCTACTCCTCTGCCCAAAAGGACATATGTCACTATACACTCCAGAGGCTTTTTCTGTAGTGACTGTGTGGTCAAATTAAAATGAGCTACTTGCACTACTCTTTCTAACCCTGCAATTACCATCATCGCTGACTTTTTGTGCATAAAGAAACTTAAGAATCAAACTTTGCCCTGGCACAGTGGGGTCTGAAAATGCAGCAGTAGCAAACTCTCTGGAAGCCACATTAAGATCCATGTCTGCAGCATACTGAGACTATGCTTAAAGAACACTGCTGAACACAGACACCACAGTAATACATGATCTCCCATCTTAAAGTCTGAAACTGCTATTTTTCATCATATTCACAAAGATGTATGTGGGTTTTTTTCAAGTATTTCACATCAACGGAAGTGACCCACTGCTTCTGAGTTGCAATGCAAGCAAGGCATCTATCTCACTTGTGTGACTGAAAATTTCTAACAGAAGTAATGACAGATATAGCCAGGCTTGTTTCAATAAGCAACAATTACTTAATAATCCACAGCTGAGAGTCCTGATCCCACTGGTACATGACTGTCAATTATGCACCTTTTCAACTGCATTAAACAAATTTGAGTAGTACACTCATCAAATGCCAAATCTTGATAATTATTTACTTTCCAACCATTAGTTTAGGATGTTTATGCAAGAACTAGAATGTCTTTCAAATTAGAGGCAAATGAAAGGTGTAACGATTGGAAATCACAGAATTTTCACTTTGAAATTCTAAGTATCTGACTGCAGCCACTACAATTACTCAGGTCAGCTCTATACCCAAAGATTTTTCTAAATTTCAAGCATTCCTACAAATAGGGGTATAAAAAGAAATGCTTCTGAAGATCACATATTTTGGCAGGAGAATGGCTTATGCTACTTCTTTGTGGCAGCTGCTGAAAACACTCATCTCTCTCTCGGCCCATCACCCCTGTCACTAGTGAGGTGTAGGTATTTTACTGGACAACATACACTACTACAACAGTTCTGTAAATCAAGAACATTTAAAATCAATTGTGTATCAAGTTCCTTCCATCAGTACTATTTCATATACAGGCATAAAGGGATTTTCACTTCATTCACCTTATATAGCTATTACAGATATCCCAGTAACAGAGGCTTACAATCTTTTTCTACATCATAATGACAAATAATTGACACCAAGAGGCATGGAAGAAACTTAAATTTCTTATGAGAGTTGAATTATTTTTACTCCTAGTGGTGTCTGTCTACTGATTAAGAAAGCTACCTAATCTCAGTTTCATCTCAGTCCTACTGAATTGCATTGTCTGTCCACATAAACAGCACTGTTCACGTTCCCAAAGATACCTGGATAATATACGTATTTGTCCTCTCATCCAACAAGCCAAAAATGGACATTAGCTGATTTAAAGTAAAATCTCTTAACACAAATCAAGAGATTCACAAGTCTCAAACCAACACTTTGTGGTCCACTGAATCAGAGATAATCACTTCATCTCGCTGCTGTTCCTTTCTGTGTTACTTCTGGTGCCAGCTAAAACCCTCAAGTCCATAGATTTCTAAGCAAGGCCAGAGAGATTTTTTAAAATGAGACTTGGAAATCAAAGTGCAAGGTTAAGCAAGCATGGGGATATAACCACAGGTCTCAAATCATGCTTTTTAGGAGACATACTTGATTAATCCCCTTGCTCTTTTACAATGCTTTATATCCTGATGACAGAATGTTTCAGGAAAATGCTGACCATCAGAGGGTACATGGAAACAAAAGCAAGAAAAGTGGAACAAGAACTCCTGCAGCCTAAATAAAGATTGGGGCACTGGGAACAGAAAAAAACAAATTTCGGCCTGATGTTCGATACACTAGCCAACACAGTCTCACTAGTTAGGATAAGCTATTTCAATTATTGCCAACAATCTCCCATCCGACACTTTTAATGACTTTTGATTCTTCAGTTTCCCAAAGTAAAATATCTCTGCAGCATCACTGAAGCAGCAGAGAATTCCTTCACTTCAGCAGTTCCTCAGCCCTCTGTCCCACCTCACGATCAGCATTCCCACAGTGTCAACGTGAACTTGCAAGTTAGAAATGCTCACTGCCAGTTTGTAAAACTGCGAACCTCATACACCACTGGGTTCCTGAATGGATTCATCCCTGTTCTCCATTCACAGTGACAATACACATTATAAGCAAATTACCACCACCTATTGAAAATAAAGGTCCTGTTTTGTTGACAATGTAAGAATGCTAGAATTTTCTATCTGGAAGTATGAGTCTTGAGGACAGAATCTTGTTCATTTTCCAAAAATATTCAGAAGTCTAAGAAACACACAAAGGTGGAGTTTTGGGTTTTTGGCCTAACTGGCTTATGATCTGAATGCATGCCACTAGCAAAATCAGTTTATTAACTTTATTTTGCTTCAGACCACATAGTGGTCTAGTATACAAAAGTTAGCTCCTGCCACCTTGTGGGACTTCATGGGTTTCCCTGAAAGCTTGGATCACCAGTAAACTAGTGAGTTAAAAAAAATAAACATTTGGTAGTTATTTTCTTGTGATTTACCCTGGTGAATGTTAAAATAAGAGAGAAATATTTATGGAGAGGATATGCCATTTTGAATATTTTCTGGTTCATTATCCCTAGCATTGTTTATATAGTTGAACTGCTGGATTTAGTAATCTTATGGAGGGTGCTTTAAATATTTAAATATCTGTCAAGAATCCTAAGTTTTGGAAGCTGATGCGTCCAAGTTTAAAATAACATTATGATCAAATACTTGTCACCACTAGCAAATTTCACATTTTCGAAATAGATTCTACACAGAAATAATCCAAATTTAGACTGCAAATCCTTGCATTCCGGTGCAATTTTGAAACCAAGTAATAACCTCAGTCTCAAAGAATTATGCATATGCCTAACTTTTAATATGGTGATAACATGTCTAGTTCTCCCAAAAGATCTGATTCCATGTACTTACTTCTTAAATCAAATTTGACTTCCTGTTTTATGTTTTTCCTCTCATCCATCTTCACCTCTATAATACATTAATGAATGAG
>VZTN01025126.1:12735-30782 GCA_013400515.1 Erpornis zantholeuca
TTGGAATGGAAAAACTTTTTCACCATAGTAACAAGAAGGTGAAGATGCATGGATGCTCATCCTCATGTCTTACATGTCGTCTACTGTCCCTCTGACAGGTACCTTGTCACACCAATTTCGTGGAGATGCGAAAGACAACAGCAGCTACAATCACTGGGAAGGGATGAGGTTCTCTTTTTATTTCAAAGCCAAACCTCTGCTGCTCCAGGTATCAAAACTCAAAGAGCACAGAGGATTGCAGGTGA
Source organism: Erpornis zantholeuca (assembly GCA_013400515.1). NCBI lineage: Eukaryota > Metazoa > Chordata > Aves > Passeriformes > Timaliidae > Erpornis > Erpornis zantholeuca. The sequence continues at coordinate 12,981 of VZTN01025126.1, forward strand.
TGTGACTCCATGAACCTGATCAACAACATCAATGAACCTGCTCAACAACCTCAATGAACCCATTCCTGTCTATTCTTGGACTTGAGTGATTTGTTACAGATGCACAAATATGCAAGGGCTATTAGGGAACACTTCTCCCCTCCCCATCATCCCACAACTGCTTCAGTGAACCTGAGATCTATCATGTTGTGTACTTATTGCCAACTGTAGCAAACTTAACTCCTTGGAACTTCCTTCTTCTAGAGAAAAATCTGTCAACACACTTGAAATAGGAACAGATCTTCCTGATATCAAAAGAAAATCACCTCTAGTAAAGGCTTTAGTAGCTCATAAATGGACTCAAGAACAATAATTACAGATCCACAGCCAAAGGAAATACAGCAAGATAGTATTTTTTAATCCATAAGCAGAACGAATTTTTGCTCAAGACTGAAACAGTAACAAATGTCAGGCTATGAATCAATTGGCACAGCATACCTAAGGAACATAAATTGCATGTTCTTAAATAAAAAGTTTCAGGATCTCACTAGCTTCCCTGGTAACTTCCGAAGTGAGGTTGTCTCTGACAGCCATCATACTCCCTCACACAAACCCCCTTATTTCTTCCCGTATATTTGCAAGGTCCTAGTAGCCACACAATTAACTTACAAGGCAAAGCTCATAGGTGTCCATGACAATCTCTGACTCCACCTCCACTCCAATACTGAGAATCTCTCCCAGACTGAGGTGTGTCTGTGTCCTGACTGTCTGGAAGGCACCAAAACACTCCTCTCACAGCTGTCCTTATCCATCCCAACCTCCACTACCGGAAATCCAGATGGACAAACTGGTAGGGAGCTCTAGAAGAGTCATTGGTCTGAATGATGAGGGAATCAGAACAGCAGGGCATATTCTACCTGAGCCCAACAGAGCCAGCACCTTGCGAGGACAGCACATGCACCACTGTTCTCTACCTCACTGTGGCTGAGGAACAGAGACAGCTCCTTACCCACAGCTTATTTGCTTCAGATTTTTCCCTTCTCTGGAGCACCCTGATGTTATGTCAGTCTCACTGTAACTACAGACATGTATCTAAGAGCCACCTTCACTCCTTGGCTACAGAATAAAAGAAATAGCATGCTCTAGCAACAGAATGGATCAGATCCAGCACCCACTGCAGGTCTCAGTAACAACATAAAGCATAAGAAGTAAACCAGGACCTTGTAAGAAATTCCACTTTGATGCAAGTGAATCATATCCTGCCAAATCCATTTACTTTCGTTTTATTTCTCTACTAGTCCTATATTCTACAGTGCTACTAATACAGCAGGAAGATCTCTGAGCTAACTTTTTGCATGTCTGCATGACCATGGCAGTCCAATTGCAGTACCAGAGAGCTGAGTTAGTATCTTATTCTTCAGGATGCTTTGAAACTAGTGAAAGCATACACATACTTCTCATACCCTGACTAGACATCCTCTCCTTGGTAAGTGTAGTAAGACCTGACAATAGAGGACTCCCAGGCAGCAGCAGACTGAAAAGTACCTGATGATTTTTCAGTTCTTCCTGAAAGTATTGCATAGTATTCTGAACACCATCCGCAAAAACTGACCAGCCATAGCTTTGCTTAAAGTTGTGAGTTCTCCAAGGAGACAGAAACATCTGGTCCAGGTCAAGGAAGAGTCACGACATGGCTTGAGCCTGGTTCCCATCTGAAACACTACTCCCTAGCTGTCAGGGTAAGATTTGTTTTACATTTTCTCAGAATATTTATTTTTCTACAAAAACATTATTTGACTTTTGCAAACTTTTGTTGAGGGAACTTTCCAAGAAGTTACATAAATTAATTACTTTATTCATGTACTTACTAAAGAAAGAAGTATTTAAAAACAAACAAAAACCCACAAAACAAACCAAACACTACTGGGCCACTTACTACTTCTGTTTTTTATTTTATCTATATTCTTATTGATCTATTTTTGCTGTCAACTGTTTAGCCTTACATTTTAAGGAGAAAAAAGAAAAGTTATGAATCTAATTGTCTTATTTCTTGAGAAATACCTCTAAAAACCACCCAGGTTACAGAACTTACAAATTTCTGTACATAGCCTGGATTATGAGATTTCCAAGAGGAACCTCACTGCTTCATAAACCAGAGTACACAATCAAACCCATCTTCACCATTGTTTCATTGATGCCAAGCCACAAGAGCTTACCCAGAACTGTGCACGTGCCCAAGGATCTGTGCCAAAATGTCTCAGAGCAGGATCAGGCCCCTGTAAGATTAGCTGCATGTACAGCTTCAATCCTGCAACTGCAATAGCTCAAGGAGACTGCTATGACAGAGACATAGCAGTAACAGGCCCTAAAATAATCAAGCATATAAAGATCTTTGTGCTCTCCACAACTGAAGCACAATTCTTAAAAATGAAGGGAACAAAAAACTTTTGTATTTGTGAAATAAAAATCAATTCTTTGGATGACAAGCAGGACCAGCATTCTTCAGGCCAAGCTCCTTAAAATCTATAGGCTGTTTTCCCATTTTTTATTTTGTTGGAGTTTTTTTAGAATTTGTTTTTCAGTTGTTTTGGCGTTTTTTTTTGCAGACAGAATTACTATAGTAAAAATATGTTTCTCATCTCCCTCAGATGAAAACCCTGCAAGGCCCTGGTCCTAAGGATAAGCCCAACAAAGGAAAAAACTCAGTACAAAAGATGCAAGTTTGTTCATATTTAAAAAAAGGTCAGTTAAAAAACCTGATAGTGCTGGCTGGAACTGTGGAGCAACGATGGGAGATAACTCCCTTGGGATCTAGAGATTCACAGTATAACATACAGATAGCTGGATTTGGAAAGAGAAGGTGAACAAGGTATTAGGAGTTTTCTGTAAATCAGATTCCTGTATGATCAAGACTGTGTACCAACTGAGAAAACAGAAGTTATTTAAAACCCTAGGTGGACACAAAGCCACAGCTCTGAACTACACTAGCCTAAGACACAAAAGCATAAGATCCATGGATTCTCAGTCGAATCTGCTTTCAAAGACAGTCACTAGTCTCGCTTCTTACTGACCTAATACAAAACTACAAGTTCCATCTTGGGACCCCACAAAACCCCACGCTGCCACAATGCCGACCTCCTTCCAGACCACCTGTGCCAATCTTTAAAGCAAGACGCTCTGGCTGAAGAGCTGAACTGAACACACTGAAATATGTAGGTAGAGANGGACATTTTAGCTCATTCTTAGAAACATACTTATGCTGGTTCTATCACCTTCACACATCTCGTACAACAAACAAAACATGCCTATGCATCCTTGTGAAAGTCATTTTCAGAGAATTAGGAAGAACAGATGGCAATATTCACACAGCATTGCATTAAGAAGAGATCTTGGCGTGGAAGAACAAAAGACCAGCTCCAAAAGCTCTGACCTGCAAGGGTATTTTCCTATCAGACAGCACAAGCTCTTATATGCAGAAAAAGAACCCTGAACTGAACTTGGATGCTAACAGATTTCTCAAGTCTGTAAGATCAGAATTACTTAACCAGTAAGCTAGAAATCGACAGGTAACACAGTTCACCACCATTTTTTCACTTACCAATATGGGAAAGTAATGTGCATAGAGCAGATATTTTAGTAACAAAGAGACAGTTAGTGTAGTAAGTTTAACAGTCATGTAAAAACTTGCAGGAAGTTTAGGAATTCTGTACTGGATTCTGCCACCAGTCATCTGGTCTTACCTGAACATCCCTGAGTCTACTCTGCAATCTGCAAAATGGAGGTGGGTAGCACTGGTTCTGAAATGTTTGTAAAATGTAGTTAGTTGATGCCTGCAAAAGCACACAACAGAAGAGCAAAGTGTTATTACACCCTGTAAACATGCTGTTTAACAAAATATGTAATATATAAATGACAATGTTACCTGTGTTCTACAACACACACTCTTAAAAGATTCTGTTTATACACCTGTTTAGAAAGTGAATTGTTTTTATTCTCTAGTAGGATGAACCTGAAGTCCATCTCTCCAGAGAAAGAACCAGGCATCTTTTTCTCGATCTTCACAATCAAACAAAACTGAGCCTCCGTGTAAAATTTTCACCAAGTATTATAACACAACTACAATTAATGCAACTGTCATTGTTGGCAGTTACCCTATGACAGGGCTAACAAAAAAACCCCAACTAACAACTATGGACAACTCTTCTCAACTTTCTGCCTTGCTACTCACTACCAAGTTTTTCCTTCAGCGACTGCACAGGAAGAAACCGTAACCATTCCAAGTTTGTAAACGGAATGGTTTATTTGGTCTCCAAAGCCAAAAAGAAAGTAGTGGGATACTCTACCTTTATTTTAAGACTACTGCATACTTTCAACCACATTTGTAAAACTGAGAAATTCACACCAATCACCACTGTCATTACACTAGTAAAGTACAGATGAACCTTCAAGAAACCTCAATGAGATCCATGAAGATTTTCTTACAGGTCAGAATTAATTTCCATTGATGTCTGTAACAAAGTTTGCACAGAATTCAGCATCACAGTGATTACACCGAACGGGTGCAGCTCCTGGGCAACAGCATAGCTCCTTTTTGGATGAGAGATGGGGGAAATCATACATATGGTAAGCTGCCCCTGTCACTTCTGGTATACGGGAGAAGAAGTACTTAGGGAAGTGACAGAATCTGTTTTGCAGACAGTAGATAACATGTATGATACTTTGCAAAGGACATTCCTCTGCAGTTTACCTTACACAAACTTGGAGTGCTCAGGGTAAGACACTGCACCTGCTTTTTCACTCTCTGTATGCCTGGCTAGGGCCACCACAAAAGCAGACTGCTTGGCAGAGACACTACTTTGCTTCAGCACTAGAAGAAATGCTTCTGGTTCCTCAGTTTAAAACTGTTCCAAAAAAAACACTACTGGCCCGTCATCTAAAGATGGACTGCCAGTTAATTATTTCACTAAATTGATCTATCTGACTAACTCTACAAAGAAAGGGAAAAAAGTGAGTTTTAATTGCAGTGATGGGACACCACCACCACCACCCACCGCCACCTCTTCCCCTGCCCCCCAATAAAAAATAAAAAGGAGTGAGAGTGTCACATTCTTCTGATCAAGTGCTGCTGATGTAGTTACAGCAATGTTTTAAAGATACACTGCTCCTAGCTGGTTTTGCCACAACCCCCCAGAATAACACAACCAAATTCTATTTCAGCAGCCTCAATGGAACTGCACAAGCTCACATCAATTCTGATTTCAGACCAAAGTGAATTTTACATCCAGACTCTTTAACCTGACCAGTAACCCAGTCCAATGTAACCTAGCAGGAAAACACTGCTAAGCACATGTGGAGTAACAGGTTTCTCTGAGACATTTCAGACAGAACACTGTCAAAGATACCAACTCTCCTGATAAAATCTTGGCTCTAATACTTATTTTCTGAAAGGAAGGAAAGGCTCAACATTTCAAATGTCTAAGGGAATATGTGGGGTAGAAGAAGCATCTTAGAACAAGAATAATTCAATCCTATGAAAATGCAGTAATTATAAAATTGGACCCACTGTAGAATCACAGAATGGTTTGAGTTGGAAGGGACCTTAAAGATGATCTAATTTGAACTCTTAGGCCATGGGCTGGGACATCTTCCACTAGACCAGGTAGCTCAAGTCCCATCCAGCCAGGCCTTGAACACTTCCAGGGATGGAGCAACCACAACTTCTCTGGGCAGCCTGTGCAGCTGTCCCATCACAGGAACGAATTTCTTCCCAATATCTAATCTAAATGTACTCTCTTTCAGTTTGAAGCCATTCCCCCTTGTCCTGTCACTACCTGCTCTTGCAGAAAGTCCTTCTCCATCTCTCTCATAGGCCACATGAGGTACTGGAAGGCTGCTACAAAGTCTTCCTGGAGCCATGTCTTCAAGTTGAAAAATTCCAACTCTCTCTGCCTGTACTCATAGGACAGGTGCTGCAGCCCTCTGATCAACTGCACAGCCCTCCTCTGGACTTGCTCCAACAGGTCCACACCTTTATTATAGTGGGGATCCCAGAAATGGATCCAGTTCTCCAGGTGGGGTGTCACAAGAGCAGCACAGAGGGTGAGAAGCAAAGCATTCTGCTGAAACATTTATGTTAAACAAAAGCTAATTGTTTTAGGGCAGTTAAAAACCTGAATGCTTCAGTGATAAATAGCTCCTACTAAAAAAGTTGTCTAAATATGTGCCTCCTTTTCTTACTGATCTTGAATCAAATACAGTGAAAATGAAAACGATGACCCTTTCAGGATGAGTGATTCACCTTACTTTGGCTCGTTCTCTTAAGAGTAAGAAATACTCAGTAATTTTCCTGTTTCAATTTTTTAAGGAAGGTTTTATTTTTATTTTATAAAAACTGACCATTTTAAACATCTGCAACCTACAATAGCATTTTGACCTTTGCTTCAATTTTCTTCTGATTTCTATGCAGCTTTCTAATCTTATCTTTTCATATTTAGTTATACTAGACACAATAACTGCTGAGACTTTGAATACCCTATACATTCATCCAGAAGAATACAGAAAAACAAGACAAAGACAGGACCGTGAAACCTATGTTTGCACCAGGGAGTGAGGCCATAAAACCACTTCTTGAAGTGTGTAACTCTTCCTTTTTAGGTGGCAGGGGCAAAACTGCATTCGTGTAACTGTACTACCAGACCTCAGGCACACTCTGCATTTTTGAGCACAACCCTTCTTCTACCTGAGGTCTAACTCTGCATTCCTTAATGGTCACAAATACTGCTACACAGCTCCCCTGCTGCAGAAAAAACCCATGGAGCTGCAGAGTCAATACAGGTTATCAAGCTCTTTGACTGCTTGGATGCTATTAATATTTTGGTAAGGTGGAGGTTAGAATTCGTGTCAGCCACAGAGTTGCTATGGCATATATATCAATTTTTTTCCTTGTTTCCTTTCCATCTAATACATTAGCAATACATGCAGCATCCAGTAACAACTTGGTTTCCTGCTTTGCTTTCTCTCACCAGCAGTACTAGATTCTCTCCTGGACACTGTAAAGTGCCCCCTCAACCATTAAAGTCACATTCACATGCCACTTAATCAAAAGGAAAGCTTGTAGCAGCAATTTTAAAATAATTAGTTTTTTTATGTTAAATACTTATCTGTGTCAACCGAGTTCTGTTGATCTCTATCCTTTGGAAGCTACAGAGGGGTCTAGTACCCACAAGAAAAAAAGAAGATTAATATGGCCACAGCTTTATCTAGTGGGCTACCCTGCATTCCTTAATGGCAGAAGATACTGCCCGAGGCATCTGCTATTACAAATAGGAACTGGATAATAGATGCTAAAGTCATCTAAAAAAATACGTTCCACTTAAAAGAAACAGATACTGTTACAAATGAACTCTTTCTGAACAAAGAAATCATATCCACATTTCAGATGTTATTGTTGCTAGATGTATTTTAACAAAAAATACCTAATTACAATTTGCCTTTAAATTAATACAAACCAATGTTAAATTCTATGGTATTATTACGTAACTCAATTTATATAAAATTAAAATAAATTGCAAATGTTTGATGTCAAAACTGTAAACAATGCTCAAATACTCAACAGGTAAGTCTTCCCTGAAGTACAAAGAACAAGTATTAGGTTTAGAACTATGTCACCTGAAACTAGTACCTTCCATTGCATCTGCAGAGTCTATGCTCCATAAGTCACTTACTGGCACATCCTGTAAAGCTGGGAAACTAACTGGGAATTGAAAAGGTAATATCATTTGTTTTCCCTCTCATCTGTGAAAACAAAGAAGTTTGAGTTCTACTAGTTCTAAAAGCAAAGCAGAATCAGTTACCTTATTAGGGATAATACTTTACTTTTATTTTAAGTGCAAACTTTATTTGCATCTACTTGTGTGTTTGTGCATGAGTGTGATTTTATTAAGTAAGACATTTTTAAAGACCACAATTACAAAAAAGCATAATTTGTCGTGTCCTAAATAAAAAAAAACTTTCTTAACAGTTGTAATCTAGATAAAGGCACATAGGCCATGAAATCACTCAGAAAGTGTGCAGGCATACAGTGCATGCTCTGAAATAACAAAAAAAGTAGTGCCCAATTTAGTGTAAAGGCTATATTTAGCAACATATTTTAATGGTTGTCTACCAATAGAGACTGCTTCTGAAAAAACAAAAATACCAAAGCAAAATGAGATTACAAGCACCAATTTAAACCAAGTGTTTATTGACTGAAATCCTGATTTAAATCAGTTCAATAGGTATAACTGGAATTGAAGGCAGCAGACACATGAGCGTACATACAGACAGGCTCACCAGAGCCAGGAATACGAGGCATAAAACCCTCCCTACTTTCAATGTGCCTGCCCCCACTCTCTCCTTCAGCCCTGCCTCAATCTCTGCAAAGCCTGTTAGAGCTCCACAAAACACCATCCCCCACTCAAAGATTTTTTTTCCCCTTTAGGATACTTGAATAAGAGAACACATGCCGTCCCCACTGTAGACCTGAACCATGCCCTTGTCCCGTGTAACCCACTGCAAGGGATGTCTGTGATGACAGCCCCACCTCCCGTTTTGACTTCCCTCTTTCTGCAAAGAGTAACAGTAAACGTCAAACACAGCCCTGTGGGTCCATCCAGGAAAGCAGGACTGCATGCAGAAAGCAGATCAGCAGTGGTAGGGAAGCCTGCAGAACACTTCTTAGACAAAACATATCTGGTCAGTTTTCTCAGGTGCACTCCCCGCACTCCAGCATGCTCTCACTCACTTTGGCCCCATCAGCACACGGCGCAGCGAAACAGAAAGCTCGACAGGGACATCCTCGAGAGTCCACTTCACTATATAAATAAATAATCCATTTCCTCTAGACATATCTCTCAGGAGGGCAGGATCTTCCTTTGCTGATTAAAAACCAGGAAGACCTCGCAGGCACATAGAACCAAAGCTTTGTTTGGAGCTCCCACCTGAACAACAGGCCAGCCCTGAGTAACTTGCTGTAGTAGTGATTTCAAAACCTGCAACTGAGTATCCAGCTCCCTTCCACAGCTTCCTCCAAAGGACTCTGATGGACCAAACCATGGGGAAGGACCCTCACAGTGTGAGACTTTGCCTGGGCCACTTTTAACCGTGGACTTTATTTACCTTCTGCTGCTTTGGTACACAGTGCTGAGGCGAGACAGATGAGCAGAAGCACATACAAGAAATGCAAGGAAAATACTTAACACTCAAAAACTGTTTTACACACACACATACATAGAGGCATTTCTCTCATATTAATGGAAATCTCATAGTGAGAAGTGGACAAATTCAACCATCACACTTAGTCATTCACTTCCCCTATTTAAGGTCTTCTGTACTAAGAAATAAAGTTAAAAACTTCCTTCCCTTGCTCTGCTTCTGACAGTTGTGCTCTTTATTTAGGCCAACAGTTTTAAAAGAATGGCACTAGAGCTTCTGCTTACTCTTTCAGCACTAAAACACATTTTTAATCAATACAACAGAGGAAGTAAATTGTGAATAATTGCCTGCATTAATATATTTGCTACCAGCTTTGTCATTCTTCAATTTGCACACATCAACTTTCCCCTTATAAACACCTCTGTTTCTCCAAAAGCAGCGGGAAATTAATTATGCTGTTTTTATTTTCTTATTAATTCATATGCTATAGTTCTGTAATCAGTGCAGGATCATGCTGCAATTTTGCATGCTTGTTTCAAAATACATTATGAGCAATTGATGATTGATGTTTATCACAACATATGAAAGAGCATCTCTAACAAATTAGAGGGAATACAAGTAAAGAAATTTAACTTAAATAAGAAAAAGAATTACACACATTTTCAAACAAGAGCTAAACCCTGAAACTCACAAGTTTGTGGCATGGAGCACTCACTGATTAGAACTGAGCCAGGCAGGGAGTTTACACTATTCAACATGAAATTCAGATATAAAGAAACCTTTTGCAAAGAGAATGAACACCTGAAGTCAGATTTACCAACAAAGTGAAGGTGAAAATGCTACTTTTTCCCAAATCTATCATCTCTGACCATTGATTAGCAGTACATCAGAATGCTTTCTTTCCCTAGCCAGCCAGCCAACTTGGGAAGCAAACATACTCGAACAAAATGGCTTACGTGCCAGAAGACTTATCATCTACCAAATGGCATTCTCACACTTCATGCTCTTCCATCCTCTTCTCATTTACAGGAACTCAGCATGTTTCAGCAACGTCTCTCTCTATTCCCAGCCCTTCCTATATGGCTCACAGTCAGGTCAGGGATGGCCTGGAAGCTAGTGAGCTGATCACTGAGTACAACAGGTGCATGTCCCTGGCAGAACTATCTGCACATCAATAACTAAGAATAATGTGAAATCTGCAGCTTTCCTGAGGAATTACAGGCCACCGGGAACTTCAGCCAGCAAATGTGCAAAGGGGTGCACATTGCTTATGCAGGTTTGGTTCTGGCTTTTTGTTCAGGAATCCACCTGCACAATCATAACTGCAGGATTGGGCTCTCCAGCCATTAGGTCTAGAGAAATTGATGGTCCTGTACTTCACCCCGTAAGTCTGCATGATGTTGCTAACTGTAGTTCACTGTAGGCAGGATGTGGCTCAAAGACCACCACTTAGGGAAAGCAAACCCAAACACAGCCAACCACAAAAATGTCTTTTTCATCAACCTGACAAAAAACCCCTCCGTTCCTTCCAACTTTCATGGCCAGATTTTAATGATGAACATAATGTTTCAGCTACACAGATTTTAACAGAGTTACTTCACACTGAAGAGTATTAAATGAGATAAGAAAACAAGTCCTCCCTCACTCCTTCCATTCTCACCTAATATTTTCTTTATCCAGCTTCGCCTCCAAATTTCTCGTAAAGCCACTCTTGAATATTGCTTTGACAACCACAAAACAATGCATTCTCTCACATACGAAACAAAAATGTAGAACTCTTTGTTTCCTAGAAGAACACATAGGCTGCTGAGGGAAGATGTGCTACTCTACTGCAAGAGATATAACCCTAACTACTACTGTGCGACATGCCTTCCCCACTGCCACTGCTGCGCAACTCTTGTCTGTGCAAGGCACAAGTACAAATGAAAAACACTCTAAACAAAAGGACAGACAACTTCTAACAAGGTTTAAGTTTAAAAGTCCTTATGTAGCCAGCAAAAAAAATATATTGCCATAAGAACTGAAAGGTATTGGTTGAAAGCCATCAAGCACTGAAGCACTGCCTGACACTCAGCAGCATGGTACTGTCACCAATCCTTGACCCAGCCCACCAGTAGCACAGGACTAGGCTTAAGACTTCCTCACTTGTATCCTGCAACAGGCCAGCTCACTTCTCATCAACAGAACCAAGGAGCAGGCCTTTAATGCGTGTGCCTGACCCTGCCACAGAGACCTCTGGGTTTTAGAAGCACAAGATGAAGCCCCCCCCTGGAGGGCAGGTAGCAGAAATCTTCCTGTTGCTACACCTGCATAAGGACAGATCCCACAGCCAGGAACGCAGTTAAGGGGGGCTCTACAATGTCTCAAAGCAGACAATTTGCTACACACATAATGCCTTTCAGAAAGAAAATATCATAAAACCCCAAACGAAACACCACAGCCAGAGGGAAGACACCTTCCCACCTTCCCTCAGAAAGAGAAGGTGTGGACAGGACTTGGTAAGCTTCTTGTCAAGAGAGCTTCCACTTGCATTAAGTTCCATAGATCCCATGTTGTGCAAGTCCACCGTATTATTTTTATCTTTGCTGAATGAGGCTCTGTGACATTAAGGGTCAATAAAATGCTGCTTCTTACTTTCAGCATTTGCTACATTTTATAAAATCTCTTATATAGAGACACCCACGTGGAAGATTTCTGACAATAAAAATTCCATGCTTCCTAAGCAACTGACTTTCTTAGTGTAGTCTCATAAAATCCTGTTAACTTTCCTTCCCCTTGCTAAAAATTGAAATTTTGTTGTGCTAGGTTTCTTTGTACTCAGATATGCCTGAAGCTAGCTTATTTTCACATGCTGAATTGTCCACGGTCATAAGGACTTGCTATTACATTATGCATTTGTGTGCAATAAAGGAAAAGAGCACAAACACTGGAAAGTGTCAAAACCATGCTTTTCCTCTTTGTTGATTAATCCTTTAGGTAATCAAATTTATAAATATTAGAAATAATAAAATGCTGCTACCATTGTGAGAATACTACAAATAAGTCTACATCCCAGCATTAAGTAAAGTGTGCTCTACTCTTCAAATACGACTCCCATTTTTACATCACATTTTTATTTTAAGTAACAAAACACCAGTAAACAGCAAATCTGAAAATCTTACATATGTTTACTGGCTCTAGAAATTAAAGTTCAGTAAGCAAGTTACCCTATTCATCACAATACTACCATAGTGCCAAAGTAGTTGCTTCTGTCAATACCAGGTTTAATACGAAAATCAGCTGTAATTTTGCATAAGATTATGAATACAAAAAAGTAATTTAATTGTGAAGAACTATTTCACATTAATCACATTTTAAAAACCTCACTATGAACAATCATTTTATTCCTTATATTAACTTTACAAAGTTAGGACTAAATAAATAAAGGTAATAAATACTGCAATAAACAGCAGTTTAAATACCATGTTTACTGGCAAAAACTCTTAAGTAAGCTCTCCTCCTACTTTACACTGTCTTGTCAACAAATATAACCAAATTGTAAGTCAGTAACTTCACAACACTCTGAAGGTGGGATTTTTTTTTGAAGCAGCATGATGAATGAAAGTGGAGTATTAGCAAAAGATGTCCAAGTGGCACAGAAATCAGTGAGACTACTCACATCTCAAGACAGGCACTTAGCAAGAAAGCTTCAGAGCAGTAGCATAGACCAAGGGAAAGAACACAAAACTAAGGAGTGAGATGTAGATTTTATTCCATTCCCTCCTAATGCTAACCTGCTAAGTGACTGCAGGCAAGCCTACGCTCCTTCACAGCTTTTTGTCTCAGATGCCTAAAACAGGGGAAAAAAAGATTGTTCCTGATCTTAAGGTGTGTGATTACAGTATAGCTTGTGTACTTCACCAGACAGGACAGAAGCACATAAATAAGGCAAGGCCTACAGCTGCCAATTATTAATAATACCACTATTACTGTGCAAACAGTATGTACTTTTTTCTTTTTCAAGCAATGCAAAACAGCAGCCCATCAAGCCACTCTTAAAGTCAGAGTAATCCTTATGCTGGTTCAGATCTTACCCCTTCCAAAACTACCAAGAAGGGTGACAGCTCTAGGGAGTCTTTTGTGAAATTCCCATGTCCACCAGTACCACACTCACCCCACTGCTCTCAGACAGAAACACTGTATCATTACTGATCTTAAAACAATAAAACAAAATAATAAAAAGGAAGTAAGCCCTAATAATCTTTTGACATGAAACCAAACAAAAAAGCTTCTGGCAGTAATACCCCAGGAAAGGGAGGAACATGGTAGAAGGAAAAGAAATAAACTTAATACTACAGAAGTCAGAAGGATGACTTTTACCTATTTCTTCTCAAGAATATTTTGAAATACATATTATTGTAAGTTTAATCCAGCTCTATAAACCCGTAAGTAATTATGAAAACATAAATTAGGAAGTTTACAGTAAGGTCCAACAGTATCTATACCTCTTTGAAAAACTTAAATCACTCACGAAAACTGTCCCAATATATGGGCACCATATGATTTAATTATACAGGGAAGTACTGACACTCTCCATTTGCAGATGACAAAGGGACATGGCTATGCTTCTAAAAGTAAAGACCTTGGAAGCCACCAGCAAGCTACAGCAGTGCTGCTGATTCCACTGGTGGCCACAGCAGGCCATCCCCACAACAGGGCACAGGAAGTCTGACTTGGGTCCAAAATTTGGAAAGCAGCCTCTGGTTTTGACTACCTCACTTGCCAGAGCTCAGAGACAGCCTGCAACACACTCAGAAATGAAAATGAGTGTTTCAGTTCAGTTCCAATTTTAATTTCTAGTACCTTCCTCCACCAAGAAACCGCCTTCAGACAAAGAGGGGGATCTGAACACTACACAAGCCATATACTGTAGAAAGGGAAACAGTGTCTCACCTGCCAGGTGTCCAAATTTCACTGCAGGTACATTTACAAACTTCACACCACAGCAGAGCCTTGCACACCACAGGTCTCATCTACCTTACCTGCCTTTTTTCCACTACCACACGTGGTGGAAGAGTAACTCGTCCCAGCTCACTTGGTTAAGATCTCCTCTGTTCACACCACTCTCTCCCCAGCTCTATGTCAGAAGACTGCTCTGCCTAACACCATGTTCATGAGCTCCAGAGGCATTGCACATCCTCAGACCATGAGCAGCAGCAACCTGGAAGAACTTTAAGCTCTGAATACGAGCAATCATATCAGTGAATTTAACATGACTTGTCATCTGCTTTAAGATATTCACATGCTTACAGGATCACCAGCTATGGAACCACTAATTTATGAAGGAAGTGTAATAAGAGCATTCTGGATGAACAGGAAAAACATTAGTTATAAAATAATTGCATGATTACCTCTGATATTTTATGTGGAAAATTGACATTTAATATCTTTAATTATTCACACAACAGCTATGAAAGAGAAAGGTTTTCTTCCTTGAACAAAAAAATAAACATGGACAAATTCCTCTCACCATCACTCCTACACTCCTTTCCTAAACCTCCTGCTGAAGCCAATGGAAGTTTTGCAGGCAATGAGCTGCAAAAAACTCCAGTGCCAAGGGCAAGCTTCTTAAATATTCTGAGTTTACCTCCACACAGAAACCAGCTATGCTTCTGCTATATTATGTGCCTGCTTGACATAGTTTATCAGCTTGCTGTGCCAAGAGGGACAGTAGTGTGCAGCAAACTTGTGAGAGCATGGGCCAATTTTTTAAGCATCCAGAAGACCCCTTGCCAGGCAGCTCATCACCTTCTACCTTGTGACACACCAGCTCTGCATTGGCACTTGCCAAACAAGATCAGAACTCCTGTATGTCAAGACTGAATTACTATAACCCATTCATGAACAGTTACTTTAGTGATAACTGTGTAATAAAAGAAATCTTGACTTTTACCAAAATAAAAGCTCCCTAAAGTAAATGGAGATTTCTAGTCATGGACAAATCTAATGAAATCCCTATTCTCACCTTAACTAGGCACATTATTGTTATTGCCTGTTTTTCAAGCTACAAGGAAATGTGTTTCTTCTCTTCCTCTAAAATTCCTATTATGCTTTTTTTGTAAAAAAGATACCCTACTCTTTCCTTTGTTCAAGCCAGTTCAACATCAGGTGAGACATACATTTAGCACTATGCACAAAACCAAGATCCACTCCTCTCCAAGTGTGGGAAGATTGTGATCACCACTTCACTGCCAGATCAACATTCCATGCATCCAAAAGACTTCATAACAAAACGAAAACCAGATAATGACTTAAGACCCAAGTCAAGGTCTCTGAGCTATCCTTGTTCAGCATCCTTTACTATTACTCGTAATAAAGAAAATGTCCTTATCACTTACAGCACTCTCATCTGACTCTCACCTGAAAACATGGAAAATTAAGTTCAGAAATCAGTACATTTGTATTCAGCCTTGATCAACATTTTGAACCCTATCTGCCAGTTTTGAATTTCCAAATGCGTTTTTACTTGGAAAAAATTGTTGCACCAATTACTCTTCACAGAACACGATCCTTGTCAGTAATGCTATAAAACCAAAAGCAATATTCTTCTGTGCAACTAGTCTGTCACAAAGAATTTCAGTAACTGAATTTGGTGTATATACTCTGAGACCTACCACACTGCACACAAAATCCAAAACCCTGAAATGTGGGTGTAAATCTTAAGAAACTGGGGAACAGCAGAATTCTCCATTCACACCAACTGCACACAGTGGTTATCCCAGCCTTAACACTAGCTTTGTGGTTATAGTATGACACCAGAACAGCTGCTTCCAACAGCCCCCTTCAAGTCAGCATGTTTGGGACCATCACTTATCCCATGTCTACTATGCACTGCCTGCATAAGGTCAAGAGTATGTTATTAATCATTTGCATTTATGAGTACTAAGCTTACCCCAAATACATGTCTTGTCTTGTTTTTAATTATGTATAGAACAGCACCAAAAAGAAATGCTACCTCCCACTTCCCATTTTGGGCCAAACGCAGGTCAGTGACACCATGGATGATTGTATGAGAAGTGCTCCAAGTGCCACTCATTTTACATCATCTACGAACGTGACCCCAAAAATTTAGAACCTCTTCTTTAAATTACCACTTCCACTTCAGTTTAAAAGGTGTCAAACCCTTCAAAAGTTATCGTAACTTTTCCCAGCATGCAGATTAAGAAAAACCATTGTTGTGTACCTGAAAGCTTAGGAATACTAGTAAATTAGTCACTAATATACATCTTTCAAATCGATTGGTATCTGCATTCACCAATGCCAAAAGAAAAAACAGTAACGCAGAAAGAGCATGGATGGAATTCTAATTAGCTCTCAGTTTATGTGTTAAAACTGAACGAAATCCTGTTGCAGTAGCATTACAGTTCTGCAAAACTTCTCACTGATTCTTGACCTCTCAAGTTTTCTAATTACCTATTCAGTTTATATTCTTGTACTTTTCTACCACTGAATTTTAAAAGGGCTTTACATGCTCATTAAATTTTTGACCTGTGTGTTGCATTTTGCATATCCTAATGTTTCTCTGGTTTAAAACTTTTGCCCTAAGTCAATTAGCTGATTATCTTTACAAAGTTTAAGGGGAAAAAAAACCACAAGAAAAAAAAAAAAGGTGAAGAGAGCTTTGAATACACACAGCCTCTTAACTCCCAGGTTATCTGGATGCACCTCTTCATACAAACTTTGTATTCTAGCAGTTGCTATTAGCACCTGGAGAAGACATGTTTTCTGAGGTGCTAAAACCAGAACAAGCATCTTCCTCATAAAAAGTGAAAGCACGAGGACCTCTGTCTTATCAACAACAACCAAATTCTTTTTCCATGTGTACAGTTTACATACTTACCCACGAAGGCAAATGGAAATTACAGACAGACGAAGATGAAGCTGTCTCAAAGCCTTTGTCATGTGATAGTGACCTATAAAGTATCAAATAAAGGCACATCATCAGCACACCATGATTTTACAATATCGTAACTCACCACATCGCCAACAAGAGGAGAGATCCCAAAACTTGAAACTTGCTTCCTCCTCACCCCCACCCCAGCTAAGTTGTCATTAGAACAAGATGACAGTCACAGGAAACCGTAAGGAGCAAACAAAAGCTGCACCGTGTCTTTAAAGGGCATTAGGAGTGGGCAAATGGAGCAAATCATCAGAGTGTGCATCAGCAGGGTGGGTTATTTTTCCTGTCTCTCTCTCTCACACGGATGCATGTTTATGAGCGCGCAGAGACACATATACATACACACAGGGATGCATCACTGTGTGCACTAATTATTTACGTGCACACACAGTAATACTCGCATGTATTATCAAAATAAAAGACAGAAAGTTGACCATCATCTGCAAGGAGGCATACATAACAATAACCCCCGGGAACTTACACAAGTGAGCGATCAATCCCTGCTCGTGTATAAGCCAAACAACGCAAAAATTAACAACAAGAATAAGCCGCCAGACCGCAGGTACGAGATCCACCCGGGAAGACAGACAGACAGAGCGACGGGCGAAGGCTGCTAGGCTGGAGCACAGTTTCAGGTAATGCCCGCTGTCCCCCGGCAGAGCCCGGCCGAGCCGCCCGGAGTGCTGCGGCCG
>VZTN01025126.1:33608-78997 GCA_013400515.1 Erpornis zantholeuca
GGCGAGGGGGCCTCGGGCAGCGGCGCCGCGCGGGGATGCGCAGGAGCTCCGGGCGGTGCCCGCTGCCGTAGGAATCCTCGCCCAGGCGTGGCGGAGAGGCCCTCACCGGGCCAGCATCGACAGCACGGCCGGCTTCACATCGGCTTCCCATAGGGACAGCTCGGCTGGCAGAACTAGCCGAGTATAACGCTGGGGTCTGCGCCACGCTGCATGTCCTGCCCGGTCCTCTGCCCTGCACCTCGCGGACCGTACCAAATACATTGATGTGAAATTCACTTGAGAATTTCTGTGGCTCACGGGCTGATACTCACAAAGCGACAGTGTGAGGCCAGCAGCTTCTGCGTGGCTGCATGGCGATTGTGCTGACGGGCGTTGGAAATGTAGTCTAACTTTTTGGGAGAAGCTCTCTTCCACTACAGAAATCAAACACAGTGTGAAAGTGTACTGCGTACCCTGACCCCGTGTATTAATGTTCGCGAGGGCTTGAATTTATGCAACATGAGACCTTTACGGTTTTTAAGCAGAAGACATTAGGCATTCTTAGGGTTAGGAAGAACTAATATTTTGTGCGGCACTGTCTCTAGGTGGGATGCTGACTTCCAGTCAGCAATTGTCATATTAAAAAAAGAAAAAGGGACGAAAAAATAATAGTTATAATAACAATGGAAATGTACTCTTTTTTTTATTTTTTTTTCCAGTAAGAGAGCAATGTTTGTGTTTAACGATGGCTTTACCCATCCAAGGATGTGGCAGAGTTTATTCCATATGTTCTCAGTCCTGAGCTTTTTCTCCATTGTGATATGGTTAACTTCAACATCTCCCCATGACTTGTCTACTCTTCTTTCATTCCTCACCCCCTTTATTCGGTATGGCAGAATTACATTAAATAACCATGAAATAATATTTCTTATGTCTGAATAATACAGTGCAGTAAAGTACAAACTTATATTAGAAAACTAAATTATATCCATGTTTCTGAGAAAGCATTTTAAATTAGCCTGTACATTTTTTCTTACAATGTGAGAAAAGTATTGTAATTGCCCCACCCTCTTCTTTGTTGTAAGCAGGGATGGGTTGTCAGTGAATAATACAAAAATAACAGCATAAACATATATTCTTGTAATTAATGCATTCTACTTGATTATTTCATTTTCATTGCTAAGAAGCCAGAGCTGACCATCTACCCACTGGAAGTCAGGTGCATGTCAGGTATTGGAGGCTGGGACACTGGCAAGTGAAAGCACACACATTTCATTAGTCACATAGGAAAAGGTTGGCCTAATTTTTTGGCAGAGCTTCCTCCTATCATTTCTAGATTGTGAAGTGCTTTGCAGTAGTGGGTAAGCAGAATCTTTTCAGTATGCATAAGCAGTTGCTGGTAAGAGGCCTAATCCAGACAGTTAAAACTTACATGGTGCAATTTCTTACATGTCAGTATTAGTGCTATTAGGGCCTTGTTTCTTGGATTCTTTTACCCATATTAATAACACCACACCATGGAGCCTCTCATACCTCTTCATTGCTAAAATCCTGTGAAAGCAGCTGATTACTGAGCTGTGTAAGTGGTGTAGACACTTGATAATATACATGAACTTCATTTTAAAGGTTGTTTCATTTTGTTGTTAACAGATCTCTCTATTACACTTGATACCATTGCTGGCCATTTCAGAAAAGAGGCCAAGATTAGGGCACCTTGGATGTAATGTAGTTTTTTGCAGCTGTACAAAATGGATATACAGTGCTCCTGAGTAGAACAATTGTGGTTTGTGTCTGCTTTGTACAGTTACAAATGGCTTGTGAGTTCATTGCAAGACAAGCCACCTATTAGGCCTGCAGAAGCACAAAGATTTTTTCACCCTTTAAGAGAGATGAGTAAGCTGAGGTATATGCTGATATATTCAGAAAATAGAACGCTTGCAGTTCCACTGCCTGTGATTTATTTTGTCTATAGTGAAAGAGAGAACTGTATTTTCTTGGGTTTTCAATCCAGGACCTTTTGGAAACACTGAGGTCATGAAGGGGAAAGGGAGAGGATAGTAAATATTTCTGCATTTTCATTTTTCTGTATATGATTTCAAGCAAATTAATCTCTTTGCATGCCCACTTGTAGATGTTTCTGGCTTTCATCAGCCACTGTTACCAAGAATTTTAAGGTGTTAGCAAGTGTCTGTGAGGAATTTTTCAAGGAAAACAAAGCAACAAGTGCTGAAATTTTTCAAGTTGCTTGCTGATTATTATTTTAGAACTCCACACAAGCTGCATTTCTAGATTTTTCTGCAAAAACTTGTGTCGTCAGATGGGACTTTTCTGTTGCTTGTGTGTGACTGATATTAGTTTTTGAGAATGAGGCCCTGACCCTTCCTTGTGGCAGGTTCCCGTGTGCTGCTGTGCACAGCCAGCCTGCGCTGAAGTCAGTGCAGTTCAGCTCAGATAAAGCATTTGCTCAGTTGCACGCGCAGCAGGATTTGGGGCTTCCAAGCTGCACGTTTGTGGCATTTGTGTGAGTTCATCTGGGTTTGCCTGCTTTGCGCTCAGCTGGCAGCGGAGTATCTCTCTCCCAACTGCATGTCCCCTCCTAATTAATCCATGGCACAACATAAAAGACATAAGCAGCGGTGTTTCTGTGCTCTGTCAAGAAAGAAAAAATACTTCCATTCACTTTGTTCTTATTTATTAGTAACAGAAAATATAGTAGCATTGATATAATAATAGTAATGGGAATTTGTTTTTTTAGTCCTTTCCTTTGGGGCCTTGCCGTGGAGCTCAGTAATGTTGGGGACGGGGCTGAGTTGGATCCTTAATTGCCATCTTCTCTTCCCTCCTGCCCAGGGGAGAAGTTACCTGCTGCCTCTGGAACTGACCTGTCCACTGGTAGCTCCTCCAGGCTGAGGTGGATGTGTGCTTCCATGGCCATTGTAAATGTATTCAGATAATAAAAAGGAAGCTTGGACTAGCCAGCTGCAGCCGGAGCCTGCAGGCCCTGGATCCCTTTGAGCTGCTACCATGGCTGACTACAAGTGACGGTTGTCATGTGAGCAGGGAAGGAAGGCCACAAGGCAACTCTGGGAGCATATGCTTTATCTGCGTTAAGCTTTGCACACAGCCTGGGGAGAAGCATGGGGAAGAAAGGGTGAGGCAGATGCAGCCTTATGGAGCATGTCCCACCTCTGTTGCTTTTTTCATGTGTCCTGTGCCCACCCACAGTCCATGGAATAGCATGGCATCCTCCAGGTTAAAAAACACTGGAGCAGGACAATGCATTAGTGGGTCTATTTTCCTCCCCAATGCACTTGTATAACATGGTAACATTAATAGCAATTTATGTGCAAGCAGTGAAGGGAGGAAGCATTTTAGCTGAACTAAAGCTGCAGAATGTTCACTGCAGAGTAGGAACGGAGCCATAGGATCAGTGCAGGATAGCCATTCTTCAAGAACCACACTTCTAGGAAGTAGTTGTTCCCACCTCAGCTCCACTTTCAGTTTCTTGAGAACTCAGCAAAAGTTTGTAGAAGTCATAGAAAGGGCCAGCTTGTTCTGTTGGTTTCTCTGTAGGAGGGCACATTTATACTCTGACTATATTTCTTTGTTCCTATTCCTTACTCCTGTTCTTTCACAACATTAAAATAATCAAGGTATTTTTTTCATAATTTAGTGATTCTGCTTCTGAGTTTTCTTTTTCTATACTGGTGCATCTAATAATCTAATTCCTACTCTCTCCTATCAACTGTTTTTCCTTTTTTTTAAATGCTTTTTACTAGTGGAGCATTAGTAATTGGAACCCTTTAACAGAACCAGACATTAAGAACATCAGCTCCTACAAGCAACCTCTGGCCTAAGCTGCTAGCACTTTCATTTGACAAGTTAGACAAGAGAGTAGGAAGGGGAACAGACAGGTGACATGACCTGCCAAGAGTCTCACAGTATGGAAGCAGCAAAATCAAAAATCAAATCTGGGCTTATAACTTCCTGTGCATTGCTCCATCCATTTCTTTCTCTTCTGCTCTGAGATTTCTCTTTCATAGTGCCTCATTTTTTCAGAAGAATATAACTACACCTTGAGGAGCTATTTACCATTTTTTCGTGTTTCAGAAGAAGTGAGTAATAGGTTAGCCTGAACATCCACATCCATTTGAGTCTATCACCTCTGTAAAACACTCCATCTGACTCTGCAAGACATCTAGGTATATGTTAAACTAATAAGTATTAACTAACCATACTAGTGTACATGAAGTATATAATGTCGAGAATAGTGAAGTAATTGCCTGCTAATCTCTAAACTCAGTAGATTTTCCTTGTCTTTATGCAATCATACTGGAGTACACAAAATATATAAATCAGGTCAGACCTGCTTATGTGATGTTGTGTAGCCCTTTGAGTTAGTCTACTGCAAGAAAATCAGTTTCCATAGCCAATGACAGACGAATGCAGTGGGTCTGTCATTCGCATCCAGTAACCTGGGATTCCTTCACTTTCTGACAAAGTCCCTGTTAAAAGCTGGGCCAAAGCATAGGAGCTTTCCCTCAATGCCACACTTCCAATTTTTAAAATTCTGCTTTAACTCTCATGTAAACTGCAATAATATTTAACTGCTTTAAGCATAAAATATAATTGGAACTCATATTTCAATTTTAGATTGTCTGCTCCTTATTACATTTTAGTGCTATCCAGTAGGTTTCTTCCTCCTCCACCCAAGGGTCTCTTTTTCCTATCTATTTCTGGTATTAGTCAAGCATTTACTTTTTGTTTGCTTGTTTTTCCTTTTCTATAAATTTCATGGTGCTTTAAATAAACTACATCTCTGTTCTAGTGTCTTTCTTCAACCTCCAGAATATCACCAGAGACTTTAAAACTATCTCACAAATATGTATTTACTTCTTTCTATAAGAACAAGGACAATCAAGGAGCAAAAAGTTCTTAGCCTGGTAGGTTCCACTGCTTAGCTGAAGAGGATGTTGTTGAGTCTGTGCTTGACAAGTGGCAAGTGCCTGCAGTGACTCAAGTGAAAGAGCAGCACCCATTAGGTCCGAGCACGAATCCTCTCAGCTTGGTGAGCTTCCCAGATGCCTGTCTCACTGCCCCACTGCCGTGCCAGGAGTTATCTTCATTCTGAGACCACAGCACACTTTTTTGGCCGCACAGTGCTGCTGCAGTTGGTAAAGTAAACAAAGCAAGTGACCATTTGACCCTAAATAACAAGAGCATGCATTAGTCATTGTACTACTCAAAGACAAGGTATTTTTCTCTGAACTTCTTATATCTAGGGAAATACAGAGAACTGCAGATGTAACAGTGATCTTGTTCATCTCTGCAAAAGAGAGGCTTCAAAGAGGCAGAGAACAGAATTTTATTCCTTCAGGTGGTGGCTATGTGACACAGTGAAGACAGTGGACACGATGAAGAAGTCCTGGCTCAACTCCTGTCAAAGAGACAAAAAGCACCCAGTCCAGTGGAACACAAAGACGGGACCACATCCAGCCTTTCCTTTTGGAAGCATTGCTTTTGGAATTAAAATGATCAGCTTTAAAGGAAGATGTAGGGTGGGGAGCAAAACTGGATGGATCTTGAGGCCTTCTAGGAGAAAAAAAAGAAAGGGAAGGAATAAAAATTCATGTCTTGGACTAGTGACACCTACTATAAATATTCTTGCAGGATCACGGCTGTGCACTGCTTCAGTGCATCCAGGTGAGAGGCCTCGTGAGAGGAAATTAAATCAGAACATTGCATTGTTTCTGTCCCACTAGGTTCAAATGGAGAAGAAGGTGAAACTTAAGAAGGGCACTTTCTCCTGCTCCTCCCTGTTCCAACATGAGAATCGTTGGCAGGCCAGCCTCTGAGAACTAGCTCTTTTGAAAATATATGGTGTTCCTTCCTGCATGCCTTCTTAATGGGGCTTTTCCCTGAAGTCAGCTGGTTCTCGTGCCTTTCCCAGTGCCAAGTGCTGCAGCAACGAAGATACTTTACTCCAGAAAGCAGGCAAATTCCACACTGTCTGTCTGCCAATCCTGCTTGGTTTAGCCTTCAAACATCCATGGTGGGTGTGCATTTCCCTTGTTCTGATTGTCTGCAGCTCTTGCTTAAGCACTTGTTTGTGTTGAAATCTCTGTATCACTAGAAGTTACATACATCACTGGTTGTAACGCTGTGTCTCCTTAAAAGTTTTTAAAAGGTAAGTGGTAGAGCTGATCCATATTTTAAGTTTTAACTCCGTCAGCAAAAAATTAGTTTGATAATTCTAGGTCATTTCTCTTCAAATTATGAGTTTTGTCTGTCACTGGTTTGGGGGCTTATATTTATGTCTGTGAAGGGAAGGGGAGGTAGAAGTACGTATATTTGCATGCAAAAGTTTAAATTTTCAAATGCTTTCCAAATTAAGCATTTTCATGCTTCAAATTAAAAAAAAAAAATCCTTAAAAATGCTCCAACCTGAAACATAGCATTTTTAGTGCACTTTCCTGGTCATCAATGTCAATTTTTTTCAACAAAAGTTTTTGAAAAATAATCAGTCCAGGTTAACACAAGTGGCCCTTTTTTTCCTTTTTTTTTAACTTCCAGCAATTTGAAAAGTCAGTGGTTTGCATAGCCATGTCTGCATTTTTTTCAATGAAAATTTGCCTTGTAGAAGGCATGCAGAGATCTATGGTGAAATTTATGGTCTGTGATGAACTGGGTGTTCATAAAGAAACCTTAAATCTGTGACTCTGTTGAAGTCCTACTGAGAAGAACTCAAGTCATGCATGTTCAGCAGTGCTCAGATTAATAACTATTTCTCCTTCATTCTTAAATTTCCAGAGGACTGTTCCTTCCACCCCATTTTTATTGTACATATTACAGCCTTATTTTGAAAAATACTAGAGCTCCTTGCATCCAAACCTAGGTCCCAGATAAAGGGAAGTTTAAATATCTTCTGTTTACTTTGAGGGAACTGTTCATGCATGTAAGCTTAAGCCTGTGCATGATCTTGGTTCTCCCCAAAAGACCTGCCCAGAAACAAGTGACTTTGGCTTCAAAGGTCAGTCACTTCTTCATCTTTCTTGTGAAGCTGGAGCTTTGTGCTGTGACATATTTCTTGCTTCAAAACTTTACAGTCAGTGAGCAAAATCCTGACTGTATGAAAAGCAGTGATAGAGCTCATTCACTACCACAGAATAGTCTCCTACTATCATGAATTTATAAATACTTGCCAGGATCTCTTATTTTGCAATACAGATGGCAACAGCTAGACAGAAGACCCGGTCTGAGATTTCTCATTTGGCCAGTGCTACATACCAAATTTTTGTTAATGGAAAGAATGGAGGGATTTAGTTTGTGTAACATTTGCTTATATAGCTTTAAGTTTATAATCATTTTTATTTATATTTTTCTCATTGTGCTTCTGAGTGCGTATGCAATGTGCATATGCAATGTGCTCTGTGCTTTCACTATTTAACAAATAAACCTGAAATAAAATGCTGAATTGTCCAAAAAGGTGAAGCCTCTCCCTGGCTTCCCCCACAAACTCAAACACCAAGTGGCAATGATGGGTGAACCCATTCTAAGAAGGGTGCTGTACTAGACCCTGACAAAATTATTGGAAAGGATCACATTCATGTCAATCAATGCAAGACGGCCCTCAAACTCTGCCGTTCTGCTGGCATTGGTATAGTTTAGAGCTCAGCATCTTTGTATCCACACATGCAGGTGTAACAGGCGTGTGTGGATGAGTGGAGCAGAAGCTGTGACCATGCACCCTCTTCTGTTTCCTTTCGTACCACGCAGAGTGTTAACTGCTGTGGGAAGCGTTATTTCCTTAAGGACAAATCCTCCTAGTATTTTGCATCATACTTGACAGGAAGCCCTTCACCTTCCAGTTTCAAATGAATACATTTCATTAGAAATTTTTTGTATTTCTTATGCAATGTGTACCAAGTAGAACATTTATCTTCATTGAATTATTTGAATTTGCTATCAAAATAAGTAAATAAAAACATTAAGTGTAAATGACATTTCCCTATGGACATTCTCATAAAAACAAACAAACAAACATGCAAACAAACCAAAAGCAAATACAACCCAAGCAGCTGTCTGGCAAGAGGAAAATTGTATGGGTAAAAATATCTGCTTGCTTGATTCCACATGCAGCTGTTTTTCAGGGAATGGAAATGCTTCATTGTGGAGGCCTCTAACCTCATACAGGCAGAACCTGATTATGTGAGGCTGGCTTGTGGAGCTGTAATATGTGTTGGCAAGCACTTTCTCAGCAGGTACAATGACCTAAGTAAATGCCCACCAACACAGAAAAGGTCCTCACAGTTCTACCTCGCTGATATACTTACAGAGTGAATACTGGACTGAACTCCATTGTGCACACAAGTTTACAAGCAGAAAGAGCTAAATACATGGAAATGGGGTAAGCAGGCAAGCCTGAATACAAGTTATTGCCAGGGTTAAGTTCAGTTACACAAAACATACATTCATCCAGCATGTTTGTTGGGTTCATCCCATGCACACAAGGATGAACATGACCAAAATACAACAGTTTTTCCTAATTTTGTGTCTTTCAACATAGACAAGCCACATGATTAAAACAAAATATATCCGTAAGGATTCAAACATTTAATTGGCAAACCCATTCCCAGAATGTTTTATCATGTTTCTGAAATGGGGCAAGGAAAACAAAGACACCTTTAAGATATGGTGTACACAAACAGAAAGGTCGACTGAAACTGTTGGACATCAGTTATGATTGGAAAAAACTTATTGGGACCTAGGACAAGAATCACTTCAGCTATCTGCTAGTTTATTAATTTCAGATGTTTTACAATAATGAATTCTCAAATGGAGTATTGCCAATGCAAGTGAACTGGCAGCAATGGCCTCAAAACAGTGCTAGATGGAAGAGCCTCGTTCCACAGGTGCCTCACTGAGCTGCTTTGAACATCAGTGCCTCTAAATGGTTCAGCATCAGGATGCAGCATGTGCCTGGGGGGCTGTGGGCTTGCACGGCCCTTGCTAGCAGAATGGCTAGAGAACAAGACCTCTCCTTCAATGTTCCGGTTAGGCCGAGTCTGTCATACTATAAGACAGTATCTTTTAGGAAAATGAGACTGCAAGGGCCACCATACATCAAAACTCTTGTTATTGAAGTAGGTATTTCTATGGTACAGTTTTTTTGTAGTTCTTCTTTTGCAAATGTTACCTCTGTATTAACTTGGTTTGATTTCTGATCAGAAGCATTGCCCCCTGAGAGAAAAAGTCTTGCTGATGTTGATATGTTGTGTTTTCTGCTGAGTTGTTCTGTCACGGTAGGAAAGACTGGAACGCCCCTTGTCCTCCAAGACACATTCAAGTAGGAATATGGGGCACACTCTTCTTCATGTATTTTCACCACCTTCACTTCCCTTTCTATCTTTCCTCTGCATTGGTTTTTTACCCTGCTTGCACTTGGGTGGAAATTTCCCATTGTTGTTCCCACTTGTTTATTTTTTTGCTTTTCTTATTTCAGAATCTCTCTTTATGCTGGATACAGCCTCTGCAGCACTTTTAATCAAGGAAAAATGACTTTGTTCACATTTATACTGCTTTATGATTTAGGGCCAGTAATAGATAGAGAATCCTTCCTCAAAAGTTTTATATAATCAACTGCGATGGTTTAATGAAAAGGCCCAAAAACTTTTTAGGCATTTTCTTGTTATCATGAATAATGATGCAGTTTCTATAAGGGTAGTATTAGATTTTGGCTAGAAAATTGCGTGGTTGCTACCTTCCCTGTTAATCACCATCCCAAGAAAAGGCCTAGCTGGTGAAATCTTGTTGCTGTTTTTGTTAGAATACAGCCTCTCGTTTAAAATATTGCTTTGACCTCTTGTTCTCTGGCTTTATTCAGAGCTTTTACACTGACACTGAAGAAAGTCCGGAGTGTGATTTTGTCAGATTGTCATCCCTGCACAGAGATTTGTAGGGGCAGCCCAGTTTCTTGTGGCAGTTACCAAATACATATGTTGACAATTGAACTAATTTCTTCCTTTTACAAAACTTCTGAGTGCTTAGAGAAATTTTGTATATTGTTTGCTAATCGATTTTCTGCTGAACAGGCATGTGTGTATGTGTGAAGAAAAGTGGGAAATAATATCCTACAATATTCAAAAGTTTCAATATAGCAACTGTCCTAAATCACTTTTGGACTCTTTTATGTACAATGTAGTATTTTAGCATAAGATGGTCAATTTCTTTAGGTGTTCTTTTAGAAGCCCTTATTTTCTCACGATCCTTGGATTCAGAGATAATACAACAAGGATACTAGCACAGACTGTTTCAGCATTTAGCCTTTCACAACACATGGTGCTTGATAATAGCATCCTGTTGATCTTTGTCCTCTGTATTAGGCTCTGTAAAAAGCTGTTAGGAAGCAGTTGTAGTTCTGGGGACTGATGAAGGCATAGGACGATGCTGTGTCTTTGTTTCAACCAGGGATTTTATGGAAGTATTAAAGGATTAATTCTTATCTCTGGCTACATCTAAGGTTCCATTCCCCAATGCTATCAAACTAACCTTTCTTTAGTATAATACTTACATGCCTTTGCAAATATTTTAAAAACAGTCATCCATCATATATTGTAACAGAAAACTAACCGTCAAGAAGCAGACTTCCTAGCTTATTCTCCAAGGGTGGAGTTCAGTTATGCAGAGGAACAAAACAAGATTTATGTACCACCCAAGTCCCTCACAGTCCTGTTTGTGTTGACTTTTTACAACTCTGGGTTGTTACAACTCAATGGGTAACTCTACCACCAAAGAAATAATTTTTGATGGTGTCTGAGTGCCACAGTCACTTAAATTTTGTCTGTAGGACCCCTGTCAGTATTGTATATGGAAGATAGAAGTTTTATGCCCAGTGGGCCTGGCTGATGCCCAGCTGAAGTCAGGGGAACTTTTTCAACTCTTTCTAATATCAACAGAATGGCTCCTTTGCTGACTCCCTATTTCTCTTGCTAAGTCACAGTTTTCTGATATTTTCAGGCAGTTGTGCTCTCCAGCTTGGAATCCCCACAAGGTTGGGTTTCATAACAAAAGGCATCCCTTATTCTTTTAAATTTGAGTAGACAGAAGAGATCAAAGTGAGTAATTCTTTTTCCTTGCTGATCTTGATAGGATGCCAAAGATTACTAGAGGTTTCCATGGATAAGGTGTGAGTGAAGACTGCAGCAGTTTGAAGTGGTGTGAAGCAAAGTTGTGTGTTGGTTTTGTAGGTTTTCTTCTTAATTGTCACTGGAAAGTAGCACTATCCTGGTACCAGTCCCTCAGCTGTTCAAGTTTTAGCAGTCACCTACTTAAAAATACTTGATGTTATCCTCAGTAAATGACCTCTTGTAGTCCAAAGTAATCTGTTGTACCAGAAAGTTTCCCATCTCCTCGTAGAGAGCTTATAGCACCTTGCAGACCTGATACAGAGTCTTTTAAGTAACAGAAAGTCTCTCTGTGACCTCAAGGGTTTAGAATAGGGAGCCCTGTGGACTGCACAAGACAGGTAACGCCATCAGAAACACCTAACAACTACTGACTGTCAGTAGGTCTTAGTCTCCAAATCGCTTGGATGACTCTGAAAATATTTATCCCAGGGCTGGCTTTATATTCTCAGCAGTACAGAGCACATAAATGGTACTCAATGAATAATATAAAAATTCTTCTAAGTACAAAAATATTTCTGTTCAGGAAAATTATAATTTTATGCGCTTTTTTTTTTTTTTTGGTCAGTGTCTTTGTAAACATCCCTTTGGCTATAGTATTTTCTTAAAGTGCAAATATGTACTATGTGTCAAAATAAAATATTTATTGAATACATTTACTTTGTGTCTGTTGAGTTATGAGTGGATTCTGAAGTGCTTCTTTGTTGCACCTGTTGAGGCCATTTTACATTCTCTCTTGGCTGGAGACAATGAAAATTTGAAGCCTCACAGTTCTGCAAAAAGAAATCGTTGAAGAGAATTTGAATCAAAATTGAACACAAGCATTCACTGTTGCTGGCACTCCAGGAACAAACACAGGACCACTTAAATCATCAAGGTGGGGATTGTTGTCTCTACTAGTGCCAGTCCTCATCTGTGTGTGGGCTGAGATGAAACAATGATGGGTGCAACTTGTCCAAGGATGCCTGAGGTGAATTATGGCTTTCCTGATGTCCCCAGAGGGGGAAAACACCAGGAACTGGTTTCTTTGCTTCTCTCTTTCTTGCAATAACCCAAGAAGAGTGTGAGCTAGTGGAGGATGGAGACTCTCACACCTTGGCCTGCATTCCCCCAGACACTTAGAATGGTTTTGTAGATGACTGTGACATTACTGAAGGCATGGACCCCTATGACCTCTGAGAAGAAAAGGGAATGTACCTTTCCCCAACCTCCAGGGACACTGCATGATAGCTGAGAAATTGAAGAAAATTCTGGCAGTGGTAGAAGTTAAAAAACCCAGCCTTTGGTCCCAACAATTGTTCCCTCCCATGAGAGAAATTTACTCCTAGGCAGAGGAGCAAGCTGGTATTCAGACATGGACAGCAGCAGATGCTCATATTGGGGTTATCTCATGGAAAGTGATATAGTTGATGAGAGCTCATCAGGAAGCAGTCTAGGTACCCTTCCAGAGCCTCAATGTCCTTGTGAGCACCACCAGAGTGGAGGTGGGCATTGACAGCTCAGACCTTGGCTTCGTGTGTGACTCCCCCTCGAGACACCTGGTGCTGCAGCTACTGCCATCTTCTGGGGTGGCTTCACAAGGTTCCCTCAGTCCTCACTCCATGGCTTTCCCTGAGTCCCTGTTAAAAGAGGCAGACATGAGGCATTTTAAGCCTCTTGCAAGAGGTGAAGGACAAACAAAGGCATTGTTATCCAGTTATGTGCTCTAATTGGGATTAAAA
The DNA here is from genome assembly GCA_013400515.1 of Erpornis zantholeuca. NCBI lineage: Eukaryota > Metazoa > Chordata > Aves > Passeriformes > Timaliidae > Erpornis > Erpornis zantholeuca. The sequence continues at coordinate 46,492 of VZTN01025126.1, forward strand.
ATGTAGAACTTTGGGCACAGTTTTTCAAGGAGAAACTGTGAATGACTAACTGGACCTGTGTACAGACTCATAACCAAAGGGTTTGTGAATGGGGAGATTAAGTTGCATTGTAGCTCTTTTTGTTAAGTGATAAGTCCTTTGAATATGTAAACAATAGGTTATAAGGGTTAGAACAAGTAAAATTAGGTGGTGATTCAGTTTAGGCTGGATGTTCTTCAGCTCCTTCCATAAATGGGGAAGAGAGCTACAGGATCCCTGTGGACCTGGACCCACTCTGAATTTCTTTTGCTGGTTGCTCAGCTCCCCTTACTGTCTACACACAGAATTTGATGAGAGTGTCTTTTGTCAGAGTTATGTAAGTGCCTGAAGTGAGTGGTGTCACAGCACCATTTAGCTTTCCTTGATGAAGATTTATAAGAACAGAGAACCTAAAAAATGCCGATTTCCTGCCTACCGTATTTAAATTTCCTATATAACAGATTGAAATTAGGCATACAGAGATGACTGCCTCAAATAATCTAGTTTGTACAGTTCAAACACATTCTTCAACCCAAGACCCAATTCAACAACTATTTTATTTCCTCACCCTGTTACAATCATTGCAACCATCAATACAATGCAATTATGCTTAATCTGACACAGGACACCAATTATTTTTACTGATACAGTGGGATATTGACTGCCAGAGAATGGGAATAAAGGTCTATCAGACTAAAGCGAGCAAACAGCAACTGGTCCTTCAAATGATAATTCTAATTTCTGAAAATCAAAGATCAACCCTTTCTTTTATCTTTTTGCATCATATCATACAGAAAGAGGGCTTGACATTATTTGAAAGCTACTCAGAAGCTTCCACATGAGTTATGCATAAAGAGCTGCAGCTGACACATAAAAAGTCTTTAAAAGCAATTCTGCAACTGTGGCTAGATCCACTGGGATTGAATAAGGTGGGCTTTAATTATACCCCTCCCTGAAAAGCTATGGATAGGCAGAATGTTTCCAGAGTTTGGCTAGACCTTGGGAGCTGTTTACACCCTTTCACGTGTTGTAAATGGGACTTAGCCAAATTCAGGGATGAGTTTATGCAGTTGCCTGTAGGATCAGAACCAAAGACCCTGTGTGGTTGATTTTTAAAAGATTTAAGGTAGGTACACACTTTGCAGGCAGAGACCAAATTATGAAATAAACACACCTCTGTGAAATGTTAAGCATGTCCACAAGCTTCTGCAAGAAGGGTCTGATGCTGTGAGTATGTGCAGGAAATCTGTTTAGTACCTCCTCAGTTTACTTCAATCAGAAACCGTGTTAAAAAGTCTATCTGTATTGCTGTAGAATTATACTGTTAGCTGTATAAAAAATAACCTTTTCTTGCAAAAAACTTCCTGTTTTTTTAGCAGATTTTTTTTCTTTGGCAGAAAATATATTGATCTGATCCTGGGAAAGTGAATATAGTTCTCAACAGAACAGTTTCTGCCATATAATTTTGATGTTCATAAGGTTGTGTAATATTTCATGTGAAAAGACTCTGTCAACTTCCACTGACTGTTGAATCTTAAAATGATTCATCCACACAAATATATTTTTCAGGAAAGCTTCTGAAGCAGAAAACTGACCTCATTGCAAAATAACAATTTAATTAAACATATGTTTATTTTAGAAGTTTGTACATCTCTATATATGTTTATTTTCTCTTTTTTATTTTTGTGGCTCCTGTGGAAATATGATGTTTAACATAGTATGGAAAATGAAATTAATTAGAAATATATTTTGAAGAATTAACTTGTAAAAGCATTGCAACTCTGTATTGCAACTTTTAATGTTCACTTATAACTAAAGAAATAATGAAAGTTAATGTGTGAAATAGTTATAACTGTCAATTTTTCTCACTTCTGAATCATTCAAACTTTATACTTCCAATAATCTCAGTCCAAATTTTATCTTCAGATTTTCTTCTCAGTATACCTGAATGTTTTTGCCAACCAGATTTCCCATGTACCAATGGAAAATTTGATTTCTATTCCTGCCTTTTATAATTTCTCTTGCTTGTCATGGGAAGAACCATCCATAACAAACTGGGAGAGGAGAGACTGGTTCCACTGACAGCAAATTAAAATTTTCCAGTTAGTTCCCTGAAGTTAGAGGTTTCAGTCTCAAGACATAATTACAGGTAAGGATGGATATGTTGAGGTTGGTGTTAAGCCTATAGCTTCTGTGGGGACACATTTCATCCTCAAATGTTTTATTTTGATAATGCTTTAAAGTATTTGTGTGATTAGATGTATACAAACACACACATAACGTTCATCTCACTCAAGTTTAATATGGAAGAACACATGGTATGCTCAAATTAAGAGTGCATGAAGATGGTGTTCCTTGGTTGCTTTTGTATTTCTAAATACACATATAACTTGCAATGAAATGTTCACCTTTTTTTTTGTCCTCACTCAGATAAAAAAAACCCAACCCAACAAAACCTTTCTTGTTAAAAAAAAATACTTTCCCCAGCTTGTCTCTGACTGTGTTGTCAGAACCACTGTCTCACTCGTATGATGTTATATTTTCGCATTAAACTTTGATAGGAGCTAAACATAGAAACTTTAATTCATTTCTTAGTCCTATAACAGTCAGTATTTTAGAAACTTATGGCCAAATTTACTATTAAGTGTTAAAAAGGTCATTGTTGGATAAAGCCACCATTTCTCTAGAATAGATATATTGCTGTTTTAAAATCTTCTAGCCTTTAAGCTAAGCTTACAATTTAGTGACCTGCTGCATGTTCACCTGCTTGTAGTACTCAATTTGAAGGCTGGGCAGACTGGAGGTGAGTGCAATCCAAATGTGCCAATCCAAGTGAGACCAATATAGAGAATTGTACCTAGAAAAAATCAGAATCATAGACTAACCCAGTTTGGGAGTGACCTCAAAAATGTAGGCATGTTTTTATATCTGCTCTTAAAGAACAAAAGAAGGCACAAGTATTGTACATCACTAAAATATCTTGACATCATTAAATTGGATTTAAAGTGGTATAAAGGCCTTGAAACAGTGTGATTGACTTCACCTTTGCTGACACTGAGCTATGGATTTTCAAAATGAAGCACCAAAAACCTCTGCAAAGCATGCAAACCTGAAAATTTTAGCAGGTGTTTTCCATGAAATGTCTGCAGATGGAGACAAGAAAAATATCCTGTAGGTATTGGTGCACAGACAGTCTAATGCTGCTGCAGTAGCTGGTTGAAACCACACCCACCACATTGATATGGCTTCTAATCAATAATAAGATGGAGCAGAGAAATATATCCCAATACTGACTGAGCTCTTCACTGTATAATTTTTGTTACCACTTAGAGTCCATGATAAAGAATTTCAGTTCACAGATGTAAAAGCCTTTCAAGACAGTGATGCTACAAATTAGGCACCTCAGAAGCACTGACCTAAAAAAAAAAGCTACTCCTCCCCAAAATGTAACTTTTGAGGTTTCTTCCTTACTTAAGGGCTATTTCCCCTGTCATCATTCTAATTAGTGCCAAGGAAAAGTACTGTGCTGCCCAAGAGGTAGGCTGTAGGTTTTTGCTGAGTCCAGTTGTTTCAAGCAGCTAGGACATCTTCTGGTCCTGTTAAGTAGTTATATGTTGTCTCCATAGACCTACTGGGTCAAGGATGCTCTTTGGCTGTTTTCTTTTATTTTCAGTTGTTAAATCAGTTAAAAGAAGGAATGATATAACACTGTCCTAAGATCACTATTCCAAGTGAGCAATTGCTGCTGTAGTTGCCATAGGGATACTGAATGAATGCAGATGAGGCAGGAGATATCCAGAAGGCTCTGTGAACATGAGTTTCTCTTCAGGCAGCCCAGCGTGACCAAAAGATGGGAGATTTCTGCCCTTCCATTTTGCTGGGATGAAATGGCCATCTGGCTGTCAATGTGCTGCTTCAGCCAGAGACATGGTCACCTTGCTCACCATGAAAAGTAGAACTTGGCCTCTTGGGTGATACTGAAAACATCACCACAAATTTCCTAGGAGCAATACTTAGAAACAGCTACTTGCTGTGAAGACTAAAATACCACTAATGCTGCATCGTAATAAACCCACCAAGGAGAAGTGTGGAAGCTGCATACATATGAGACCAAGTGGTGTATTTGGGGACCAAGAGAGTCTAATTTTAATAAATTAGTATTTGGAGAGGTGTAGCTCCTCCACAGAGGAAGGAGCTGTTGTATAGAAGGTGTTTAACACTACAAAAACAATCTTTCCATGGATAAGAACTGATAAGTGAGCTGCCTCTGTTCAACTTATCGATGACGTGGGGTGAAAGTGGTCAGCTGCATGGACAATGGTCATCACTTTCAGCTGTGTATTTGCTTCTGTTCCAAATATGACTGAATCAAGGGACTAGTCATTATGGATGAGCCTGCAAAAGCAGTGACTTGCTTGCCTAAACATCCTCAGAAACCACTGTCAAACTTACATGATAACTTGGTGACACAAACCAGCACTCACAAACTCTACATTTGGAGCACCTTTTGCTACCCACCTACTCATGCAAAGAGATGGATCTTACAGCCTTAAGATCCTCAGATTTATGCTTTCCACTGGAAACTGCAGAGAAAGATGACATTGATGATGACAAGAATCAACTCTGCCCTCAGGTGCTTATTCACAATTGTATGCAAGGACTGGGTTTAGCACTAAATTATTTGGTTAAAAATACACAAATGAGTACAGACTCAGATTGTACAATTTTTGACATGGACATAGCTCTTAATTATTATGGCATGACTAGAGCCCTGGCTATTCTGAAGGGATGTATTTAAATTGTCTCCAGAGAAATTGTAGTGGTTTGCTTCAGGTCACTTAGACTATCATCTCAGACTTTCAGCCCCCAAAATGCAAATTTGTGCTGGGATACAAACACACCGTCTGGATGTAGGCTGCAAATCTAATGCTATTTCAGAGTGGTGTTATCCCAAGCACTGCAAATTGGATGTATTAACAGTGTAAGATACTCTTGAAAGTATTAACTCTAGATGGTATACTCAAGTTTGAGCCAGGATAATTAATTTGAAATAGTGAAAGGTATGAACGGGATTTTATGAGAACGGATGTAAACATTCCCCAAGTAAATAAAATTAATTAGCAGTCAAGGAGTAATCAGAAAACATGGTTCATTGATAAATAAATACATAAAATCTAACATGTCTTGCTCAAGAGTGGACTAGATGGCAGTAGTTTCTCTGTTCCCACTCACCAAAATACTCTGTCCTTCCTATTAGCAGCACCTCTAAGCTTAAAGCTCTGCAACTCCTAAAATGTCCTTCCCCTTCTCATTTTTAGGGTTATTATGGCATTATTAACACTATGAATTAGTACCTTTCAAATTTGTCTGATGGAGGTTAATTAATCCCTTTTAAACCACTCAAGATTTAATTGAAATAAACAAACATTATCATATCTATCTTCCAGCTGAAGGAGATGAATCACAGAAAAGTTAAGTTGCTTCTAAAGTCATGAAACAAGTCAGTAGGCAAATCAGGAGGAGACGTAAACAGCCCTGGACTTCTAGACTTCCACTGTAATGATTACATTAGCCTGACTTCCTAGAACCAGTACGTCTGAATGAGATAATTTTATTCAAAAGAGTTCTCAATTATATTCACATTTAGTCTTGATTCCAGTATTGCTGTAGCCAGTGGGAAAAGAGCAGCAGAAGATTTTGGTGCTAATGTATCCTTTTCAGTGAAAGGAAAGACTACTGTGAGACAGTGTGGGTGAAATAATTTTCCTAATGGGGAATTTTTTTAATGTTAGCAGGTGTTAATATTATAAACTTGCAAGAAAGGCAGGTGCTGTCTTCTGGTATGATGTCACCTTCCCTGTAGAGGAGCCTTTAACATGTCTCTGATTTCCGTGGTCAGGCACACCTCCCTCTGCCCACTCTCTGGACTATCCAGCCTTGCCATATCGACAGACAGGGATAACAGACAGATAAGGATGGGTAATGCCAGGTGCAAGAAGGGTCCCTTGACCGTTCCTTGCTGTTGCTGTGGACCCTGCCCTGCTTTCCAACCTGTGGTGACAGACTGCAGGGAAGACAGGCGGGCGGGAAGTGTGGAGGAGAGCTGCTGTCACTCATGGGTGGTGATGCAGCTCCTGCCAGGGAACTGACGGAGGGGTGAAGGCCCCCGAGACCTGGTGCAAGATACTCCAGCCAGCAGGAAGCAGGGTATGCTGCAGGTTCTTCAGGGACAGTGTCCTCTGCAGAATTTATGCAGAGTACCTAGCCTCAAACTAACCCTTGGGGCTCCACAATGGACTGAAATAACATGGGCAAAACAGCTTTCTGAGAGATGTTGAACATATCCTCCATCACCCCAAGGAGCAAAACCATACCGGGGCAGGTCTACCAGGCCTTCCTCCTGCTCCCTCCCTGAGGCAATAGGATAACCATCTGTATGCCATCTGACATGTCAGCACTAAACACCCAGTTTGTACATGACACGCTTTATCTACCATTCTGTACACAGCCTATTGACACATGACAGTGGCAGCAGGACCTCAGGACCTCAGAAATCAGGACCTTTCCTGATTTCTCCTGTTTATCCCTGATTTCCACTGGCACAAGAGAAACGGATCATTGCTAGGCAGCTTTTCACAGAGTTACTGGACCAACAGTGGAAGGAGAAAGCCTGCATTTAATTTCTGCTTGAAAAATATCAGTGATGAAAAGGCCTTGTGCTAAACTTCTGTGATGGCAGACTTTCGCCCTGCTGGGAGTAGTTTAGACTAGACAATTGAATAATCCTTACTATTAAGAGCAGATTTAAAATATCTTAATCAATGCAATCATACAAAAATTTCAGTGTAGCTGTAATCCTCATTAGCACATGACACCATGCTTAATTTCACCTGCAATTACCTGGATAGACCGTGTAATTATGCCACATAATTACTTGTGCATTTTACGAATGAAGTTGTGTGTCTGCAGCTCAAGATGATGTAGCTCTTTCACGTCAACCAAAGCCCTCTGGTGCATTTTCCACCATATACCTGTTCTTTTTTAAAAAAAGTAAGGGCCAGGAGTTGGAAAAAAGTCAGCCAAGAGTGTGAGAAAACATTTTGTGAAACATTCACTCATGAAAGAGTGAAACATTTTAGTTTAGGCAGTGAATTTTGCTTTTCTCCCGTGAATTTTGTCTCAAACCGGGACAGGAGGTTAGGATCAATTGATGGAATTTATTGGCAGAAGCTTGTTTAGAACATGTAAACTATTATAACTGAAACCCGTTATTGCTGGTATCTATCAAACCTTTTAATATGCTCCAGGCTCTCTCTGAAGGCATAAAGAGATAAACAAATAGGAAATTCCCAGGCAGGAAATAATGCAGGCCATGTTCTCAGCAGTATCTAAATTTACTCAGTGAAGCAAATAGCAGGAATTACACTGGTGTCAGTTATAATTCCCAAATACACGGTGATAATCCATTTCAGTCTCCACACAGGTTTACAATATAGACCTTATCGTAGTTTACACTACAGAAAAGCAAGACTACCTCCAGTAGCCAGCTGTGTCAACTCTGGCTGCTGGACTCCCGCCCAAATTGTATAGGCAGTGCACAGATATAACCCACAAAGACAAAAGGCCTGATAGGGCATTGCCTTGTATCTTACTCTGCCCTCTAATTGTATTTGTTCAAGCAGAAGCGGGTATAAAATACCACAGGTCTGATTGCATTGGTCTGCAGTCCTGTGCAGGGAGTGGGAGAAGAGTCTTACATCTGACTGATCCTGCCTTAATTTGTCATTCAAAAAAAAAATCTCAATAAGAACTATATTAAAAATATATTTCATATGTCCTCATTTGAAACATTTTATTCTGGGTTAGCATCTTTTAATCAGTTTATTGTTTCTTCAACAAGAAGAAAGCAGTTTTATAACAAAAGCAGTTAGAGAAAAGAATTTGGTTGGAATAAAACCTGGCAAGAAGAAATGCAGTCATTCAGTAATGCAGTGAAACAAAGTCAAATTCACACCACGTTTTCCTCATCCCCAAAACAAGCTATGTGCCAAAACAAATTCAGGTGATTAATATGCTCACTGGTAGTGCCAGGTCAGCTTTATTTTTAGTTAGTAAGATAGCCCTTAAGTTCCTACAAAACAAAGGAGTGAGTGCAAGCTCAGCCCTAAACACGTGGAACAAAAGCTAAGGTAAATGGAGAGAGAAGCCACCTACAGAGCTATAATCCCAACCACTGGCTCAGCCTTTGGGAAATTATACAGTTCTAATGGGTGCACTTTCCCTGGGATGTATGAGTAGCCCGGTTGTCCCTTGTGTGAGAATCTTCTAATGGTTGCAGGTAGCTGCATCTTGCTCTCTGTTGGGGACGAGGGTATTTGGACAAGATGAAGAGAGAAAATATCCAAAGGAAATGCCCAGAGACAGAAATTGCAGTACCTTGTCTATATAGTGTGACAGTTTATGTCAGTTTAGAAATCTTAACATTTTGCTTTGTGTATGGGCTCTTGGTAGCCCCTTAAAGAAGAATTAAGTAAGGTGAACCACCATCCTTAGTTTTCTCTTGGGTGCTAAATCAAACCAGAGTCAGCTGAAACCAAAACTTCCTTTATTAAAAGGACACTGTGGGAGTCTTAACCCCAGTATAATCTCAAAAATATTGGTAACATATTTGTAGAGACATAAAAATCTGAGGCAAACTATTTTGCCATTTTTCTGTGAACATCTATTTATACTTACGCTTCAGAATTCCTGAGCAATTTTGCTCCTAATTTAGATTACAATTAGCTTTTTTATATTTAATAGCCAAGGCTAATATTTAAAAAGGTATTTTAACTGTTTACTTCTTAAACAGTTTTAAAAACGTATCCAAGATCCTGTTTTTCATGTAGAAATAGGAGTTTAGAGTATCGTACTGGATAAAGTTTGCAATGAAATCTCCTGTCACTAAATCTGTGGCAAAGTGACAAGATCTATTTCATGCAGTAATCTAAATGTGTAAATTTCGAAGCCCTCGAGGAAAGGGGCTGTAATCATCAACACTTGATCACTGCTGATGGGGAGCCTCAGGAGCTGAAGGGATTCAGTGAAGGTCATCCAGCACACCAAGACCTGAACTGCACCCTGCTCTCTTTGGAGCTAGGCCAGCACTCCATCCCATGGGTGCTGCTGTCCTGCTGCTCTCACAAGTTGATATATATTTCTTTTTCCTTCACATAGTTTGGAGCTAGGAGTGCAGCTTTCAGTCAGAGTGCATGCACATCCTCCCCACCCTGTCCCATGATGTCTTTTTTCCTCTCCCCCCACATTTACTAGGTCGGTGATAATTTTTTTTACAAGGATCTGCTGGAAGCGGTGATTGATAATGGGAAAGTACTCTGAAGGCTGTAATAAACAAAAGCCATCATTTGGGTTTAACAGACGTATTCATCACCTTACTTTGCATAAAAATCCTTGTGTTCAGCTCTCTTCTATCGTGGGCAAACAGGTCATACCATCACTGTTATAAATGTAGCACTTTACCAGAGAGTTTTCCTTCCCTCACCTTCCTCCTGGAAGGTTGCTCCAGAGCCTCTCTGATGCAGGAGGTAGAAACTCTCTGTTGTCAGCTTACTCATAGCTAGTTTTGGACCATCTGTTTCCATGCCAGCATTGCCCTTTGGGTTAAACACACTCCTAAGTTTGATGTATCTCTAGCCTATTCCCCCCACAAGCCTACGTTTGCTACACTGAACAAGAGAAGTTATGTAATGCATTAATCTAATGAACACAGGGCAGAAAACCAACTTCCTTCTGCTACCCTTATCTCTAGCTAAATACTATTTAGATGGCTTAGGTAAGATATAAACTATGTAGTTATTCTTGGCTCTGTTGTGCTGTGCATGGACTGCTTAGACCTCCATGGGAGACAGCAAAAGGGAAATCTTGAAGGAGTTTGGGATTACCATGACTGCCATCCTACTCTCTGATTATGACTTTTTCAGGCTGAGTCAGTGACCTTTCTCCACCACCCCGACACAAGGATGGATCCATATCTCCCCTGGATTGCCCTGTGTCCTCATGGTAGTTAAATGCCACAGCCCCCTTTCTATGCTGCTCAGTGAAGGCTTTCTGAAGCTAACTTGGAGATCCTGCTCATTCTGAGTGTGCTCTCCAGTTATTTCTCTCTTCTTTTTCTCTGATGACCTAAGAGCCTATGGAGCTCTCTCCTATGGCATTTGTTACAAATTCAGTATATCTAATACACAGTATTTTCTTTGAGAAATTTGCTTTTGAAGTTATTTGTTTTCTGTCTATGCCTTTGATGGATTCCTAGCTCTCACTAGAAATGTGCTGAGATAGAGGTAGCTTTTGCACTGGGTATCTGCAGTTTGCATTACACATCTGCATACTTTTTTCTGACCAAATCCAATGTAAGCAGGTGAATATATCTCCCTTATTTCTTGTTCCACTGGACATCTCCTTGACATTGCAATGCTGATGATTTGATTTACTTCTTGTATTCCTTCTGCCTTCTAATAGCATATCTGAATGGCAGGGGAAAGGGTCTCCAATCTGTTCTTTGAAACAACTGGCTATTTGCCTCATGGTGTTGCTGAGCTCTCCTCCCATCTTCTTTTCAGACTCCTCAGACTCCATTATAAATTCAGTTTGGATACTGTAAAACACAAGTATTAAACGATAGAGTGTGTCCATGAGTATATGAGCTCTGCCCCAGCAAATTATTATGAAGCTACAGGTAAACAGAAAATTTTGCTAAATTGGGAGGTGCCTAAAGAGAACTTCAAGATTCACAAAATGATGAATCATAGGAAAACATAGATAGGCCCATCATTTTGTTCTAAAAAGGCTAATAATTATTAAAGAACAATTGTATTTTAGAATGGAAAACCAACTTCCCAGCATAAATTCCTTGCACCTAGTATACAAATCCAAGCCAGCATTTGTCTGAATGGATCATCAGGTCCTTGGTAGAAGATGGAGATTTGCTTTTGCTCTTTATTTTCAATTTTTTGTTTAGCAGCGTAACTAAGAGGAAGAATGAAAAAGGAAAAAAGGGAAAAAGGAAAAGCACATATAAGAAGCAATTTTAAAAATACTTCAAACCATTAAAAGATACGTGCTTAACAGTGAAGAATATTTGGGGATGAATTAAAAAAACGTTTCTGGAAATCTACAGTGCTGTTGTGACAAGGCTATCAATCCAAGGTAGGACCTATCTAATATTATATAGATATTTGTGGTGTAGGTATCTCAGCTGCAGATATCCACAGCTTAACATGTCATTCCAGGCTTCCTCTGAGTCCACAGAAGGCAAAATAGGCACATTGAGGCTGTGATTCATTGCATCTACTGTAGGTCTAAAATATGTGATATAAATCACATCCCCTAAGTGCCTGATTCCTTCCACTGACTGTAAAGAAAAACTAGTCTAGATGTAGGTATCCATACCTTGTAGGCCTTTGAAGGTACACGGAGTGGGTGTCAGATCAGACTCGCAGTGTGCTTAAGTACAAGGAGATTCCGAGAGAAAATCTGGGGGCAAAAAAAGCAATCAAATATAGACATGAAATGTTGGGACAGGTAACTGAAGGCATTATCAGGTTGATCACAGATTAGTCAGAAAAACCACATAAGTTGCAAGGCATTGCAGGTTGGACCATCTGACAGTACAAAATGAATATGATAGACTAAAGAGACAGAAGAACAGTGTTAAAAACAAGCATCTCCCTAATTTGGTTCATGTCCATACATTCCTTCATACCTGCAGCCATACTTTTACCTTCTTGTTAGTGCTTTTGGCAAGAATTAACTAAAGTCTGAATTTGATCTTTTTGGACAAAAGTTTGCATGTCCACTGAATACACAGAGTATCTTCAGCTGATCCAATGCAAGTTAAACCACTCCACATCTCAATGGATTTAAATTGTTCTGATGTCAGTGGAGGTACAGTTTTTGATCTGTGTAAATCCCCCATGATCAATTTTTGCCTTGACATTCCTTATTTTCTTATTTATTCTCCAAAAGTGCTTCTGCTTCTCTTGGGTTGTTGGCACCAGAGAGGTCCCTTTGGATGGAAGACCAACGAGCAGCTGTTGATCTATGTGTCATATGGTCATAGAGTTCACCACTGAATTTGGCCCAGAGTCTGAAAAAACAAAAGTGTTATTAATTAAGGAACTATCCTGCAATTTACTATCTCATAGATAACAACCTTAGCAGGATTCTGAAAATATTAATGCAAACAACTGCATTGTTTTTAAATGCCTTCAGACCATCCACACAGATGTCATGTAATGTACAAGTAGAGGGAAGTGTGAATTTATCTTAAGAGATTTAACTTGCTTTCCCCCCAAAAGTAAAAGTACTCACAATAGATTGACTTTCAGAAAATAATTAATTCAGTCTTAATTTTTGTTTCAGTTTGGACCGATGGCTGTTTACTGTGTGTTCTTTTCTATAAAACCTCTCAAGGAATTTCATAATTCCAGAATGGCTTTTTTTATTGATACCCATTTTCTCAGAGTACTCTTTTCTTCATGAATTGGCTACAGTTTTAGATCATTTGTTTTTATTGACAGTGAGACTACTCCATTTGTGTGACTTTTTCAAACATTAGCTGCTATAACTGTTATTTAGCCTGCCAAGGATTCCTCATTTACACAAGAAATCATCCCATTCACCTCTCTAGGAAAAGGCAAGTCAGATCTGTCATTTGTTGCTTTCAAGGAGAAAAAGAGGAGAAATGGTAGCACAACCTCATTGGAATTGCTCTTTCTGACTTACAGCTGTCACTACTGAGAACTCAGAGAAGATGGGCAAGGGGCAATCACCCTCCACGTTATCATCCCAAAGTTTCTTACAGAAAAAAGGTTGATGTAACGTTTAATCAAAAGTTATTTCTTACCAGCCTTTTCCATGATTCACCACTGAACTATAGCAGAACACTGTCAAGATCTGGGCATCTTCTAGAGCATTTGTAAATCAAGGATTTCCAGTGGGTAGATGGAAAAGCAAGGCATACTGAGCATGTGGCATAAGCAGCCAGTGACAACAGAAGAATGGCTGCCTGGGACTTTGGTGGATGGGATTTGGTGTCCATGATGGTTCTCTGTTCTCTGTTTCTCAGACTCAAATCTCCAGCTGGAATCCAGAAAATTGGATCTAGCTCTTCAAGGAAGGAGGAAGAACAGCTTCAGAAAAAAGACTGGGTTTATCAGCATCAGTGATTTTTTTCTTGTATTTTTTAGCATCCTTGTCCACGAGGCCACCACAAGCTCTTATTAGGCACAGACCAATGCGCATGGGACAATTAATTGAAAGTGTCAGAAAGTTCACCTCATCTCATTTAACGACCACTCCAATCACCACACGTAGCTTTCTGCTGGGGAAAGGCTGTAAATTATTAAAAATGAAGAAAACAGTTGAGTTTTGAGGTTTTATTACTAGAAATTGGATTGCATTTTTCTTTAGTTAAAAGTTACTGAAAATAATAATTCGTTTTGTCTTGCTCAGATACTTATTATCAAGAGAATTGTTTCTTGCAGATAAGCCATCAATTACTTGATGACTTTTGCCCCTTCTAAATCAGCAACTGATAAGCATTATTAGATGTAGAATCAGAGAAAGCCCTAATGATATGATCTACATCCTATGCATCTGTGCCTAACCCAAATGGAGAAGATAAAAAATAATCCCAAGAAAAGAATATACACAATGAGAAATAAGATTCATATTTTGTTCTCTGTTTTATGTCTCTGTAATCTTGATTAGTACTCAGTTTGAGTGACTGGATCTACCATGTTTCCTCTTTTGTTTTCTTTATTCTTTTCTGTTGTCCATCTGAGAAGGATGCACTGGGAATGCAGGCCTGGACCTACATTTCATGCAAATCAATATAGCCCACAGAAATCAACAAAGTTACAATGCTCTAAGCTGCTAAGGATCTTTCCCTACATCTTATTTATATATTTTCAGTATGGACATAATATCTTAGTTCATATTAAAGTGTAGAGTTCATCATAGCACTAATCTCTAAGACACAGACCTGCCTATCTTCTGTGATAAAGGAATTACATTTCTTCTGTTGTGATGATAAAAATCTACTATTCCTGGGAAGATGACTTGCTGGAACCTGAATAAATTGATCATACCCTACTCTACGGTAGGAGTTGAAGAGATGTGACTGCTGACCTAACCAGTGAAAGAGATCTCTCGTGTTATTGCAGTAAAGATAGCAAGACTGCTGGTGTCACTCACAGGTGGATAATGTTGGTTTTATTACGTGTGTGTGGGATTGACCCTGGCTGGTTGCCAGATGCCCACCAAAGCACTATCACTCCCCTCCAGGACAGGGGAGAGAAAATGAAAGGAAAGGCCCCTGGGTCAAGATAAGGACAGGGGGAGATTACTCACCTCTTACCGTCATGGGCAAAATGGACTTGACTTGGGGAAAATAAGACCAAACCTTAAGCTACCTTCCCCCTACCCCTCCCTTTTCCTCATCCTCACCTTTACTCATTATTTATACACCTTCCCCCTCTCAGAGATGCAGGGAAACTGGGGGCTGTGGTCAGTTCATCACATGTTGTCTCTGCTGCTCTCTCCTCCTCAGGTGGAGAACTCCTCACACTCTTCCACTACTCCACTGTGGGATCCCTCCAACAGGAGATAGTCCTCCTCAAACTTCTCCACCATAAGTCCTCCCTGTGGACTGCAGTTCTTCAGGAACTGCTTCAGCATCTGTCTGTTCCAGACCTCCAGGCTGCTCCAGAATGAGTCTGCCACAGAGTCACAAGTCCTGCCCACAAACCTGCTCCAGCATGGTCACACCTCCTCTCAACACAGGTTCACTGGTCCTGCCCAGAGCCTCCTTCAGCACTGTCACAGCCTGCTTTGGGCACAGGATCCTCCATGGGCTGCAGGGGGATGTCCTGCTCCACCATGCTCTGCACCACAGGCTACTCCAGCACCTGGAGCACCTCCTCCCTCTCCTTCTGCAATGACCTTGGTGTCTGCAGAGCTGTTTTTACTGCACATTCTCACTCTTTGGCTGCTGTCATCCAGGTTTTTGTCTCTCCCTTCTTAAATGCATTATCCCAAATGGCTGATGGGGTCAGCCTTGGCCAGTGGTGGACCTGTCCTGTAGCCATTTGGCATTGGCACTGTCAGGCCTGGGGGAAGCTTCTAGCATCTTTTCACACAAGTCACCCTGTAACTCCCCCCTCTACCAGAACATTTCCCTGCAAACCCAACACAATGCTCTGACAAAAAAAATTAATTACAAGTTTGTTACTGTTATTGTGGACATGCAAAATGCATGGATCAAGTATGGGGTACCAATAAATTGCCACAATATGTATAGTAAAAAAATGTAATAATTTCCAGTAGGCAGAGTTCAGCCCTGTCACAAGAGTTAACCCAGTCTACTGTTTGCTCCTGATTTTTCCTGAAGCCTGTCAAACATGGAGAGGGAACAAATAATGTTCCCAGCTCAGAGGTTTGGTATCTCTCAGCTTTCTGCCTGCTACCCTCTTTCTTGGGGACCTCCAACTGTACTAAGAAGACACAGATACACTGAGTGACCAAAATAGAGGTGTTCCCTTATTCATGTGGTTGACTGTGGAGGTGTGCCAAGTTGTTTGTTGGGGCTGTATGACATGCTCCTCAGGTGTTGGGAAAGCACGGGATCAGGAACACTGGACAGAAGTTTCTGCTTATTTGCTGTTGAGGTCAAGAGGCTGAATAATGTTGGTGCAAAGAAGTTGTTCTCAGGCAACGGCTTGCAGGCATCATTGTGTCCTAAAACTGGGACTAAGAACAAAGTATAAATTGCCTGCAGCACACCACCTACTCAGCAGTTTTGCCCACGGCCAAGTCACAGGTCTCTGGCTTAACCAGTAAATATTCAGCCTCTTTTGAAGAGACTGTGAACATAATTTATGAAATTATCACTTTTCAAATAAATATTTATTTTTAGGCTCCTGAGTGCACTTTCTCTTTTTATTGATATTACTTCACACTTCTAATGCCTGAAATATTTCCAGTTGTAATTATGAAGTGGAACATTTCTTTGTTGTTTCTGTTTGAGTTTTATGGTCTGGACAGCATTTAGCCATAGTGAATGTCTGCCATTTGTATTCATTATTTACTGTTTATATTACAAGAGGAGAGTCTGAGAACTGGACAGCTAATACATCAGATGGATTTGCCAGAAGTGCATGTAAAAACCTTCGCTCCAGGCAATTGCTGAGGGCTTCTCCAAGTCACTGCTGCCAGGAGCAAAGTCAGGATCCCTGAGTGCACAGGGCAGTGCGTGGATAGAGCCACATCGCTGAGCAGGGAGGTGAAAGCACCAGCATCAGCGTGGCTGCTGGAAAGGTGGAGGAAGAGGGAATCTAAGATAATTTAGGGTTTTCTCGCTAAACCATACTTTCAGAAATACAGAGTCACAAATGTTGCTTTGCCCTGCAGGGCAGTCTTGAGGGACAGCCATGGAAAAGGAACTTGGAGAAGGCAACACAGGTATATTGTTTTGCCTGGCATGAACCTGCCTTTGCCACTAAAAATGGGAATAAAATGTAGCTCCTCGTATTCCTAGCTCAGCACATTACTCACTGACACTGTCCTATTTGCTCAGCTTTCCAAAATGGCTGTGCTCACCCTGCCATCCCCAGCCCCCAATGAAGTAACAAGCCACCTACAATATTTTTTCTGCCCTACTTTCTTTAAAAAAAAAAATATCACAACACCGCCAACCACTTTTGCACAGCAGTCTCGGTCGTCTTTCACTACGCTGGTCCATCCAGCCTGTTATTTAAGTTCTCCCTGAAAAAAATCCCACCACTTTCTTCCACAGTGCCCACACAAAGTGAGTCAATGTTCTTTTCCATTCATCTCAGAGAGACCAGGATTGCATCCAACATATTTTCTCAAAAAAAAAAAAAAGACAAAAAGAAAGAAGCATGGGTAAAACCACCAGGACATTCATATAAATCAGCTGAATAGTTGCACAACTGTTTTTCTACAACCCTTAATCTTCCTCATTTACACTCCCCCTACTATCAAAGATACCATGTGGACCTAGGTGGTAACTATTAACTTTGTGCAAAACAGAATATTAAAAAGCCCAAACATAGTAGCAACTTTTTTTCCCCATCTGATCATGCTTTTCTTTCCAAGATGGGTTACCCAGTTAGAGTAAGAAAGCTCCACTCTCCACTCCTGTAGAAGTCTAGGTCCTGGGTGGTGGTTCCATCTCTGCACAGCTGTCAGAGTACAGCCCTCATGTACTCGGACGGCAACACAAAAGCTTAATTTCTGTGAGACAGATATTATTTGTTTCTGTATTGTGCTTTCTGGATGTTGCATGTCAGCAAGTTTCAGACCTCAGCCAGACTTTAATAGCCCTGGTGGATCTTCATGGGGTTTTTGAAAGGTGGAAGCAACAGTTATCCCAATTTTACAGCTAGGATGTCAGGATGCTGAGTGGCTGCGTTCTTTGTGCCTCTTCCTTCAGAAAACCAGAAAAAGCAGGATCATGTTTGAAACACGGCATGGGAACTTCTGTGAGGCCCAAAGGCAGTGCTCCATGGTCAGCAGCAGGATGCTGGCTGGGGGGAGCATCTGTGGAATGTGACCTGGCCATGGCTCCAGGTCCTGGTGGGGGAAAGGCACCTGTGCTGTGCCCAGCACAAGCAGGGAGCCCGGCGGGCACTGCTTGGCACACTACAGCTCTCTAGCCCCTCAGCACACAGCTGCTGGCTGAACAGCATTTCTGAAAAAAAGCCCCAAAACAAAACAAAAAAACCCACACCTAAAGACCCAACAAGCTGTTTATTTATAAGTTTCTAAAATGTATGAATGCTAGGTACTGAAATTGTTTTATAAAATATATTCAATAAAAAAGAATGGCAGTGTAAACATGGAAATGTCAAAGCAGCCTGTTTCCCATCAAGACTCTTCAGAAAACTTACATTCTGTTAAATTCTGAAAAGTCCTTTCTGTAGAAAGCCCCTGTGAAGGTGGGACTTCTTCCAGTTTCTGAGTAATGATGGTAATAAATTTTCAACTTTTCTGTAAGTTAAATTGCACAACTGATTTCAGTGAGATGGGGATTTGGACTTATGGTCTGGACAGCACTGGTTTTGACAGACATAGCTTTCCTGGTATTCCAAGAACAGCATTGTTGTTGAGGTTTTCACAATTCAGAATAATATAATGCCGATTGTTTTAAAAAAGCTTAAAGCTGAAAATAATTTGCTATTTTTAAAACAAATACTCTGACCCCTTGCCTTTGTATTAAGTCACAAAGATGAAATAAATGTGAACCATTCTTCTGCTGTCAACAATTAGAAAAACTGTATCTAAATATGCTTAAAATTATACAAAAGTACAAGATATGCTCATGAAAACACAGAATGAAAAAGTGTTCTCTATCCAGGAAGAACATATTGCTGGATTTTCAGAGACAACATGCATGTGCTAAAGGAATTGACGTGCCACTGCTCTGTAAAATTCACCTCTGTGTAGAGGGCCCCATGTAACACTTCTGAAGTGTATTTTAAGGATGAAGTCTTGCAGATGTCTGCAACTGAGCAGGAAGGAAGATTTCATCCTCTCCAAGAAGAGACTTTAGCAGTGATCATCAATAAAGCAGTGAGAAAGCTCACTTACCTTGTATCTAGCCCTCCACCAACCCAGGCAAGAAACCACTTAAGAGTAAACAGGTCCAGTTTTAGCTCCTCTGAACTGCCAGCTGGCTTTACCCACTGGAGTAGTCTGAGCTTTGCACTGGATCTGTACATTGGGTTAGCACTGAAGTGTGAATGAATCACAGGGAAATGATAGGCCACAACTTAAAAACAGAAGGAAGGAGTCCTGCCAAACAGGAATAATTGGCTGCAGGCATGAGCTTTCCCCAGTCTCCGGCTCATTCATTTCTGCAGAATGGTTCTACAAAAGCGTCAACATAAATTTGACATTCTTATGGAAAGCCACCTCTAGGTGGAAGTGTTGACCCTGCAGACAGAGATGAGATCATAAATATCTGTGTGTCAGGAGTGATGGCAACATTTTTTTTAAAACTACTTCCTCTGATATTTTGCTTGAAACTGTAATTAGATGAGGTGCCTTGAGATTTATACACCTGTGAGCAGGTTGCAAAGCTCACCAGAGCCAGGAATTTGTTTCTCTCTGGGCCCACATCCAGTGACTATGGTTCAAAAAAGCACTTGAAAGAATATTATCCTGGGTGAATGCAGCAGAAAAGGTGCATTTTTGGTTTTAAACACATGCTTAAATGCAGTCCCCAGACTCTGCGCTTGCCATCTTGACCATGTTTTGATTGACATTGCAGCCTAAACCTGTGGTTCTCATCTTATCTAGTGCCACAGAAAGTTTTGATTTTAACTGGACAAAACAAGAATATGGTTGCTGCTTCCCCTTTCCCTCTTTTGAGAACAAATTGTGAACTCCTGATTCCCTATTTGAGTAAGTCATTCAAAGGAAGAATCCTGTACTTCAACTGCTGCAGATTTTCAGTGATATGTAAGACTAGGTACTGTCTCTAATACTGCCTTGTAGAGTGAAGGTGTGGCTCAGAAGGGATCAGGAACCATCCTTCTCAGACTGATTTCTGCACAAATCTGAGAGTAAGATGGACTTTTTAGTTCACTTTTCTAGGTGTTTGTGACACTTCTTCCTTTCTTTTCAGATGCCCCACCTGCCCCTTGCCCTCTTAATGCTTTAATAACAGCAAATCATTTCAGAAAGGTTTCATTTTCTTTATTTTTCTTTCTGTTTCTGTTTTATACTGAAACCTGATAAGGGCTTCTTTTGGGTTGGGCCAATATTTTCATAAACAGCTATGAAAGTTTCTGGAGTACAGCTGAGCAGTATTTTTCCACAGGTATGTTTTATTTACTGTTAAACCCATTGTTTATATCAACCGAACATGTCTCACTGACCATTTGTCATGCAGCAGAGTCTGGAAGGGAGGTGAGACTATTGCTGGTACATCTTGGAGCTCTGTGGTCACAGTTTGTACCTACTACCAGGTACCCTAAGTGCAGCCTTACTGATCACTGCTGGTAGCTCTGTTCCTCACTGCCTGAAATAATCCTTCAAATTAGAGAGCAAGGTTAAGCTGAGAGCAAGGTTAAGATGAAAGTAAGATACCAATAGAAGAACTTTGGATCCGAATTCATGGCCAGGTAGTAAAACTTGTGCTTTGAGCACCGCCTGAGCCTCTAGGAAGGACTGCGACATTCATGCAGCACCTAGGCAGTGTTTCCACCAACATATTTACTCCTCACTAGCTTTCAGTGAAGGACTGTTTAGTTTTCTCATGATCACCATCAGGGCATTCCTTAAAACAAGTTTCCCAGATGCCATTGAATTGCATCCTCTAAAGGTGTTTGTGTTCATGTGAACAACCAAGTCAATGAGAGAACTGACTTCCATCCACACTGGAATGAGACATTAATTATTCCAGGCATAAACCAGTATAAGTAATTTGTTCTTTGGAAGGAGGTGGTCAAAAGAGGAAGAGAGAGAATTAACCCAGAAAGCTGATGTTGTCAGAGAGTGGACAGCTCTCCAAAGGGAGATGGGAGTTGCTGGACACAAAATAAATATTTTGTAGCCCACTGGTAAAGAAGGATATATCATGTTTATGTATTTTATATCTTTATATTTATCCTTATGTATACATAGATAAGTGTATAAATGTATTCACCATGTATCTCTTTCCCTAGATTTGCACAAACTTAAAACTTATTTCCTTGGTCAGTGTAAGCTCAGATCTATTACACAGCCTCAGGTATTTCATGAACACCTGTATATTTTCCATGCTGATGTACCCAGCTGTGATGGTTTGTGGGGCAGGGAGATTGTGTTACTTGGCTGAGCTCAGCTCTCTCTGCCAGAAGAAACTAGGAAGGTTCACTACTGGTGAACTCCACATGCCAGCTTGTCCTAGTGCACGTCTCATTGAGATTGACCACTGCTCCTGTTGTGGATGCCAAATGTGGATGCCTTGTGCAAGAATGGAAAAAAAATTTATCACCTCCATCAGACAGAAAACTAGCAGTGTTTAATAGATGCCCTTATTTTGAAGTTAAGAACTAGATGACCAGGAGAAAAATAAGGTTCTTCTCAATAATGGGCTCTGCATGTAACCTTTTCATCCAGGCGCAAGCCTTTGCACTCTGTTTTATACAAATCACATCATTTTCTCATAATCTCTTCAAGTATCAAGAACACGAGGAAATGGCTTTTTGTTCACGGGGTTGCTCACTGATTGATCATGTGTTCGTACAGGGTCAAAGTCTCATCTTCCTTATACCACTGCAAACTGCATGAATTGCCATAATCTTTATAGAGGCATATCACTTTACTGTTAATCTTTGTTATCATTACAGCATTTGGACTAGTCATCATAGCTTTCTTGTAGCTAGTCTGCAAATTTCAATCTTTTTTTAATCTGGTTGGCTAAATGATCAAGAAAGCTCAAAGATGCAGTTGCACACTTGGGTTTGTGCTTTGGATTCCAGTGCCTTTTTGCACCCTCTATTAGGGAAAAAAAAATCTAAATGGCAGAGCACTGCATCCTGAAAGCCTTTCATTCCACCCACACAGTTCTTTTTCTTTAAAACAGTGGCTTATTCCCAACTGGAAAGGCAGCAGTCTAGCTAGAAGACAGGTTATGTTCAAGAGAGAAAGGAAGGAGGTAGCTGAATCACAGCAATTTAACTCTGGCTGGGTAGATGTAAATCCAGCCACTGGTTGCTGCTATCACAAGGATAGTATGATTTTGGATACAGGGAATGGCATATTGTTCTGGGTAATGAAGGCTAGAGGTCAGACCAGGCTATGCATTTGCCTTTATTGCTTGCACTCCAGCAGGTGCAATATTCATTGCCTCTGTTCTGTGCACAGCCATCTCTAGCATTACTAATGAAATGTCAAATCATTTTTTTATTTACTTCCTTTCTTTATCACCTGCAAATAGCCACACTGACAACCCCCAAACCAATCATTTGTAGGTTTCTAAGGATGCCATCAGTAAAAGTCAGTCAGTAAAGAGCAATGCTTTCTGGAAATAAAATAAACAGTTTCATTTAAGGCTTTTCATAAAACAAATGTTGCAACAAAATTAATTTGTCCGGCATTAGTCATCACCCTTTCAGCATGTTAATACTGTTTCTTCTGGAAGAAACCGGATTGTTGAGAGGTTGAAAATATCCTCTGTTACACTCAGCACTCACTGAGGGCAGAAAAGGCACACGTCTGAGTGTGTCATATTAAATGCTTCACTGTCCTGCAAGTCCAAGTCATGCAGGCTGGTTTTGGTCATAGATCAGTTGTTATTATTTTCCCATGAGTAGCTACTTATACCTGCTGGCTTGTCAAAATCTTTGCCGCAAGGGGCAGGAGGATGGCTCTTTTTTTGTGTTCATTTGCCTCAGAACCAGGCAGCTTCTAAGGAACATTAACATCTCAGAATGGTCTCTTCAAGAATGTGGTGGAGCCCCCATCACTGGAATTTTTCAAGATGTGATAGCTCAGGGTGCCAGATAATCCTATTTATGCTCCCTTTCCCTCGAAAGATTAGACCAGATGAGCTTTCAAGGTCCCTTCCAACCTGGGCTGTTCTGTAATTCTATGAGTCTGTGATTAGGTCAGAGTGTACCATTGCACCAGAAACCTTCCAAGAGAAGCAGTATTTGGTCGGTTTCATACCCAGACTGTTTCTCATGTGATACAGGCTGTGCAAACATAGGTGTGGAAATGGATAGAAGGAGGAATCTCCTCTAGGCTCACCCCTTCAGCCTCCTTCCTTTTGTTCCTTTCCTCTGGAGTATGGTTTTTGCTTTTCATGTTGAGAGGTTTTCAGGGAAGAGAGTGCTTTGATTGCAGAGGGTTGCTCAGAAGGCAGAAATTGCTGTTGTAGGGCTCTTGGTTACTCCATGGGAGCACTACATTTGTGCTGTCCCTGGGCAGCAGTGAACTCACCAGGAGTTATCTTCAGTAGCTGAGACATGAATGTCTTCTCAACATTGAATGGCCTCGTGTACTCATGGGGATGGAAATTTACCTGGAGCTCTTGGGTAGGACATGTTGCTATTTTTCCCATCATTTAGCCCCTGAATGTAAATTTTCCAACAGACTGATAACAATGGGTGGTGTTTGGGGCTCTTGTTTCCTTTGCAGATATGAGAAAGGCAGTGTTTTCTCCAAGGATGAAAGCAATCTGTCTGTGCCTACAGGTGTCACTTTGATTACAATTAATTAATCACAATTACGTGTTAGAACTGTGCCAAGCATGCTCTGACCAGAGAAGCACCCAGTCAAAGGACAGACACATAGAGAGAATTTAGAGGAAAGCCAGGCATTATGTTACACTTTGTGGAGGAGCTGTTGCAAAAACAAATAATATTTTGATCTTTTCAGGGGGGATATTTTAGGGGGCCTACAGAGAATGTCCACCAGGATTAGAGAAGTGCTTCATAGTTTCTGCTGAAGAGGATGTTCGTCCTCCCAGCTGTTTCTTCAACATCTTTCCAACCTATGCCAATCTAGCTCCTTCTCAGAATTAATATGGCAGGTAGGAGAGAAGCAACAACTTTCTCTCAAGGTGTGCTGAGGAAGTTCACCTGTTGTATTTCAAAGAATCTCAAACCTTTAAATGAAGTACTGGTTCCTTAAAGGTGTTTAGACACATCTCTTCATTTTTTTATTCTGTCCAAGAACATGTAGAATCCCTCTGTGTTCCTCTGGTCTGTTAGATTCTCTGTCCTGGAAATAGAGTTTTGTTAGGTGGACCACTTGAGCAAGGGGAAGCAAAACTTTGATTAATTACCCACTTCATTATGACTCGTTGGAAAAAGGTGTTTTGAGGCTTGCCTACAGCTCTGGCTCAGAAACAGTGTGTTCTCTGCTTTGAGAGCAAAGCATTAATATCATAGTTGATAATTTTAAATTTAATCCTTATGATGGCTTTAAAGACTTTTTTAGATTATCTGTATGTCCTTTTGGGTGCAGAACTTCATGATCATTGACCTAAACTGCCTTCAAAATCACTTTGCTGTTCCTCAGCATTGCAGAGACTTTTCATGAGCTCTGACTTGTCCTCTGATTGGCACATCACAGATTTGCTTAGGAAGAGACTTAACTAGAGGAGAGACTTAAGCACTTATGCCCAAGTGCAGACCCATAACTTCCCACCATTGCTCTGAGCACCTGTCCTGGAAAGTTACCAGTAACAGCAAAGTTTCTCACAAACTCCCTGAGATTCTTGCTTCTGAACATGGAAACTCTTCTTCTAAGAAGGATTGGAAAAGGTCATGGTGTGCTTTTCAGAGAAAAAGAAATGTCAGTAATCTGATATTTGGCAAGTTAAAATTTCTGTCGAAATGTAACACCTAAAGCACATTCCATGGTGCTTTAAGACATTTTTCTTCCAATGATTTTACTCTTCATTAGACAGCTAAATTAATTTCAGGCTCTGGATCCTAGCAAATTTAGTAGCATTACTAAGAAGAAACACAATATGAAACATTTAACATACCTGTCAAACTGTTATTTACTGTGGAAGTTCCTGTATCTGTATGCTCTGATTCATCCAAAATCTGGATCCTCTTTATACAGAGCTCAAGGCTTTATTGATGGACTGCAGCTGACCTGTTAGCTCACAGAGACAATCAGCATCAATGGCTGCAATGTGCTTTCTCCCCTTTGAGAGGTGTCTTGCCTAAAGCTTAAAAAACTGAACAAGTAACCTCGACTGACCCTACTTTCTCCAAGTCAGAAGTTTCATGTCCCACATGTGCCATGGATGGAAAACAAAATAGCATGATAAAACATTCAATTGATGACCTTTTCATGTCAGAAATACTAAAGTATGAAGTTGGTGTTTTTCCATAATCAGAGGATCAGAATGAATTTCAAAATCTCTGCTTAAAGGGAATATCAGTGTTTGAGACCAGATTTAAATCTTCTGGTTATCTTAGAAAGAAAAATCAAAAATGAAATTTGTTTCTCCTCAAAGTGCTTATATGCAGCTCCATTCTAATGTATGATTCTATCAAATTTCAGCAGTCTAGCACTATGGGAAAGTGGAAATCAATTGTGTCAGTCATTCATTCTGATGAATACATCTGTATTATCTTACACTGGACTTTTTCAGTGACCAATCTTTGGTGCTCAGAGGATTGTTGGCTGTGTGTGAGACATCAAAAAATTCAACATTGCAGTTCTAGTTCAATGCATTATTTGATGCTAAGGACTCTGTTGCAGAGGGTCTCTCTTTCTTGGGAGGGTGGGGAGGGAAACTTTTCTTTTGTCCTTTCCTTCAGGAGAGTAAGATTGGTGGGAACAGCTGCTAAAATTGTTAATCCACCAACTGAATGGTCATATGATTTCACAAAGACCAGCTATCATTCATGTGCAATGTGCTCTTGCTTTGTTTCTCCATGCTCTGGGTTAAGCACACCTGACATCAGTACTTCAGCTGTGTTACACCAAATGCTTTATATTTTAAGGCCTCAGTTCTAATTACTGGAAAAAAAAAGAGATCTCTCTCACATATGTTGGAAAGAGAGAAAGGCTGCAGCCCTACATCAGCTCAGATGAGGTTTTACCTGTTGTTCAGGCTCCCTGTGCTCTGGTCAGCAGCAGACTGCTTACATGTTATATACGATATTTTTCCTGTGCATCAGATTAGTGCAACCCTTTATTCCTAAGACCCAAGAATTTCAAGGTGTTCCATGGACTAGCCATGGCTGGACACATCCACTCTATGGCTGCCTATATTGAATGGACCCGAGATCTTCATGTCTTCAGTATCTTGAGATACAGAGATTCTGTAACAAAGGTTAGGGTAAAATGCTCTGGACATGTGGTGTCTGGAGATGGCTGTACTTCTTCCTTGGGGGTCATGAGTACGGTAGTGCTGAGTCTGACAGAGTGGTTGAAGGAGGCAAGACAATGGCATATTAACCACCCCAACAAGAGAGGCAAACAGCTTTCCAGAGCACCAAGAGGAGATAGGAGTACATTACATTGATCGTGCACTCTTTGCATGAGGATTTTGGTACTTTTGGTTAGTGAAACTGTGAAGTTTCAGAAGCAGGCTTGGGCTGTGCTAATGTGCAAATCTGGATAGTACAGAAAGGAGAAAGATTGATATTTGCTAGTACCATTTATATTCTGGTCCTTACAGGGCTCACTAATCTTCTTCCTCGGCATGAGTGATAGAGGCAGTCAAGAATGCAGAGCTTGTTCTGTAGTATAATATTGACCAGCTGATGGATTGAATTGTGGGGAAATGTCTACTGTTTCCTCCAGAGCACATGCCAGGGGCCACCGTGGGAGATACGTGCTGGGCTGGATGCATCACCAGGCTGTTCTACATGGGCAGCTGTGGCGTCTCTCTGAAAGGCAGCATGCCCTGCACTCTGCCATTCAATGTCCCTTCCTTCTCTCCTCTGGGAACATCTTCACAGCCTGTCACAAGGGTGACAAAGAGAAAACCAGATGAATCACTAAAGACACCTCAGAGTTCTTGAAAACATAGTGGGTTTTAAAAATACTGAGCTATTAAGTAGCAGTACCCTACACATTTAAAGCAGAGTTCAACTTTTAACCATTCCAAGATAGCCCTGCAAGGCAAACACAACACTATTTCCTCCATACTTCACAAGGAAGGAAATCACAGCACAAGTGTCATAGCTGAAGTTTCAATATGAATATCAGAGAAGGGATTAGTATTTATGCTTGTAACTACCAAAACTGATGTTTTGCTCTTCAAGGCAACAATGCCTCCAAGGCCTTGTGTTGCAGAATGAACAAAGCTAATGCAACTTTAATAATGTGTATGTATATTTTATGCCTTCACCATAAGGACATGGGTTCCTTAGGCTATATGATTTTGAGATATAGTTAAAAGTGATGCAGATGTAATGCAATGAGATGGTCATGTCATAAAACCTGTAACAGAAGAATTATTCCCTCACTGTGCATCTGATTCCTTTCTTAGCATGAAGAATCTTGATTTGGGGTGGGGATGTTTTTATTTACCTGGATCCAGATTCCTTGAGCTTAAACAAAAGTTGATTTTGCTGTCATGTTAGTTTGTTCCCATTTTTTATATCAAAGGTCCTCACTGCTGAACAGATTATACATACTGAAATATGCCAGTCCTTCCTTCATTGTAACTGTAAGTAAATATGTTTACAATGG
Source organism: Erpornis zantholeuca (assembly GCA_013400515.1). NCBI lineage: Eukaryota > Metazoa > Chordata > Aves > Passeriformes > Timaliidae > Erpornis > Erpornis zantholeuca. The sequence goes on from VZTN01025126.1 coordinate 73,750, forward strand.
GCTGTTTTTATTCCTGGCCTGATTGGGGCACAAAGACGAACTTACATATATTATTTGTATCTTCAGAGAAAAATGTAGCTGGAGATTTTTTGGAAGGGGGTAGTTTTAGCCTCCTCAATGCATGGAGAGAGTTAGGTATTGAAGGGTGTGTGCACACAGATATAAAAGGGGACATACCCTATTTTCTGTTGCCAGTGTCAGACCTGTTTAACACTGGGTAAATGTCTCTGCGTAATGGCTAGGGAAATATCTATGTGTGGGTGAAATATCTGTATGTGGGAAATGTAAAAAGTAAGGAAGGTTTTTAGAGGAGTCTGTGGGAAAAAGTAGGTTTTGGGAATAAAGCAAAGATTTTAGTTTTAGCTGTAACTGCAAAAGTGATAACATAGAAGTAGATACAATTATTTAGACAGTAAGGACACTAACGTAAGGTAAAAAGTTTTTCCTCAGTTTTTACATTTCCCACACCTGTATACAGTAAAAACTGGAGAGTCCCCTTTAAATTCAGGATCTGAGTTTCCAAATACAGTTTGCTGGAAAAACACCATCAGATTTGGCACTGGTTCTCCAGTGGAGAGTTGTGTGTAAAATGGAATGTACAGTAGGGCTCGGGAGCCATTCCTCTCCACCCAGATACAGAGAATGGGATTTCCAAAACGGAGCCCTCAGCGATGCCGGGGTAGGGCAGTAGGTTTGTCAGCTTGCAGAGCCTGTCTGCCGGCGTGGGATCGCTCTGTAGCTAGCATTGCATGAGGGGAAGAAATCTTCCTTTCCCTGGCTGATGGGTAGGGATATGGGCCATCTAGTGGGGAGAGAAATTCACAGCTGACATCTCCCATTTCAGTTCCCGGTCTCGCTGCCTCCCTGGTACAGCCTCTGCATGCCGGCACGAGAGTAACAGGTAAATAATTCTCCTCTATTTCACGAAGAAACAGTAAAAGTCAGTGCAAAACAACCGGCGATACTTACACTAATGGCATTCAGAGTGCTCTAGTATCAGGAGCCCTTTGCAGAAATCACGAACCGGTTTTGCTCCTTTACTTCAGATGAAGTGCCCTGCTGATGTGAAAATGAAGCCAGATTATGATGTGTGCCCCCCCAATATTTCTGTGTCACATCACTTCGGTAAACTACTTGCATGTAGTGCAGGACTTAAAGGGTCAGCTTAGTTTATTAAAGCTGTTTCATGAGTTCACATGGTGGGTTTATGCTGAGTTTTCTTTGAGGCACAGGGAACTCACATACATCACATAAAGATATGAATTTGTATTTCCATCAAAGCCTGAGTATTTTCTTTTATTTCTTTTTGTTTTAAAATCTGAAGGTGCCTATAAGGCTGCTTTATGCTAAATATGAGTTCATTTTCAATTTCTAAAATAGCTTGTCCCCACCCAGCACCCTCTACCTCTGCATTTGATGAGTGCTCCTATATTAAATTCATTGGAACTTGTTCCAAAAGGCAGTGCTTTCATAGGAACAGCACTCAGTCTCATGTAACAAAGATCTATATTAAGATCCATAGATTGAACCTAGATAAAATGCAGTCACTGTGGCTGCTGACTGCAAGAAGATCTCCCCTGCCTTGCTGCGCTGAGACACCCATTGCAGGTGAATCCATGTCCCAGATGCACTGCCTGGAATATAGCTCTATGGAAGAAATGGTGCTGCTGGGAGGGAGAGAAAGAAGGCACTTCTGCTTCGGGTGCCACACAGAAAAAAAACTCTACCAAGATTTATTTGCGTGAATAGTTATTGTCTTCCCTCCAGTTGCTATGATCATTAAGCTGCATGATCAGCTTTCATGACTGGGTCCTGCTGCTGGAGTACAGGGCTGACGCTGGCCACAGCCTGAGGTTGTTGCCTTAGAAGGGGGTGACTGTAGCTTTGCTGCCAGTGTAAAGCTAGTCCCACGATGTGCATTTCTCCACCCCCATCACCCTTCTACCTCCCTGCTCCTAAGAAAGAGGCTGGGAAGCACCTCTGGACTGGCTCCTTCAAGTACAGGAGCCAAAAGATCCTGTTTCCTGGAGCTGGAGGGGACTCATCATCCAGAGTAGGCAAAGCCCTGGCAATCTGGATCTCAGGCCTACTTGGGTCCAAGAGAAACTTTCCTTGGACTGCTAGGAGAATAAAACTACTCACACAGGGTGGTGGGAAATACCGGAGTTAGTGTTATCTTGGGAAGGGTAAAATAATTTTTGGTGGTGCTGCTGAGAGTCTCATAGGGTGTGTGGGCTTCCCACACAATGGGGCAACCTCCTGTGAGCAGGTCTGACACTCCAGCCTGCAATGGATGCAATCTGTAGCAAAAGAGGTCACCTTGGAGAAAATAATCGAGCTGGACAGATGAGGATGTTTACTGACATAAATGTATTGGGTGGTGGTCCCATGTCAAAGAAAAGCCTTCCCCAGCTCTTGCTTTCAACTGAACACTGAAGCCATAACAGGATTTGAAAAAGGCCCTTGAGCATTTTGCCACTGGCATTGTCCCAGCAGTGCTCTGAAGTAGGAGCAAAATCTAACATGAGCCATCAGGTGGGCAGTTATGATAAGACTCAATTAAGCCTACCAAATCCCCCCAAAAGGAATTACTAATTGATAGCAAAGTTTTTCTCCCACAGTACTTTATTCTTATGGTAATTAATGCTGGTGATTATATGGCAATTGTATGATGTAAATATATGCTTCAAAGTACCAGCCTTTAAGGTAATATTTCCTTATTCATTTTTCCATTCATGAGGGGGGATGGAATGTAGTGAGAACCGGGGAAGCTGGTATTTGATACTCTGCTGTTATCACAGTCTTTCACAGTTTTGGAGACAGTGTCAGACCATTCAGATCAGTGAGCTCTGCTGCATGGGAATTCCCCTGTGAACTGGTTCCCTCACGGCCTCTCTCACATTTGGAGCTCACTGTGATCCCAGCGAACATAAGCCCTGTCTAACAGGGTCATATATTCAGAAACTTAACAAGTGGATTCTTGGAAAGTATCTAGTAGATGTGTTACACTTGTCTGTATATTAGCTTGACCTTATTGCTTGTTTCTGCCTTCACAATATATTCAGGAAATCAATTATGCAAAGTGCTGGAAATTAAAGCAATCTACAATTCCCAGTTTCATAAATTGCTTAAGAACATGTGTAATACAACATATGTGTATGTCATCTCATAGGCAGTGACACATTTGCCTAGACTCTGGCACATTTGTGTTTGTGGAAGCGGAGCATCCCACTAAGTATCTGACACAGTGATTTTCTGCTGTAGAAATGACCACACAGCCTTTAAATGCATCACTAGCATCTCTGCTGCCACCACAAGACTCACACTCTGATGAACTAACATCTCTTTTAGAAGCCAAATCACATTTCACATGTGTCCGAGTTACTCATGCGTTTTTTGTAGCTCCTGTGAGAAACTAACACCTTTTCCTTCCTGACTGCATCAGCATCAGTGGCCTGGCCCTCAGGATGCTTCAACAAAGTGTCCTCTGGAACAGCAGAAAGGAGGCAGGAGATGCTCTTTCACCTTCAGCTGTTCCCAAAGCTGTGTGATACAGCTGCAGCCAGTGCAGCACCACTTCCCAGGATGGAGGCAGAGGGAGTTGTGGCCCAGAGATGGTGACAGCAGCAGAGGACACCTGTCCTGTTGGCAGCTGCAGGACAGGTACTGCTGAGGGGTGTGGGCAGGGGCTCGGAGCCTTGCTGTGCTTCCTCGGATGTCCTGCCTCAGGTGAAGGCCCTGAGGCCCTGGGGCCATGGAGGCGACCAGAGCTGGCCAAAGCACCAGCCTGGCCTCCTGCTGCATTCATCTCTCCCCTTGGTTCCTAAAAGACCATGCTGCCCACCACCCACCAGCCACCTCAGCTGCACCCACCTCGGGGCCGATGGAGCCTGGGCAGCCCGTGCCCCCCGACATGCACCGTGGCCCAGCCTTGTAACTCCATTACCTCACCGTGCTGCAGGGCCTGAATGCTGCAATTGTTCCCACCCAGCAAAGGCAGGGTGGAAAACAAGGAATTTAACAGGGAAGGCCTGGCTTAAGTTTAGTTTTTATAAATCCAGTTCAATTTTTTTTTAAAATGAGTTTTTATTGAAATGCTCAGAGGGGCAGGAAAGAGATCTCTGGGCTTTGCATAAAACCCTGACCACCTCCCTTGTTGGGGTTTGATAAAGACACCTCACTGCTTTTCTCAGTCTCTCTGCTTGCATGCTTTAGTTGGTGCAAAAGTGAAGTTGTCATTGTTTTTACCATGCCACGTTAAAAAAACAGCCCAATAAAGTGATGGGGGGAATCCTAATTATGCTGGCATGAGCATAATTTAATTCAGATTGCTATAACAACAAGCAGTGTCCATGCTCTCTGTAATCATGTTAAGGCCTATACACAAAATAATTAGCATCTTTATGTTTGGTAAATAGAGGTCCGCTCCAGGTCAGCCTCAATGAGGACATGGCATTGTTAGAATGCTAGGCCTTTTACAGCTTGTACAGAATGGGCATTTGCAAATAAAATGCTGCTGGAAAGGACAAAAGGAGGGCTTGATTATCCAGGAAGCACCTCCACTTGCCTCTTACCCAGTTTTTGTTCCTCCTTCGGAAGAAAAATAATAATTCCTTTATTCAAGCACAACAAATCAAAGGAAACTGCATATAATAGACACACTCTTTGCTCAGTTTCCTTTTCACAGCCAAGCATGATCCAACAGGCTTCTAGAAAGCCAAGGCTGTATTCCTGCAGCCCTGAATCTGACAAAATGCAGGGGCGTTTGTTTATTTATGAAAAGATTCTACGGTCATTTGTCCTGGACAGACCTGCCAGAATTTCAAGCAGTTCAGAAAAGTCAGAGGATGATTCCACAAGTAAGCAAGAGCTTTGGTCAAAGCACCCCAGTAATTTCTGCATTTATGTTTGTATTGGGTTTGCATGGTCTGGGTTTTGGTAGCAGGGGGGCTACAGGGGTGGCTTCTGTGAGAAGCTGCCAGAAGCTTCCTCCATGTCCAGCAGAGCCAGTCCCTGATGGCTCTGAGACAGACATGCTGCTGGCCAAGGCTGGGCCAGTTAGAAATTGTGGTAACGCCTCTGTGATAACAGACTGCAGAGGAAGAAAGAAAAATTATTGCACAGAAGTAATTGTGACCAGGGAAGAGCAGAGTGAGGATATGTGAGAGGAACAACTCTGCAGACCCCAATGTCAGTGGAGAAGGAGAGGCAGGAGGTGNAAGCAGGAGGTGCTCCAGGCACCTGCAGG